>JABBOT010000001.1:12150539-12750539 GCA_016165875.1 Acanthopleura granulata | reverse complement strand
ACTTCCCTTGGGGAGAAGTCCTGTGGGGAGGTGTGGGGATCAGAAGCTGAGAGGCTGGGTGGACACTGGGACAGACAGCCAGCACAGCCATCTACCACTTAACAACAGTCTGCCTCACTCAGCATAATGAGCAACACACCCTTGTCATGCTCAGTCTGTGAGAACAGATTTGACCTGATTACTCACAGATTACCCAGCAGACTGAGTGATCAGAGCAGATACAGTTAGATAGCCTGTCACTAACAGCTAAATATATACATACATGTACACAGGTAGCGTTCCATGGCCCTAATGACATGCATGTGTTACCGTACCGCTCATGGCTGGGAATGTCATCAGAGATCAGAACAATTAGCTAACAACTTTGAGAGCCCAGAAAGGTTGATTGTTTCAGTGCTAACAAAGTGTTCTGGTCAGTGAGTAGGAGACTACAGGCTCATGTTCTGTCCCAGCAACCCAATCTATCCAGCTTCCTGTGCCAGGCACAGTGAAGTGGAGATGTACTATACACATGTAGAGGACAATTATACAAGCATCTATTAACAAGAAGAAGAGAACACTGTGTTGTTGAAATCTCAGCAAGAATCTGTAAATTCCTCACATATCAACAAACAAACACATTACACAGTTACTTGTGATATCAATCATTAGCCCTGTCAATACAGCCTTACATGAAACAATCACTTGTTATTCACAGATTATCATCCATTCACAGTACAAACAACTCTTTTGTTCTGACTGCCATTGGCTTAACTAATCAGAGTTGATCAACTGGTTTTGTTACATATAACCAAATGGTCACTCATTGATCATGACATATACGTACACATGTACTACAGAGATCACCTAACTACATGTATTAACAGACAGCAAACTGAGAACAAACACAACAGGCTTCAACCAAAGGACAAATACAACAGGGATTAACCAAAGGATAAACACAACAGGGATCAACCAAAGGACAAACACAACAGGGACCAACCCAAGGACAAACACAACAGGGATCAACCAAAGGACAAACACAACAGCAACAGGGATAAACCAAACAACAAACACAACAGGGACCAAAGGACAAACACAACATGGATCAACCAAGGGACAAACACAACAGGATCAACCAAAGGACAAACACAACAGGGATCAACCAAAGGACAAACACAACAGGGATCAAAGGACAAACACAACAGGGATCAACCAAAGGACAAACACAACAGGGACCAAAGGACAACAGGGACCAAAGGACAAACACAACAGGGACCAAAAACACAACAACAGGGATCAACCAAAGGACAAATACATCAGGGATCAACCAAAGGACAAACACAACAGGGATCAACCAAAGGACAAACACAACAGGGATCAACCAAAGGACAAACACAACAGGGATCAACCACAGGACAAACACAACAGGGATCAACCAAAGGACAAACACAACAGGGATCAACCAAAGGGGATCAACCAAAGGACAAACACAACAGGGATCAACCAAAGGATAAACACAACAGGGATCAACCACAGGACAAACACAACAGGGATCAACCAAAGGACAAACACAACAGGGATCAACCAAAGGACATATACTAAAGGGATCAACCAAAGGACAAATACTAAAGGGATCAACCGAAGGGCAAACAGTAAAGGAATCAACTCCATAACTACATGATCTGCAAAACACTATAGCAATCAAGCAATGGGCAAGCACTAAAGGGATTACTGGTACCAAAAGGACAGACACTACAGACATCAACCAAACACTACAGGAATCAACAAAATAGCAAATACTATTGGCATCACCAGAAGGACAAATATTAAAGGGTCATCCAATGGGAAAACACTACAGGCAACCATAGCACAAACACTACAGGGATCAAACAATGGGGAAACATTACTGGCATCACCCAAAGGACAAACACTCCAGGGATCACCCAAAGGACAAACACTAGTGGGATCATCCAAACGGCTAACTAAAGAGATCACTCAAATGACAAATACTGCAGGGATGACCAAAAGGACAACCATTCAAGGGGTCACCCAACTGGGTAACACTATAGGGATAAACCAACGGGCAAACATTACAGGGATCAACCAAAGAACAAACACTAGCAGGGATCACCCAAAATAAAACACTACAGGATCACCAAAAGGACAAATCCTACAGGGGTCAACCAAATAACTGACATAAAGAAAATTGGTAAATCATGGTAGATGTAGTTTAGTGCAGTGATGTGAGAGGTCAGAGAGATAAGCTCCACAAAGGCCTATTGTTACTTGGGCTAATAGTTGTATACCGATGAACAGACAGGGTCAGGTTTTATCTTTTTTTCGCTTTCTAATCAGTCCTCTTTCTTACTGATAGCATTCCTTTTCACCTCTTTCAAGAAGCCTTTCACACTGTTTTGCAAGTGTACACTAATTCACAAAGCCATTTTGCATTGTAACATAGCATAAGGGTGCTCTCTCACTAGGGGCTGAATGCAATGTGAGAATACACTTGGTGAAAACACACGACATGAACGTAGTCAGGTACATATCTAGAGCCATTTTAGTTCCAGAAAACGTCTGGGCCCCCAAACTGTTAGACACCCTAACTATTCAAGCTGTTTTCAAAATAACAAGTGTATTGAACACAAATATGATGGCATATCAATAAAAAGTTAAGTTATCATACAAATATCTATCATTTACATACTTAAATGCCCCTAGAAAGCAACACTGAGAGTTATATTTTATCAAATTTATTAATGCACAGTTATGCTGTATTTATGAAGTTTGAGATCAGAACCTGCAATTTTTTTTCAGATGTGGCCCTGGTAGGATTACAACAAGTTAAACAAGAGCAGAGCTTTCCAAATATCATAATACAGTCTGTGTTGCATTTCTTTCTAATTTCTAATGAAACTAAAAATCACAAACATATTACGTCATCACCTCATGACATTGTGATGTCCTCTAGGTCCATTTCCTCAGCCATGCTGAGGACCTAAAGAACCACTGTAAAACAGATAAACCTCCAGCCTGTAAGTTAAACCAAGCCAAGCTTCCTTATAAAGACATTCACTGGGCCATTGCAGGGTATGGGGAAGGGATTTTAGGGTGGGGCACTGTTAAACCTCTGCTAACCTTCTCAGAATCAATGCTTTCACCTTGGAGGTCAAATGCTGTGAAAAACTGTAAACACTGAGGAGCCACGGGACAATGGACAAAATCATACTTTTAATAGTTTGTTTGTATACTTAGCAATTCTAATGTACAAATGCTGGTAAGGTCACCAGAATAGCCTTCAGAAATAACTAGATTCAGACTATACACTTGTTTCATTCTGACCACACTCACCCTCTGTTCAAAACCGTCACGCTTTTCTGCTCACCATAAGGGAGATAACTGCTTCTTTCTTGCAAGTCCTGTAGGATTATTAACATCTGTTCTTTCTGGGTTTCTAATCTGTAATTTCTGCTGGGATGATGAAGAGCAATTCCACATTTACATACACATCTTGTGTCAAAAGATTAAAGCTCATAATGGCTGGAGTTATGTTATCAGTGTACCACTTACTCAAAAACCAGTAATTTATAAATAAATGTTTCCGACTTCAGAAGATAAACCCAAAAAATTATCACGTTACTATGATCTGTTCGTAAGAGTCACAAAAGAGGGTGGGTGGGTGCGCATGTGGGGGTGGGGACAGTGAGCAATTACATGTGCATACTCCCCTTTCTCACCCCCTCTTTAAAAAGTGTAACGGTCGCTGTCTCACACTAAGTTTCCTATGCTTATGACTGATAAGCGTAGGTGTGCAGAAGATGCTAACTAATGTTACCATATATAGTGTACACTACAGCCGGCCAAGTACATGTAAGCTCAGTTCGGGTAACATTTTTGGTTTAGATTCGAAACAGGTCACATCATGAGACCTCCATCAACGTGACCCAGACCTCCACCTAAAGTGGGAAAGACTACTACCCAATTGTGTATGTTACAGGGAAGCCTCTTAGTTGTAAACTGACGTCTTTGCATGCTGTATCCACCTCTCCGTACAACCTTTGCTGCTACGATGCATAAAACATGAAATACCTGTACGTCAAAGTATATGAGAAATCAGTAGTAAGAGTAGGGTACATTGCATATGACTTCAGCTTAAATGACTCAAAAAGTGCATTTTAAAGGTAAAAAAATGTCTTAAAACAATACTTTCAGAGCTCCAATTGGATATCATCCAACTTTCAAAAAAATCTCAAAACACATCAACGGAACTCTCAGAATCAAGTAAAATGTGCAAAACATCCATGGACAAGATTTCGTGCCATAAACTATATATATATATATCTTAAGTTCTGTCCAACAGTAACCTTTCTAGAAAGAAACTTTCTCTGCATTACAAACTCTTCACCTAATAAGGACATGGGTCACGTGAAGAAAATAAGGGTGCCTTTGTACTCACCAACATAAACCAGTGACTTTTGGCAAAGTGAATAACACACCATATTGGTGAAAGATTAGTGGTTATTAACAACATGTGAATTGTGTTAAAGACTGGACAATTCTCCAAACGGACTATTAACAACTTATTGTCACCAAGACCCCCTCAAACAAACAGACTTATCGCAATCTTGTGAAGAAAGTGAAGTTCAAGGCTTCAGTCCAATGTTTGTTGTTGACCTCTGTTTCATTTGTTCAGTGTGAAAAGCAGGTTCATCAATATTCATTTATTTATTAGACTGGTGTTTAACACCTTTCTCAAGAATATTTCACTTATGCCAAAGCGCCAGCATTATGGTGGGAGAAAACTGGGCTCAGGCTACCCACCACCATTGCTGGCAGACCTTCCCACATGGCTGGAGAGCAGAATCATCACTAAACAAATGACATAAACTCTACTCAATGACCAAACAGCACCAGCATCGTTTACAATTCCTACTCTTTACTTTGTTTGGTAGGCCTTATAAACTTTTCTTGCAAGAACCAAATATTAGGTCAAGACCATAGGTTGCTATTAATGTGTCGCTTTCCACTTGACTACTCACATCACTGGATGATTCTGGGGGGAAATAAGGACTGTACAAACGGAGGATGCCCTTTTCAAATGATGTGCATGTCACAAAACATGTGACACACACATATAATCCTTATTACATTCATCTGTTTATCTCTAAAAGAACATGTTATACCACATCAAACCAAATGGTCTAGTGGTACAGACGTCAGGCTATGGATTCAACATGCTGCATGATGGAGGTTTGAGTCAAGTGATTTTAACAAAACGTTAATATAAATGATTATGATTATTCCAAATATACGTGTGCAGAAAACATGTTACTGTCTCATGTGACAGTGGAACACACAAAATAGGTTATTTATGCTATTTTTTATAAAATCAAACACACCCCACGCAGTCCTGTTTTTAAATCACTGAAAACTCAGTACAAGTATGTGGCCATAAGGAACGAAAATAATGTTAAAGGGCATACAGAAAGTTACACGTAAATATACCCTAGTCTTTCCAACACCACAATTTTTTTTTACAGTTCACCTCAGTGACAGTGCCATTCTCATTGTCTACACGACACTCAGCAGAGGGAAATTAAACAATCTCCTTTTCTGCCATTATGACCATTTTGAGGTCAAATAAAATTGTTGTACAGCTACTGCAAGAGAAAAGTAAACCAAATAATAGGCTATATGCCTTTAACAAGTGATGATATGTGCTTGAGCCTGTTAAGTGTGACATGATGTTGTATGCCTTATGCATGCTGTTGTTGTTGTATCGTCAACAGGTGACTGGGTACGACAAGGCCACATGATATCTACACAGATCAACTAAACCTCTCTGTCATTACAGACCCCTCTTTCTCTGTCGCCGACAATTCGCCCATTGTTGTAGACGGGCGTTGTCCAACATTGTCAACTTACCATCACAGCTCCACGACTTTCTGCCAAACCATTGACTTCCTACATGTCACCATAATGAACGAAAACAACGGTGTTATCAGGGGAGACAACCCCGTCAAGCTCAGCCTCTCATCTTTGACATGTAGCCGTGTTTGTATGTAGCCGATGTCTGAGGTAATAGTACCCGTTTGTTCTTGTGGTTATTGTGTCCTTGTGGTTATTGTGTCTGTTCACGTGCAGTGGTTATTGTGTCTAACCATGTGGTTATGATGTCAGTTCACGTAGTTATTGTGTCTGTCCATGTGATTATTGTGACTGCCCACATGGTTATTATGTCTGTTCACGTAGTTATTGTATCTGTTCATGTGATTATTGTGACTGCCCACATGGTTATTACTTCTGTTCACATAGTTGTTGTGTTTCTCCATGTGATTATTGTGACTGCCCTTGTGGTTATTACGTCTGTTCACATAGTTGTTGTGTCTGTTCATATGATTATTGTGCCTGCCCACATTGTTATTATGTCTGTTCAGTGCACATGATTACGGTGTCTGCCCATGTTGATGTTGTGTAGACCTGTCAATTCTCGTAGTCATTGTGTCTGTTCAAGTTGGCCTAGTTATCATGTGTGTTCACGTGGCTATTGTGTCTACCCGTGTGGTTATTGTGTCTACCCTTGTGGTTATTGTGTCTACCCATGTGGTTATTGTGTCTGTTCACATGGTTAATGTGTCTGCCGTGTGGTTAGTGTGGCAGCCCACATGGTTATTTTATCTGTCCATGTGGTTATTGTGTCTGTCAATGCACATGGTTATTATGTCTATTCACACAGTTGTGTCTGCTCACATGATTATTGTGTGTGCCCAGGTGGTTATTGTGTCTGTCTATGTGGTTATTGTGTCTGTGT
The DNA here is from genome assembly GCA_016165875.1 of Acanthopleura granulata. Taxonomy (NCBI): domain Eukaryota; kingdom Metazoa; phylum Mollusca; class Polyplacophora; order Chitonida; family Chitonidae; genus Acanthopleura; species Acanthopleura granulata. Next base: position 12,743,746 of record JABBOT010000001.1, on the reverse strand, counting down.
TTGTGGTTATTGTTTCTACTCATGAGGTTACTCTGTCTATATGGTTATCAAGTTTGGCCATGGGGCTATAGTGCGTTTGTGATCATATAGTTACTGTGTCTGTTGACATGTTATTGTCTGTTCATGTGGTTATTGTGTCTGTCAATGGTTGTGGTTATTATGTCTGTTAACAGTTACATTGTATGGTGTCTGTCGGTGTGGTTGTTGTGTCTTTGTTTTTTTTGTGTCTGCCCATGTGGTTATTGTCTGTCAAGGCACATGGTGATGATGTCTTTTCCCATAGTTATTGTGTCTTCCCACACGGTTATTTTGTGTGACCAGGTGGTTATTGTGTCTGTCCATGTGGTTAGTGTGTCTGTCTATGTCTGTGGTTTTTGTGTCTGTCAGTGTGGTTAGTGTCTACCCATGTGGTTATTTTGTCTGTCCATGTGAAACCCAGTCTTTTGTGAGTTTACCCCCCTTTGGGTTATATTTTAACTGTCCAAGTAAATATTCGAGACTTACGTGTCCCAAGGCACAATGGCTTAATTCATTTATTTACTTATTTGATTGGTGTTTTACACTGTACTCCAGAATATTTCACTTATATGACGGCGACCAGCATTGTGGTGGGAGGAAACCAGGCAGGGCCCGGGCAAAAGCCATGACCATCCACAGGCTGCTGGCAGACCTTCCCACGTAAGGCCGGAGAGGAAGCCAGCATGAGCTGGACTTGAACTCACAGCGACCGCATTGGTGGGAGGCTTCGGGTCCATTTGCTTAAGCCCAGCTAGGTAAATAGAATGTATTGATGTTAAATTGCTATCTATTAGATGTCACTGGTCTTTAATTACTCAAAATGTTGTGCCGTCATCACATTTAGTACATGAAAACATACCGTAATGAAGATAATTTCACTTTATAAGCACCCATCAGTTTTCTGGGTAGAGGAAACCAAGGTGCCAACCAGGCTTTGACAAGTAACTTACAAACTTTCCACCTGAGTTGTTTGGGACTTAAATGATTTGTCTTCTACATTGCAATTAACGAGTAATGGAGAGCTCGTAAAAGTCCTTCCAGCCTTTAACAAAAGAGTCCAAAGCTGTGTACTCCTTTGTTCTTTCCTGGAGTACGTCACTCCTGTAGATGTGTGTGAGTAGCACTTCAGTAGTACACAAACACTGCAGTCATAGCAGAAAACGATGTGCTTTTGCTGTGATTTGGACCCTTTTGTGTCGCCCGTCAGTCTCCCATTATTCCTAATTAAAATAGTCAATCAAAAAAATAATCATTTTAAAAACTGACCAAATCCCTGGAGATTTCTGTAACCTTGACTAGCAAAGGAGGCCAGCCAGCTGAGCCACAGAGGGACAGGACCGGTCCCAGTCAGCCAGAAGAAGGGTGCGTGACCAGCCCAGGACATTTCATTTTCATTGTAAATAAATGCTTGTACTTAGATATCACTTTATTGCATATGATCTTTTCATATATATATATATATATATATATATATATATATATATATATATCAAACTGTTGAAACTGCCTTGACTTTATTAATAGTTCTCACCTCTCTTCTGGAACCTCGCCACGATATGGCCGAGATATTGCAGATGTGGCGTTAAGCCATAATCATTCATTCATTCTTCTGGAACCCACTTGATGACAGGGGAAGTTACTTATGTTGATATTCAATTATGAAGGTGTCCTAGCACAGTCAGTTACACATGTATAGACTCCTGCATTGAGCATCCTCTGCTTGTGAAGATCCGTATCATTTTGGTTGAAAGAGACTCATCTCCAACAAACTTCACATGACCAGATTAACAGCTCTAATGAGCCCTGAGGACTCCTTATAGCCACGAAGACCCCCAAGAAGACAGGAGACAGGGAGAATCTTCAACATCCCTCATCCAAGGCTGGGGTTGATTTATTTATTTCACTTATATGACAGCGTCCCGTGTAAGGGTGGGAGGAAACAGGGTAGCATCTGGGTGAAACCCATGACCATCCACGGGTTGCTGGAAGCCCTTCCCACGTACGACCGGATAGGAAGTCAGTATAAGCTAGACATGAACTCCCAGCAACTGCATTGGTGATAGGCTCCTGGGTCATTACACTGTACTAGTGTGACTAACATCATTCCCACTGTGATGGGTAAATCTTTACTTCAGGCACTAGGGCTTCGTGCTTATAAGAAATCCATGCACCTTGAATAACCAGGTCATATATTCTGAAGGCCATGTGCACAAGTGCTGCCAACATTTTGAACTCCTATATTTATTTATTTATTTGATTGGTGTTTTATGCCTATTTTTTATGACTATTTCACTTACACGACGATGGTCAGCATTACTGTGAGAGGAAATCGGGCGGGAAAAACATAAACAGCTGCAGGTTGCTGGCAGGCCTTCCCACGTATGGCCGGAGAGGAAGCCAGCATGAACTGGACTTGAACTCACAGTGACCACACTGGTGGGAGTCTTCTGGGTTATTTCAGTGCGCTAGTGCACTAACCAAGTGAGCCATCTGAACTCTTGTAATCACCATGATCCATGCTCCATGTACAAACTACACAAATTACAATGTTGCAGTTCATTTATTTTTCAAAATGAAGTTATGTACAAATAGCTGAACACCTCCAGTACAGAATAATGTTTCTTGCAAATCAGCTGTCCACCATCTGTGTCACTTCCCAAGTTATTCACTCCTTACGTTACACGCTCCTCTGGCTATAACACTCCTCAGGTTATTCACAGCCTCCTCTCCCACACAATCCTCCTAACTCTTCACCAGCTGGAAGACTGGAGGACAGACTCAGGAGCACTCTGCGCTTAAGTTAAATAGTTGTTCTCCTCTTCATATGATGCAGTTATATAAACAGGACCTAGTTAGTGCACATTTCACATACACAGACTTGACATGGTATAAACATGCTCATATCAAGGTAGTTCTTGTCAGCTGGTGTCTGTGAATGATAGTCCATCCATGATGTAGACATTCCGAATTATTCGTCATCTCCTGCCTTAATTATCTTACGTTATTCATAAGCTAGACTTCATAGTCTGGATTCTTTCTCAGGATGACAAATCCCTCCATTACCGGAGTCAGGGAAATATCTGATTTGTCGTTAAGAGAAATGTGAAACCAAGCACACAAACATGTTTATAGCAGTAGATTTCATTATACCAGGATACAGCACAGACAACAAGTTGCACAATGCTATTATCATAACATATAGCAGGAATATGTATGCACAGTGTATGTATGCTTCGGTTTTATGCCATACTTAACAATTTTTGGTCATATGATGAGTCCTTAGTATGTACATACCCTGTGTTTCCTTGTGGCAAGTCCTGCCACCAATGTAACAACATGCAGAAGACACCAGACATCACACCTTACCCAGTCATTACATTGGCACCGGGCCAACCAGTCCTGTTTCCTTTCTAACCCCTCACTGGTGAGCAGCAAGTACCATTTTTGAAGTATTTGGTATGACTCAACTCGGGATTGATCCTGGATCTCCCAACCTCGAGGCAGTTGCTCTAACCACAGGGTCATCGCACCAGTGAAAGCCAGTAATAAGAATACATATGCGCTAGCAATGACTGAATGGCTGGTGTTCAACACAGTACTCCAGAATATTATACAACAGGGGGTCAGTTTCATGGAAACCAGAGTACTCTGACACATGGGTAGAGTAAACCACTGTCCTGTGTCAATAAACTGACAAACTTTCCCTGTATGTTCAAATTTTCATCCTCGAAGCGCGCTCAATGTATATACCAGGTGCCTGATAAACCTCAGTCCTAAATGCCACAGTCACGTGATCTCTATGTGATCTCCTTGATCAAGTGTCTGAGATCTCCTGCTAGACAGGTACTTTAGACAACTGAACTGGACAACGGTGATGTGACATACAGATAAATACAAAATTCGTATGAAACACACTCTGGTGTAAAGAAAGGATACATTCATCGGTGGCTAACTCTGCCCTCTCCCCATAGGCCAGCAGAACTGGAGTGGTGTGAGTCTGGAAGCCTGTGATGGTCTTAGGCTTACCAGCCTGGCCCACAACATCCACTGCCTGAAATACGCAAAGCCACACATTCTCAACATACACCTGGCATCAACATGCTTGTAGGAGACTAAAACACAGTTAGAACCACAGGTAAGAGATAACAGAACATAAAGCTACGCTGAACAGAAACATGGCTATGAAGACTTCTGGAATTTAGCTCAGTAGTTCTCCAGATCTACTGGTAGTACCAGCCACAAAAAGGTAAAAGGTCAGTAACTACATTAATGTTTGATAGGCTTCATACTGATCATGTACAGATTTTATAACAGCACACAAATCTAAAATTATGACTTTCTGGTCAATGCAACAGACAGATGTACATACATGACTGCCTATGTTCTGCCAAAGTTTGCTGCGGGGCAAACACTGTAGCCAACAATATACTGTAAAGATACTGGCTGGCATTCACAAGCCGAGAGAATTCATCTGTCTCACTCAGGGACACATGCAGACTGACAGCAGAAGGGAATTTACCTGTCCCACTCTGACAGACACAGGTAGAGAGTAACACAAGAAGACAACTTGCCTGTTCTACTTTGACAGACATGGGTAGAGAGTGACAGGGGAAGAGAACTTGCCTGTTCCACTTTGACAGACACAGGTAGAGAGTGACAGAGGAAAAGAATTCACCTGGCCCACTCTGGCAGACACAGGTAGAGTCTGACTGGGAAGAAAACTTACCTGTCCCACTCTAACAGAAACAGGTAATGGTCGCAGATCCTCATCAAAGGTGACTAACATTCGAGGTTGCATGGCTGATACCAGGTGGTACAGAACATAGTGTGATTTTCCTAAAATAACTGAGAGAGCAGGACAAATCATGATGTAAGACTCTAATTAGACAAAGGTTCTGGATAATGATAATATGAGCAAGCAATCACATAAAAGTTTGGCGATGAAGGCTATGCACAGTCATATGTAAACATTTCCACAATAAAAGAGAAATAAAAACTCAAAAACAAAAAAGTAACCCTCCCAAAAAATCATCAGCTTAATATAAGATATATATGATGACATGAGACATAATGTTCCAGCGGATCTGTCAACCAAGTCAATCAATATTTAGCTAATTCCTTAACACACAAAGGGAGGACAGGAGAAGGGAAGGTAAGAATAAGTCACTTCACCAATGGCTGATGTGACAATGAGAGTAAAAACGTGAAATCTGTACTTAGGAAGTCACTATCTGTAGAAGTGAAGGATGTGTAACGAAGTTGTTAAATATGAGTTGACAGGTCTTGTGTCACCAAGTGCTTGGTGGTGTGATGAGCTAACTGTCCCAGCACACACTAGATGTGTTCTGTTAGAAGTAAAGTGGCAATACCAGTTGTGATTCAGACTGATTGATGTATCAATGTGTAGTGTCAGGTGTAATGTGGCGATACCGGTTGTGATTCAGTCTGATTGATGTATCAATGTGTAGTGTCAGGTGTAATGTGGCGATACCGGTTGTGATTCAGTCTGATTGATGTATCAATGTGTAGTGTCAGATGTAATGTGGCAATACCGGTTGTGATTCAGTCTGAATTCAGTGTGTGTTGTGAGATGTAGTATGTCACTACTCACTGTTTTTGACATCCAGACAGGAGACGAGGACAGACATGAGCCCAGCCACTGCCACTGGGCTGAGAAGGGCACGGTCGCTATGGTAAGGGCAGACCGTCAGTGTACCCTTGCCTAAGTGAGTCAGTCCCTGGGCCAGGCGAACCATGAACAAGTTGTTGGAATCCTTGGCGTGGAATACAGCTAGCTGCCTCAACATGGCTGCCAGGCGAGCATTGTTTGTACCTGTAGACATGAACAGGTCAATATTAAAACAGGTTTACTATCCTTATTTATCTATTGGTGTTTGAACACTGTCTCATTCTTACAACAACAATCCGGTTTACGGGTGGGATGCCAACTGCCCTTTGTCTAATACTGCCCCCATGTCCTGACCAAGTCACAGCCAAAACAACAACAGATGGAATCAAGTCTGTGACCTACGGTCAGTGGTCACCAATTTAATACTGACTTGCAAAACTAGAAACCCTTGATCATTACAACAGGACCTTTGCAAACCTGTGAATAGCAACAGTTTGTGACTTGTATCAGTTATCAGTGCTCAGCATTTTAATTCAGAGTGTACAACCACAGCAGCTGATGAGGGAGATTATGAAGGTGATGACAGACATGGCCACTGTGTTAGGACTGACCTGCTCCGACGAGCCCCATGGAGAGGATGGAGTTGTAGGACACTTCTGGGTCACTGTCGTGGGAAAACTTGCTGAGAGTGTCCAGGATCTGTAGTTTGGGGTTAGAGGCAGAGATGAGGGCTAGGGCCAGAGGCACAGCTCGCCGAATAACTGGCTCACCATAGCGTAACTGGAAGCAGAGCATAATAATCCCAGGTTTGTGTAACAACAGTAATCAACGATCTCATAACAATACTTAAGTCTTCCAGAATTGCTCACCACATCTCCATAAAAAAATTAAAGCGTTATCGTTCCAGGTCAGTATAACAAACAGTAATGTCATAACAATATTTCTATCAATTACGGAACTACTCACAATGTTCTTCTGCCAAATGCAGAACTGACTGCTGAATAACTCGCTCTCCATACTGACACAACAGAGCCACTCCAGGCCAGTATAACAACATAATCCATGATCTCATAATTTTTCTGTCAGATACAGAATTGCTCATCAAATAACTTGGTCTCCATCACAAAATTGAAAATATTATCACCCCAGGTCAGTATAACAAGCAGTTATCTCATAACAATACTTGTGTCAAAATACAAAAAGACTGGTGGCCATATTTCTTCTTTCAATTTGGCTATGTCGGATGTGACTTTATCCTAGCCTACATCTTGTTATGGAGAAGAAGTATAACTAAGCCCTAACTGATCCACCCTTGCTTACCAAATGACCGAATGCCCGGAAGGACATTTCTGCACCGATGTCTTCTCCCATGGCAATTAAGGATATCCCCAAGACAGCAATGCCTGCAAGTGCAAAGTGCACAATGAACAATAGCCTAAATATAAATACTACAGCACTACATAGTCCCAAACATATTAGCCATAGTAACATCCCAACAATACACAGACATAACAGAAATGGATGATACAGGAAAACGTTTCAGAACGAAACATTCTCAAATAACATGCATTACCATATTCTTTACTTGTACTACTAAAGTGAAACATATACAATGGTGTCTGGTAATCTGTTTCACTTATCAAACTATGTGGCCAGATACATATGTGTTTCTTCCTCAAATTCTCTTCCCCTGCACGGTTGGAGAGGACACTTTCACCAACATACCCTGTTGTACTGAAAGGTCTGGACCAGCAGGCTCTTTTTTCGTCTCTTTTTTGTCATCTTTCTTTTTATTTTTGTCTTCTTTTTTCTCATTGTTATCCTGAAAAAAGGGAAGTATTATTTCAACTGACACAGCATAAGTGAACAAAACAAAACATACACGTTACCAATTTAAAAACTAGAGCTGCCCACAGTTATTAGGGTTCCACGCCATCTTCACATGTGGTTTTCAGCTTTTGTATCAGTACAGAGTGATTGCTGGACACGGTAAGGTAAGGACACTGTGCCAACAGTTGTTCAGAACAGAAAATGCTGGTATTTTGAGACACCTTCGTGAATCAATGCATTGTACATACAGTACACGACGTGTCTGCGTATATGTGCTAAATAGAGCAAACTGGCCACTAGATAATGCTTGAAGCCCTACAAGTGTTGTATTCATTTATACAATTTAAAACATTTACATAAACATTTCGTGCACATACTGTCCTGTACATGTAATTGTGCCATAAGTGTGTACTTATAGATTTCCCAAACAGTTAATCGGCATTTGAAAATGGTTGCAGCCCTACAAGTTTTGTCCTTAACATAGCTCAAGATTCTACACACAATGAGAACATATATAGCCCTGTGCACATATGACTATGCAGTTTTACAGTTAAAACAGTTCACAGGCACGTAAAAATTGAACTTCATAAATCCAAACATAACTTGATTTTAATTTTCGAGAAACTGTACATCGAGGAAGAGAAACACTACCAGATTCGCAATGAGAACATCACATTACGAAGCTGAGCAGGTCCGTTTTATTTAACAGAGCCCAAATGTCTCACACAAATGGTTGAATACTTTGTATGTTTTTACACCCTTGTTACATTTACAATGCAGAGTAATCTGTAGAATTTACCAGAAGATTTGCAATCAGGATTGCTACTTTTATGTGTACGTTTAAAATATCACTCTTAAAATTACAACACAGATGTTGTGATCTTCTCGAAAGTCCTTGGTAAAGACAGGTATGTGGGCCAGGGGGGAAAAGTCTTTCTGAAGAGATTTGAAACTGCTTTACAAAATTGCTTCCCCTTGACTATGCATTTTCCTGGCAGATTCATGCCAAGGTTGGGACGTGCTCTTAGACCTGTATTCACATAATACAGGTATCAATTTTGACAAAGTTTGAAGCCAAACAACTGGTGTCTTTATCAACGCAAATCTACAATTTTCGGCACACAGACATACTATCAAGAGCCCTTTCTACTCTCCGATTTTCAGTTTCACACTTAGAACAGTTTTCTTTCATGCGACCTCCAAATTTGTGAATTTTTGAAATTCAATCCTAATTTATGACAAAACTTTGCAAGTTAGGTAAAAAATAAAAGCAGATTCGTGATCAGGAGGTTAGGGTCCATCTGAGTAGAATACTTTTAGTGTTGAAAGTCAAAAGTTTGTGGTGACATGACCAGCATGTAAATTAGTTTACTTCTACAATTTGTAGGATATCAACCCTGTTTGAGCCACTATAGCGCCGGAACTATAAACGTCAAAGCAATTTGCAAAACACGGCTGTTTAGAGAATAGATTAAACTTTCTTACTATACCACTTGCTATTCTCTAACACCAGCAGCATTCTGTTAGTACATCTTCAAAAACATGCTTTTTTTCAATTTTCAACTTTAGTGGCGAATATAGTCGTCCAGCTATAGACGATGAAAAAGACGAGAATGGATACGTGATCAGAAGCTTGAACAAGTTTCCATTCTTTCCGTGCTCAATTTCAAATATTTTTGGTCACATGACAAATATGGAAAGCAGCAAACTTCCACAGTTTTTAAGATAGAAACATGAGTTTAGCAATTTATATTCAGCTCATCATGTTCTAACTGCATGCCAAATTTCAGAGCAATAGGTTAAGCTGTTCTTAAGAAGACGACGTTTAAAGACTTTCCTTGGATACCAACATGGCGACAAAAGTAGGTCACACTGACATTTCAAAACTGCCCCCCAAATTTTTCTCATTCACATTCCCTAAGACCTTACATTGCTAACTGTGTAGCTGTTATGGTTTTCACACAGTTACAAAAGCTGAGTGACGGAGAAAAATAATAATAATTAAAGCTGTTATTCAACAGGGTTGCAGGGTCCACACTGTTACCTATCTACCACGTATAATAGTCCCCTGATAACTTTATGGTAATAAAAAAAGACAAGAAATACTGAAATGATTGAGAAGACATGAACTGGATTTGAACCCATGACTGCCATACAAAATGGGCCTACCACTAAAACCCAGCATGGAAGCAGTTCAGCTTTGATCCTTTGCCCATAACACATGACAAAAGACATAAAGAATACAGTGTAGCAAGGATAAACTCTATCCTCACAGTAAACAGCACCCAGCCATATCCAGCTTTACAGTTATAACTGTTTCCTATCATTGTGTATAGTACATATCTGGCCCTTTGCACTCCTTAATTTTCAGCATTACAGCTGTAACGGTTTTCTGTAACATGACCTCCAAATATGAGGGAAACTGCACTTTCCAAACTTTGATTGTAATTTGCGTCAAAAAATAATTCGTGATCAGGACATCAAATTACATCAGGTAGCATACTTCAAACATTTAAATTCAAAAGCCTTTGGTCACATGACAACTTCGGTAATCAGGGCATTTCCATAGTTTTCAAGGTACAAAGATGAGTTTTGCACATGCAATTTGCCCTGACATTTTGTGCCTGTGTTTTTAAATTTCAGCTCCATCAGATAACAACTTCTTGAGAAAATGACATGTCAATGTATTATATTCGTGGCAATATGGTGTCCAAAGTAGGTCAGGTCGAAATGTAAAAATTGTGTGGAAAAATTTCCATGTAAAAATGATAAGAAATAGACTGGAATTGAACCTCAGAGGATTGGTCTGCAATGCCTCATAATTTCATGATACTTGAAAAAAAAGAGAGAAAAAAGACTAGCAGGACAGAACTGGATTTGAACCTGAGACTGCTAGGTACACCGTTCACTGGGGCTATGGTGAAAGCCTGTATATAGAAAATAAATAGTCCAGTCAGATACAAAGCCTCTGTCACATGTAGGGAGAGGCTGGGTCTTTGATGTAATGCTCCCCGTGCCAGACAGAATCAGAATATCCCACTCATGCCAGTCAGGCCACAGGGAAGGAGAGACTCTGCCTTTGATCTAAGCTCCCATGTTATGTAAATGGGAGAATTTGGGGAAATCTTTGTTGGTTTCTTAGCAAAAACTTCAAAACTATACAATGTACGAAACTAATTCTTGCAGATTTGTAATCCTGACAACATGGAGCACCAGACTGTATGTTTGGTTAATCATTTTAAGCAATACTTAGAGATGATGTAATTCTTTCTTAGCTTCAGATGTTAATTACGGTGTAATTTGCATATCAAATTTAACGTGCAAGGCTATCTGAGTAGTGCCATCCACCTAGAAACAGCAAATGGAATTTTTCTCGACAGGTATACTCATTTTTGAGAAGAAGATTTCTTAAGCATAACAATAAAATTCAAAAGGGCCGCTAAATCACGTGACTGGTCAACGGACACTAAACATCGAAAGTTGCTTCATATGTTCATTATTAAGACCGCAATGTTTGGATTCTCTACCTTCAGTAGTTTGGGGGACATTGCAATTTTACGAGAGGACTAAAAATAATAATAATTTTTAAAATTCGAACGATTTCCAGAGGTGCCCTACAGGGAACCTGCGTGGACCCCTAATAATCCGAACAATAACAATATTCTTTCCAAGCTATCAGCTTGGAGGCCTAATAAAATGTCACACAGAGTGTCATTCTTGTAAAGTGGACGTCTTATTTCCGAGCACATGAAAATGCTGATCTAATTTTCCAAAAGAATGTGCAATTTTTTTTTCAGATCAATTAATTTTAAATCAAATCGTAAGGGTTTTTTTTGTATGCATAACATCTTTCCACATAAAACAAAGACATACTAAACTTGCAAGAGTTTCAAGTCTCAAAGTAAATCCTAGTGGTAAAACACAGCATGCCAGTTGCCAGCGTAAACACATAACACTCGCTTAGCAGATGTCAACCACAGTACTTTCTCATGTCTGACATGAGCGGGCTCTGAAGGCTGGGTGTTCACATACGTCTACAACTCTTTCCCTCTCAGCCTGTTTTTCTCACCTCATCTTTTGATTCGTCATGCTCTGAGCACGTGTGTAGAAGTTGCTGAATCTTCAGGACATTGCCAGTGCCTGTAAGGTTGGAGATTAAGACAGGAAGGAATGATTATAGCTTAAAACCAAGTCAGTAATATTTCCGCTATAGGATAAAGGTAGAGTAAAGTAAAGGTAAGTCAATAAATACAAAGGCATCAGACATTGAATGATCCAACAGTATATATATGTTGCCAGTGTGTGCATGGAATCACAACAAATCTTCTACTTCATCAGACATTACCAGTGTCTCATAAGTCTGAGAATTTGTTAGTGTATCCAACTTCAAAAGAACTTTAACCTTGTGTAACATAACATGCACATCTCCAGAGCTGACAGGAAATAGCTCATTTCCTGGTAGCTAAAGAAACTGAAAGTAAACAGTTTACATCAGACTACATATCTCCAGTAAAAACCTGTAAATACTTACCTGCATACGCACAGATGTCGACAAGCATGTGCGCCATGGACTTCAGAGGCTCAGCCACTACTTCTAAGGCAGCCAGAGTAGCCTCAGCTGCCTCCTGTTTGGCTGTGGAAGAGAAAAGAGTTTAAATACATCAGTGGATAAGATCACAGTTGTGCTTAGCAGATGAAAATACGTGTCACTGGATAAGGAAATGTGTGCTTAAGCCACTTTATGAGAACACTGTGTACTTAAGTCCATGAATGAGAAAAAAGGCATGCTTAAGTCAGTGGATGAGAACAGAGGTGTACTCGAGTCAGTGAACCAGAACACAGGCGTGCTTGAATCTTTGGGTGAGAACACAGGTGTGTTAAAGTCAGGGAATGAAAACGTGTGCGCTTGAGTCAGTGGATTAGAACACAGGTGCGCAAAAGTCAGAGGATGAGGATACAGGTGAGCTTGTCAATGAATGAGAACAGAAGTGTGCTTAAATCAGTGGGTGAAAACAGGCGTGCTTGAATCAGTGGATGAGAACACAGGTGTGTTAATGTCAGTGAATGAGAACCTGTGTGCTTGAGTCAGTGGATGAGAACACAGGTGTGCTTAAGTCAGTGGATGAGGATACAAGTGTGCTTAAGTCAGTGGATGAGGATACAGGTATGTTTAAGTCAGTGGATGAGAACACAGGTGTGCTTTAGCCAGTGGATGAGAACAAAGATGTGCTGAAGTCAGTGGATGAGGATACAGGTGTTCTGATGTTAGTGGATGAGGATACAGGTGTTCTGATGTTAGTGGAGGAGGGTACAGGTGTGTTGAGGTCAGTAGCCAATAACAAAATGTGCTGAATTAGTTGCACAGAACACAGATGTGCATTATCAACAGATGGGAGCACATTACTGTGCGAGACATGTTTGCTCATACTCACTAAGGTAAGTCAAAGCAAGTCCCAAGGCTAAAAATCGGGAGTATGTGTCCTTAAGGTCTGCTTCTGATCTCTCCATCATCGTCTGAAGAATCGTGGATGTCACATCTCCATTACAGGTGCCAACAGCGATCATACCACATGACAAGGCAGCCATCCCAACCACCTAAAACAAGACAATATGGAAGATACATCATATTACAGCTGCCTGCCTGAGTCTCACATTGCCAAAGCCTTAAGAAATTCTCCATTATAAGTGTATGCATCGAACTGCAAAGTACATGGGACAACATTTTGGGGGTTTATAAAATCAAAAATGGCATTATATGGGCACTTGAAAGTTGAGACTGGCCTACCTCCATAGATGCTTTGGTGTCTCCCAGAACAGGCAGCAGAAAGCTGATCACATCTTCCCTGTTAGACCCAGCGTACGCTAAGCCTAGTCTGAAACATTAAAAAGTGATACATCTTGTTGGAATTGTGACTCAAACCAGGACAGGCAACAGAAAGCTTCACATCACATCATCTATTTTAGACCCAGCATACGATGAGCCTAGTCTAAAATATCATATAATGATAGATCTCGTGACTCAAAGCAGAACAGCCAGCAGAATGCAGATTGCATCTTCTCTGTTAGATATGCTAAACGTCGTCTGCAACATCAGATAGATATTTCGTTAGAAATGTGACAAACCACAACAAGAACAACATGCCTTCAAGCACCAAGAGGGCAAGGTACCAACTACCGATAAGCAAAGTCAAAAAAAAATGAAGCAAAGAAAGTACAACCTCTTCCTCAAAAACCAATGAAACCTAAACAGACATGTGATTTCCTTAACTAGCCGTGGTTAGTCAAGGATGGAGAAGGCATTGATGTCCAGAGTAAAATCCAAGTAGCATTTAAAACTAATCAGGCATTTGCTCTGTGAGGTAAAACTTCTCCCTTGGCAAAGTTCATCAATTTATTGCCAAATGACAGATTGGGGTTAAATGCTAAATTCAAGAATATATCGTGACTATCAGTTTCACAAATGGAGGAATGCAGATTGCTTAGAATAGAACAACAATCTGGCAAGTAACTGAAAAATTCTGTCGTATTTGAAACACAGATTCAATGTTCAATGTGTACACCACATAGCTCGAAGGCAAGTGAAGGCAGGTGTTCAAAAGACTTCATTTAAGGCCATCACACCTGGCCAGGTACCGGACAGTAATAGTTTTTGATGTATATTCCCTTTGCATACCCCACAATGGCTCCTATCCTCATTATGCTGGTGTTGTGCTGAACGTAATCTGACAGCAAAGCCAGAGCTGGGTCACAATCATTCCTCACTCCACTGTTCACAATCCCACACGCCAGCAGGGCTCCTGCCTGTGCAAGTACAGAGACAGAGAATTCTTAGCAATCTACATAATGTTACATTGTGTTCAGAGTTCACAATCAGGCAGTCTGGCAGTCCTTTTGTCTGCAGAATCTGAGTATTCTCATTACATCATACAATATTTAACGTGTCAATGATGCAGGAACTGCAGACTCTGATGACTGACCTTGATGTAGTCCTCTGAGGAGTACAGGTACTTGTCTATCTGTGTCAGGCCACCGTCCACATCCCACAGCAAAATCAGGCCCAGGGAGGCTGTGGCACTCAACATGCCTGTCAACGAAGACATACTTGTATACATGTGTTGAATATATCCAGGTACTGCATAAGAGAGTATGATTATCACCTAACACCATATTACATGTACTTGAGAAGTTTGAACGCAAAGTGCAGCACAAACATATGAGATGTGCTTCTTGTGTGAAAGGATCACTTCACTTGCTTGCAAAGAGTATTCAGCATGGTTGGAGATCACCACATTAGAGATACATTTCATATCTGGCTCCCAATGTTACATTGTTCTTGGACTACATGTATTTTTCAGAACTTACCATGCTCCTTGTTCTTGTAGAGCCACTTATTGCCATCCTCCATCAGAGGCTTGTCCTGCCCAAAGGCTGCATTCACAAACCCATTCACAAAGGCTGCTGCCAGGTTCTGACGGGCTGAATCAATATTACTGGGGCCAATAGATGTCCCTGAGGAAAAATGACACACACTGTTCATAACAGCAAATCTTTCATCAATTCAGATCACTGAGTACATATATACTTGATGCTACATCGTTTATTATATGAACCTGATATTCACTCCCAGCATTTTAAAACCACATCCCCTATGTTTAAAGTAACAGTATCCAGTACACTTGTTGTCTAAACACTAGTAAATTATTAGACAAGTATGTTATTAACACACATGGGTAATTATGAACTTGATGTTCATATGGATCTTGGATATGATGCCAGGGCTCTGGGCAGCTGTAGAATTTCAAACAAAATTTAACTTACTGTTAGGTTCTAGGTGACTTTTATATATATCCTCTGGCACTTTAGGCTCCATGATGTCCAGCTGGTGCAAAGACAAAGTTAGGAGAAGTAAGTTATATGTACAGACAGAAGTGATTCACATCCTCAGATCAGACATAACCGCCAGTCAGTAATGGTCACAGAGTTACTGTTTCTGACCCAGAGTACTTGAGTTTACAATTCAGCTCAAGGATACAAGAACAACTCGTATGCAGAATTTCACATATTGCCATCTGTAGCTCAAAATATTGATCAAATATGGCCATATGTATGTATATCCTGAAAGTTTAACACCTGCTGATCTCAAAAAAGCTTTTACAATTTACCCAACTTTAATATTAATTCAAATAAAGAGAAAGTCTGAAAAAGATCAGAGCAGTATTTTTTTTTCTAATTTTCAACATTTTTCAACTTGTTTTTGCCCAAGTGGATAATTTACTAATTTACGATAATTCTACTATAGCATATCTTGAAAAATAAGCGAGATATAAAAGTATTTTGCCACTCAACCGTCTCAAAAATAGAAAGTGAGAAAAAAACCAAAATATCTGGAGGAACATTATGTGTGACAAAAGTTCTTTACAAATTAATTTCAATCAAGAGTTGTCCTGCCTCCAGTTAAAATGTGAACATATCAACCTACTTGTGTTAAATTTTAAAACTTGGGCTCCATGAAAATGTAAATTGGTGTTTTATCTTGACATTTCTGAGCAAAACCTGCTTGTATGTGTTTATAAACCCCTTCCCCAATGGCATCCCAGTGGTTGTATATATGGATGGTCAATCTATATCGAATCAGTGACATGATATTTCACTCTGATGGATGTATGCGTGGATTTACAAACTTTGTCAAACCTTATGTATGCACACTCACTGAAGCCTCAGGCTATTTAGTGGAAAATTACACTAAATATTTATGGAAGAAACACAGTTCACACATTTCAACTATGTAAATATATTTAGAAATTGCAGAAAATATCCTTCAATCTGTAGATACTTATATATTTTACATAAATATTTAGATTTCTATTACATACAAATTTGATAATTTTATGCAAAAACTTTCAGTGATCTGTCAGCAAGAAGCTGGACATGATTTCTCCACGGTTGCTTTGTGATTCAAGTTTTGAAATTACAAACACATTTGTCTGTGATATCGGACCCTATTACTTCGCGGACTGGTGAATTTGTCTAAAGTTTTATCCATCAGTTTACCTCGGCAGGGGGCCTCTGCTGTCTCGGCCAGCTAGTGAGGTTCAACGAGGGGTGACAAAAGTGCGGACTGTTTATGACTTAGGATAACATTCGTCGCAAGGCATCATGGTATACAGTTGCCTCAAACAGGCCCGATATTATGGAGAAACTACAGTAAAGCGTGAATTTGATTTTCATCCTTAAGTGAGAGGAAAGATGGGAGAATGGAGAGTAAGAATGTGAAATAAAAAAAATCTGACCAAACTTCAGCCCTGAGGGGCATCCTTAACCACAACCAGTTTACATTTATGATTTTCAACGTATTTACTATTTGACTTTTTGACCATACATCTGACACCGTTTAAGTTTCATTCCTGATAATACAAATATCAGCAAGTAAACACAGTGTTAGAAGGCTGTCTTCAACTTTCTGATCCAAAGATACAACCATTTTGTTTCTTGCACTTAATACAGGTGCTTCTTAAAATGTGTGAATAACAAACATGATGAACCTTAACTTCAATTATTTATTTCATTGTTGTTTTACACTGTACTGAAAAACATTTCACCTATACAAGGGCAAGTAGCATTATAGTTGGATGAAACTGACCAATGCCCACGAGAAACCCACAACCAGCCGGAGGAAGCCAGTCTGAGCCAGACTCACAGTGATTACATAGGTGAGAGGCCCTTGAGTCATTGTGTCACACTAGAACAATAACCACTTAGCCATGGAGGCCCCTTGAGCCCTAAGCCTTGCATATACTCAGTAAAACCCACCTCTCTAGCCAAGGCTAAGAAGCTGTTATTGAGATGAGCATTAGACATAATTTCCATCAGCTCATCGTACTCTGTGATGTCATCATTCAGCTCCAGGGAGATCTGCTGCTGACCGAGCATATAGGCCAGCTGCTTCTGTACCTTTCTAAAACACAAACGTGAGCAGTTCATCAGCTGTGCACTGAATTTGTTTATTTACTCTTACACCATGCTAAAAAATGTTTCACTTATAGGATATCAGCCAACATTATAATGGGGGTTAGGCAGAACCAGGCAGAACACAGAGGAAACCCACAACCACCTGCTGGCTGCTGGCAGACATTTCCACGTACAGTCGGAGAGGAAGCCAGCCAGAGATCGACTTGAACTCACAGTGATTGCCATGGTGAGAGGCTCCTAGGTCATTGTGAACTACAGGCCTAAACTGAATTCATAGCAGACACCTCTCACACGTCCAACAAGCTGCCAGTTACATGTGATTAAATATTTATTTCTGAATCATAACTCACCCCTTAAAACTGACCTTCATGATGAATGAACTCTGTGTGAAATCCCAAGAAGAACTACTTCTTTCTAAGTCAATATCCCAAAACTCAACCAGGCATTGATTATGCATGTACAGATGTTTTTAATATCATGGTTTTCTTTCAAAATGTTTGTTTTTCTTTGGGAAGGGGGTAGGAAACAGATTCCCCTCCCCCATTCCCCACTCCCATCCCGAGGTTATGTGCTCACATTACTCACATATCTTTACAGGAGAGAAATATTTCTTCTATTACAGCCATGTCGTTGAGCTGCATTGCACAGCGTAATGCTTGTGGATACTGATCAAATTTTCGATACAAATCCAGAGCCGTCTTCAGAAATATGGTGTTCTCTGGGTCAGGTACGTATGGCACACAACTGCAAACATAGATCAGGGCAAGAAAATCAGCCAGATTTGTAGAGAGCAAAACTGTAAACATTTAATTATTTGATTGGTGTTTTATGCTGTACTCTAGAATATTTCACTTATATGACGGCAGCCAGCATTTTGTTGGGAGGAAACTGAGCAGAGAACAGTTAAAACCCACCACCATCTGCAGCTTGCTGGCAGACCTTCCCGCGTACAACCCAGCATGAGCTGGACTTGAACTCACAGCAACCGCATTGGCGGGAGACTTCTGGGTCACTGCACTGCGCTAGCACAGTAACCAACTAAGCCACGGAGGCCCCCTGTAAACATAGATCAGGGCAAGTAAATCAGCCAGATTTGTAGACAGCAAAACTGTAGACACAGATCAAAGGGAAGTAAGTGAGCCATAACATAATCATGGAGAGCACACCTGTGAACTTATATCAATGGGTTTAAAACAAAGCCACTTCAGCTGATTAACAAGCTGCAGTCTTATCACCAAGATACATATAAACAGGCCATTAAGGAATGGGCTGGGCCAGTAACTATGGCAGACAAGTGATCAAGCCCTGCCATGTGAGTTTTCAAGGCACCATTTTCAGAATGCTGGAGGTACATGTCTAACAACACAAACCTGGTGAGGTAGAGGCAGACCCTGGGATAAGCGTTCTCATCCACATACTTCTGCAGAAGATCTAGTCGCTCTATCTCCATGAGGAGGTCGCAGGCCTCTGCTTCAGCATTGTGTTCCATGTGGTACGGTACAATCTCCTCGGTCATCTTCAGAAGTTTCTCCCGCATGTCCTTGTTCCTCTCCTTTGTATCCTGCCACTCCTCAGCCACTTCTCCTGCTAGGTGCCTAAAACACATAAACCAATACTGCAGATAAGATTGACTCAGAAGGCCATGTGGAAAACCAACTAGTACAGCCTAACTAAGACTTAGTCCAGCTCTAATATTGTCCTAGGATAATATTTTTGATTTGTTCTCGGTTCTCCCTCCAGTTGTATTCCCCTCTGAACATCCAATCAAGCCAGGCCTGTACTGGGCTTGGTGCAGGGTTCAGCTGGACAGTCAAGAACCTCAGCATGTTGAAGCATGTAGGTGCAACTTTCAAATTAGAGTCACATGTATGTGAGAATGTTGCACAGAAAATACACCCTGTAACTGTAACTTCATGACGAGCAACAGTCCACACCTACCCAGATGACACTTATGTACCCAAGTTTAACATATATTTTATTTTCAAACACATAGTTTAAGGAACACACATGCAGCATTTTGATGGGGCCTCCCAGGTTGAGTGGTTAGCATGCAAAGTGGTTGCCGGGAGTTCAAATGCAACTCAGGCTGGCTCCCTCTTTGGTCATGCATGAGAAGATTTGCTAGCAACCTGAAGATGATTGTGGGTTTCCCTGGGGTTCTGCATAGTTTTCTCCCACCATAATGAAATTCCATACAGGAATTTTGTGAAAAGAATTTCAGTTCTTGCCAAACTCGTCTGACATTTCACACAGTTACCCTTCTTATATTCTTTGAGCCTCTGGTTCCAAATCCTGTTCATGGACTACCTATACTTTACACATGCAAGTTATTATTTCCATAAACTATTTCTATACATGTATGTTAATTCATCCCCAATAACCATCGTCCCAATTAAAGCTGATAAAGTAGTTTTCCTGGAAACCCATATACTATATGTCGACAACATTAAATCACTGCACAAAACAATTGGCAGACCTACCTGACATACTCGTGCCCCCAGGAACCAATAGACTCTTTAGACCCCAGGAGCCGGTACTTCAAGCTGTCTCTGGAGTCACTCATGGTCATGCCCAATACAGACACAATATCTGCACAGAACCGCTGACAACAAGACAAACACACCAACGTGGAGTAAATTGCTAGCTAATTGTACAAGTGTTTAAATATGGTACAGTGCATGTGCACCACTTACACTCATAGACCTTTATAATCCTACTCCATGCAAGTAACATCAAAGAGAGTGACACAGTGGTGTCTAACAGATCTGCCATTTTGTCTTATATGATTCAGGTTACAAAGTACGTGCATGTCACTATAATCGTCATACAGCATACTGCAAATGAAAAACTATCAGCAACATGAGAAGTTATCACAGGTTAACAGGTCATTATGAGGCGTCGTCAAACACCTGTTGACAGATCAGCAGAATACTTACTTTTGTCTCTGCATCTATGATTTTCTCGTAGACCCCTTTCAGTGTGTCATAATGAGGGCGCAGAAACTTGAGAGGTTTTGGAACCGAGGTCATGGAAGTTGTGGAGGCCCGGATCAGTGTGCGAAGGCTCTCTAGTGAGGGCCTGTACAGCTTCTCATTTGATTCCTGAAAATACAGCCATCCTGAGTACAGTTTATTCTACAAAGACTCTATCCAGACTATCGGAAGAGGGTTTAACATGGACTTTTCCTTAACACTGGCAACATGAACAGTGTTCAACACACACTGTTCCTTAATATCGTCACCTCAATACCATTCAACACTGACTGTCCCTTAACCATGACTACCGGCATAGAATAACCTTTAACAATGTGATATTTTTCAGGTAAAAGAAATATGAACTAGTTGTTGTTATTCACTTATTTATTTGACGAGGGTCGTGCACTGTATTCAAGAAATTTGCTGTCACTCTATTTTTTTCTGGATTATGAAACCCATTCCCTTCCAGGCATCCATGCCTGACATAACTTCAGTACAGACGGAACAAACAATAGCCAGATTTGAGTAAGTTATCTCACTGGCCAGGGCCAGATACAGCTTCTTGAACGAGACTTATATCTCCTATTAGCTGAAGCAAAACTGATTATTTAATCAAATGGGACAGTAAGGGTCCATCTTCAGTTTCTTGCTATTCGAATCATTAGATGAACAGGTATCAACATAACCCTTCAGATGTTGTGGACAGGAGTACAATCCTACATTATCCAAATGTCATGAAAATGAGTCTACATATACTCCACATTATCCAGATAACATCAACAAACACACTGCATTATCCAGATGACATGAACAGGAGTCAATACATCCCCCAAATTATCCAGCTAACATGAACCGGAGTCAACATACACCCCACATTATCCAGATGACAACTTATAAGGTGATGATCACCCAGATAACAATCACCATCTCTCATGAACATAGACAGCCATTCATTCATGTGGGATATAAACCTATGTTTGTGTTTTTAAACAAGAGTGTGATTACACCCCTCTTCGTTATTTCAGGCATATGTTACTACCACACCTAGATTTTGTTCACAAGTATGCTAGGTGTGGGAATATGACAGCAAACCCAAGGAAGGCCTGCAGGATACATAAAAGTAGCAGTGGGTAGATAGGTCATTACACAGAACAGTGCTTGTAACTTATATTATGTACTGTTACTTACCGTGAGTCTCTCAACCAGCATGTTCAATTCATCTTGAAGTTGTCTGTCTTCATCAGACTGAAAACAGAAAGGAATGGACGTTACACTAGTGTCAACCAATGTTACTACAGAGCTGATATACTTACTTGAATGGCCTTTTAATGTACTCAAGAATATTTCACTTAAACACGATGGCATTTAGGTTTATGGATGGAGGAAACTGAAGTATCCACGGTTACAGCAACATTTGGTCTTATGAATTATAATCCTTGGAATGTGTATTGAGAGTTATCCTGACACTAGTTCTTTCAGATATCATGGCTAGTTATTACTTATCACAGAGTTTGTTCATGAATAATATTTTTCCAATTTACTGGATCACAATGTTTTGACGTAGATTCTAACATCACTGTCGTGCATGTGGTGCTGTTAGAATGTATGCCAAAACTTTGCAATCCAATAAATCAAGTTATTATTCATATGCAATTATGTTATGTTACTCTTCCAACTTCTAAATTTTCCTCAAAGAATTTAGTTAATATGCACCATTGCTTTTTATTTTCTCAGTGGCCTTATGCCTCCAGTCTATCTCTTCACATAATGGCCTTTGTGAAATCACGAATTCCACAGTCAAATTTTGTCTGGGTCAAATAATGTCTTGTGACAGGTTGAAAGATAGCTCAGTGATTCCTTTCACTATCCCAGATGCAATTTAATGTTGTATTCATAAAACTGCATCCACTATGCCGGCATTCAACATACCGCCTGCTTTCCTGGCACCAGCAGGGAATGTTTTCAAGTGGCAAGCACAAAAAAAGGAGCGATGCAAGGCACTCTGACGAGAATGTGCTAAGTCATTAGGCAATGCATTAGATGGCAGTTTTACAATAAGTTAGTCCACTATGGCTCAGATGTTGGAATTTGCATTATAAACGACCCTGTCACCAGCAATGCTCAAATTCCACATCAGAGATCTGTCCCAAGGTCTATAGTTCTACGCTGCAATCACCCTCTTACTTTTAGACTGGTCTTTTATGTCCCAGAAACAATCCTAACATGGGCCTAAAACTGTAATAAAGTTACTCAATGGAACACAATATTATTTACTCGATATATACCATTCTAGTCTCTGCAGCTCATCTAAAGAAAATCTAAAATGAAATGTATGTTGGTTCCCTAAGAAAAATCTGAATGGGCAGATCACTCATGGGATATATTGGCGCAAGATGACATGCACATTAAAAAAAAAAAAAAAACCTCTGAGCTATCTCCCACTAGGCAGAGTAATTGGGCTACACTAGGCCTAAGCAAGACAAGTACAGTTTCAGCACTCCAGAAGTCATTATTCCCATCACATGATAGCCACATTGAAGAGGCTTAAGCATCTCCATTCATTCAATCTAGAGTCCCACCTTTTGCTAAAATACAAGGAGTCTGCAGCTGGACTACTAAACTCTCTTAAACCCAACCAAGGTAAGGACCTGGGTGTCTCCTTCTTCACCTGATGCTGCATTGGACACACAAGTCACATCCACCTTGCCTTGCCCAAGTCCTCACAAAAATGTCAATAAAACAGAGGTTACCTTGACCCACACTATTAAAGTGCTGCCATAAGCCGGCCTTTCTCACCACTCTGCCAATGTTCACACGTGCTCTGGTACAATTTATCAGTGTTCACATGAAATCTGGAGGAGACAGACGTGTGTGGAGAAACAAAATGTGTTATTTCCTGATGTAAACATCTAGACCTGGTGTGACTGTGTCCGCAATCGATGTAGACTGGTTTGAAGACAATGGACAGCAAGTCTGAGGGCAATCTTTATTTATTGACATTTTTGTCAGGATGCTGACAAGGGTGGATAGAGGAGACCCCTTTCTCCAATGCAACATCAGTTGAAGGAGACTCCTGGATCTGGCTGCAACTCCTCTGAGGTTTACTAAACTTGCATATGTACCATTGTCGCAAATGCTACCCACTTCAAAGCTGAAAGTTTGTCCCAGCACCATTCAATTTAGCCTGCGGGTCCCTAAAACTCACTCCACGTGAAGCAGAAACATTACAGAAGTTTGCTCCCTAATCATATTTTTCCCACATTACTGTTGTCAATAACTAGGAAAGAAATATCTCTCACTCACTCACTGGAACAGGTCACCGTCCACCATGTTGTCATTTGCAAAAATCAACTTCCATTTCCAGTACCATATGTATCAACGGTAAAATCAACAAGGTGCACATCACACAGAACTACAATCGCGAATGTGACAACATATTGGTCGATCGGGCGAAATTGAACGGTGCAGGGACGAATTATCAGCTGGGCACCGTTTGACGACTGTGTGTAAACTATGTACATCAGTTCAGTAACAACTGCAGCAGTTGCGGCTAGCCTGCGTCTAACCGTGGTATATGTCTGGCTCAAATCCGGTAAATAAATAAATAACTTCCCAATAGAAACCTCTTCAATCAGACAATCGATGCGAATCATCCGATGAACGGTGATACCGGTATTACGGTTAAATATGTTGAAGATGTATCGAAAACTGGGTCATTAATAATGTTTCAAAGGGGTGACGATGCAAATTTCGATTTCATCACGATGATTGATCTCAGCCCGTATTGTATAAGAAAGGCATACATTACATGGTTCAGAGGTAAAATTATATATCGTTAATAATTCATACCATTTCCTGTTCTTTTTCTTCCCCATTTGTCTTCTTCTCCTCTTTCTTTTCGCCGCTATCCTTCTCTTGCTTGCTTTTGTCCGCCATGTTGCTGTTGTTGTTGAAGAGACGTGAGGAAGCGTCTGCTTAAGTTTTTTTTTTACCTTCCTTTTGCCTTATACCTGTTTTTACTTCTTCTACAAAGCTCTCTTTAACAGTCACTAATAGCCAAAGTTAGTTTTCTTACCAGTTCATTTTATTAATAAAACCTCATACCTTTATTTACCATATGCTAAGTCCACGCAATTGGAAAAGATACGAGTCAAATGTCAAGTTTCTTTCGCACTTCCGGTGTAAATATTTCCGCGAGAATGACAGCACATTGTCATTGTAAATATTGATGTTTTAGAGGCGCAAAATCTGCAGCCAAGGCAATGGATGTCCCCTTATTTGGAAAGAAAGAAGAAAGTTTATGATCAAGTGTTTTTTGTTATCTTGATTTCAAAGGCAGTTAGGAACGGATATATATGTGGGAAGATCTACCGGCTTCTGCTGAAAAAATCAGTTTCCAAGACAACCACTGTAAATAGCATCCAGAGGCTGACATTGACAGGTTCGTTTGATCATTTTATGTTTATCATTGATTTTGTACATTGGCACAGTCGGTTACTTGTTTGAATTAGGAAGCATTTTTTGAGTTGTCAGTTTACTGGTCCTCCCAAAACTGTTTACTTTTAGCCTGGCGTTGTTGTTGTTGGTGGTGTAAGTTCTAGTGCCTTAATATGAAATAGGCATAGCCTAGATGGAAACGATGTGGATTACCTTGATTACATATGTCAGAAATCTGATATTTTATCTGATATACGGTGCATGACCGTATCTTTGTATTAACACTAATTAAATACTTTCTTATCCTTTGTAATATTTTGTAAAATAGTACGTGTTGTAGGCTGAAGCATGCAGAACATATTACATTTTCTACTTCTACTGACTCAGAATGCATCTAAAAGCAAGTCTCCATGGTACCCTCCAAACATTTTTAGCAATTTTTGATAGAGCCCTCTTTTATCTGATTTTTGGGGCATCAGGTTGACCCTTTTTACTACCATTACTGGAGTTCATTTGACAGGCTACTGATGGACTTTAACAGCATGCATATGCACAGCACAATAGCCAACCTATCAAAATAATAATAGGTTCTGAAATAAGAAAATTCTCAGAATTTATTTGTTTACCCATCCAATGACCCAGCATGATTTTTTTTTCTTTCATGCTGTACAAATTTCTTTAAAATTAAATCAACATAGTATTTCAGTTCATTGCATGATATGATAACTCCAGACATTTGTCTTCTTTGACATTACACTTGAAAACATTTAACTTTTCTGATATGCAGTATTGAAATATCAGTGATTTCCTCATTTCTAAACTTGTTAATTTTCTTGTTAAAGATTCTGTTGACTTTTGATTATGCTTCTTGTTAGGAAACTAAGATCGTATCTCATTGACATTTTCATTTTCAAATATCTTGTTATTTCTAAAATTTATTAGAATTCACAGGAAGTTGTTTGATGGAATATAGCTGATATGCCTATAGCCGGAAATTGAGACTTCTCTTTCATTCATGTAGCAGCAGGGAGGGCGAATGCACTAACTAATGGGAGCCGGCCCGCCCCCCACAGACCCTCTCAACCCCTGTTCCAGCTAATTTCTGCTACACATCAAGCCATATTATGTCCAGCTACATAAATAATTGGCGATTGTTTATGCATACAAACACCCGATTACATTCATAAATAACTGGCGATTGTTTATTTTCGTACCATAATATCCCCAGGGACTGCTCACCAGAAGTATACAGAACAGTATAAAGTTCTGGCACACTTCCCACCAGCGGCTGATCAGGCTCAAAAACATCGTGTTAGAGCCAAAGCCCGGGAAAGGCGTATCCACACGCTTGTTATGAACGAGCTCCAACGTCTGTCAGCTTGGGTAAAGAATGTACCCACGTTTGTAGGGCATTTAGAGGAACGTGCATCTACCGTATATCCATCCATAACCGCCATGATGACTGTGGATGAATACATTGACCAGCTACTGGCAGAAATGCCAGAAAATCCAGTTCTCCATGATGTAGTCCAAAACATCCTGGAGGAGCTCATTCCTGAGGCAGTCAAGGTTCGCCTGCTAAAGCCCTTACAACCTGGGAAATATCGACCTCTTCCTTCATCAAGCAGGAATTGGGGTAGGAGGAGGAAGGCCATTGAAGAAGAATTTGACCCAATCCTCAAAACTTTCCAGACCACCAAGGACTACCAGAAGGAGGTTCTAGAGCTGTTTGAGGTGCCAAGGCAGATGAGCTCACTTTCCAGGAAACCCCCCTGACAATCGAAAGGCAGCTCCATAGCTGGCAGATGGCTGTGCCCAAAGGGCATCCCCATGGTGCAGACCCTAGAGCTTTTCCTGAAGGGGGGCATCCCCAGATCCGAGAAAGGCTTGAAGAAGAACTCCGAGCCCTCAGAGGTGTAAAATTTCAACTCACCCTCAAAGTCCAGCTCCGTAAAAGCAGGCCTGATGGTGATGAGGAGTACACCGATCCTGTGCTCTGCCACAAGGCCATTGAGATCAGCGATTCACTAGGCAAGGTTTTCCCTCACATCCTGGAGACTCTTGAAAATTGGACGCAGAGAGGGTTAGGGTGGGTTGTCGATCGAGTGGAAACTCTATGGCTGGACATCGCTCGATACCAGCCGCTGACAGGTGGATCTTACATAGCACTACCAGTAGCTGTAAGGAACAAGAAGGCATTCAGCTTGTAAAACAACGATGACCACAACTCCCATCTCCCAGATCCCAAAGGTTGAGAAACAAAACAACCTAGCCATCAGCTGGGACAAAGGCATCACTGTACACTGGCTCAGCAAAGAGCCCAGCTACATGCCTTGGAGCAACCTGCTGTTGATCGAGAAGGCCAGTTAATTCCACTACACCCGGATTAAGGATCGTAACCGCTTGCTCTATGATCAATCCAAGTATAAAGGCCAAAAGCACTTCTGCGAGTGTTACCTCTATGGATAATCTAGGGAAGACCTGCTGGAAGCCCACAAACCGGAGTGCCGCAGGATCGCCCAGACAGCTGTGCGAGTGGAGGTGCCAGAAGAGGATAAAACCAAGCTCACCTTCCAGAACCACCCCAAGCAGCTCCCAACCCCTTACATCATCTATGCCTAAGAGGAACGCAAGATCAAGATGGTGCTAGCTAACCCAAAAGCCACAGCAATGACCCAAGAGGACTGGCAGGCATACAACACTACTACCACCTGCCATGTCTGTGAAATGTAGTTGCAGGGCCTCTATCCGCGACCACTGCCACATCACGCCTGCAACCTGAAGCTATGGCTATGCCCCTAAACCACCACCATCCCAGTGGTCTTCCACAACCTGCGGGGCTATGACTCTCACCTGCTGATGCAGACATTCTCAAAGGTGGAGGGTCGTTTATCCTGTATCCCCAACAACACCAAGAAATACGTCTCCTTCTCTCTGGGGCTGCTCCGCTTCATCGACAGTGCCCAGTTCTTGTTGGCATCTCTTGACAAGGTGTTCCAGATCACAGCGTGGTGTGAACCAAGCCAGCAGAGACAGGAACTGCTCATGTGCAAGGGTGTTTACGCATTTGAGTACACACTCCTAGCAACGCTATGATGAGCCAAAGCTTCCCACAAAGGAGGCCTTCTACAGCAAACTTTCGGACACACACATCAGTGATGAGGATTATGCTTATGCACAAAAGATCTGCAAGGCCTTCGACTGCCAAACCCTTGGGCACTACCACGACCTCTTCAACCGCACTGATGTACTCCTGCTGGCAGATGTCTTCGAGATGTTTTCGTTTCCAGCACCTTGAGAAGTTTCGAATACGCGGCAGCCACAGGCTCAGACAGCTGCCCTTGCGTCACTCGGAGGTTGGTGGGGCCCTCCAGAACCTTTGCTGCGAAACGCATTGCGGTCTTTTTTCCAGGAATCGAGCAACTTTTGCATGCTATCAAGCAGTGCGTGGGCTACAGGGCGAGGAATTTGGTTGCTGCGGGCACAGTAGTGAACCTCTAGCACTGCAGAGTATAGCTCGTCAGGCAAGCCCATCATCATGCAATATCCAAGCGATATATACAAATGGTATGGTAAGGTAACTCGAGCCACATTACATGTTGTGCCTAGTAGCCCTTGGGGTTATCATATAGTATGTCTTCGATAGACGAATAAACAAATGGTTAGCCACAGTAAATAGACACCATAAGTAAGGTACTCCAGATGCCTAATCAGTCTCCAACAGGCGGAAGCCATATGCTCAGGCAGCTGCCCGGCCCTATCCCAGAAGTGATTGAGAATGGGACCAAGCACTGCCGCAAAACGTATTGCAGCTTTTTCATCCTCCCACCAGAGAATGAGTGAGTTTTGTGCGCTACGAGTCAGCACATGGACCATACGACCAGGAATCTTGACGACGCAGGCATAGTAGTCAACCTCCAGCAGCGTGGAGTATAGCTCTTCAGGCAACCCCCTCATCATGCAATATCCAAGCGATATATACAAATGGTATGAAAAAATAACTCAAGCCACACTACTCATGTCATGCCTGCCATTGCGGTGAGGAGCTCTTGGTAGACTCCAGCACAGTCTTTTTGGTTTACTCGGCAAGTTTTTAGGTGACCAGCCCAGTCACACCCACCATCCCGATATCATAGGGGGTGAAGTCTAGCTTAGGAAGGGCACATCCAATGACCATCTTACCCAATCTGGAGTATCCCATAGCTAAGCCAGAGACGACTGCACTGCGATACAGCGCGTTTACGAGCATCTTACCTTTGGTAGGTGGAGTTGTCATGTTGTTATTTCATATGGAGAGGATCCGTAGGAATCTTCAATTGCTGAGCAGAGGGGAGGCTTAGAGGTGGCTTGTGCTGTTTTCTGTAGTTGCGAAGCAACAGGAAGAGGCTGCAGCTGCTGGTGATGAGTAAATATATAATATATACCCACTACCTCAATGATGTATGAGGTCCAGTTGGCCTGCTTTGCAACACCTGAAAACAGGCTCCCTCCGTTCTGGTGGCCTCAAGGCCTCCTGCTGTCCTGCAGTAGCAGCAGCAACAGAAACACCATGGTGTTGTGATTCTTTGGCTGCTCGAAGCTGTACAAGCAGTTGTTCCTGTTTGACCTGTCTGGCAGCGGCCCTGGCACACTTGGCCGCCACCTTCTTCGGGTCTTTACTTTTCTTATGGTCTGTCACCCTTTCCACCGGAGGTGTCTCCTCCAGCAGTTTGGCTTGGTGCTCCGAAGGAGTTAGCGGTGCTAGGAAAATGCCGTAGCGATGATAGAGCACACAGGAGGCACTACTAATCGCATGTCCAACAAAGGGGTCGGCCTCCAGGTCGCATGCAAGAGCCGGTTGTTTCTCAGGTGGGATTGGAAGACACATGCTGACCACTCCTGAGTATAATTGTAGGGTAGCCTGCCCTATCATTTTCGTCCTGGCCGTGCCTAGTCTTGCCTCTTAGCGGGCGTAGAGCTATTCGACCTCATCCTCATCCAACGAGTCAGTTTGGTCCACTGTCAATGCCTTCCCAAGATACTGTTTGTCCTGGCCCCCCGGTGCCAGCGCAGCAAGCTTTTCACGCTGCAGATTAGTAGGACACTCTTCTGCCTGTTCCTCCAATGGCTGTTGTTCTTTTGTCCAGCCGAGGCCTCAGCGTCTTCATTGATCAGTTTGTCGATTAGTTCATTTAGTCCGTCGATATTCACCTGACAAATTGTTTCAGTCACAGAGCGCATGCAACGCACGATGTGTACCACTATCCTCCTAGCTC
Source organism: Acanthopleura granulata (assembly GCA_016165875.1). NCBI lineage: Eukaryota > Metazoa > Mollusca > Polyplacophora > Chitonida > Chitonidae > Acanthopleura > Acanthopleura granulata. The sequence goes on along the minus strand of JABBOT010000001.1, from coordinate 12,713,633 downwards.
TAATATATTCGCATATTCGCGCACTAAAGGTGATTATTTGCAGGGAAAATAGCAACAGCCAGCTGCTCTGCTGTAGCAGCAGCAATAGTGTTTTGCACATCATAGCACGTGGTATGCAGCCGGCTGATCAGCCTTCAACAGAATCTTAGCATGCTATGTTTGGGCTGGCTGCAGCCACACTTTGACCCTATCTTCCAGGCGGATCACATCATTTTCTCGGAGGCAAACAAGTCCATATCTTTGCAGTGGAAGATGGCGACCCAGCGCGTCTGCTCATGTAGATTCTTCAGGACGGAGTTATATTTCTGGGTTGGCACCCAGACGCTTTGCTGCGAGTGCTGGCCTAAGAAGGCCAGTTGAGAGAGCATGTCTTTCTTTTTGGTCAGTGCCTTTGAAGCCTTCAAAGTGTGTGGATGATATTTCTGCGTTGCCGCAGAAACAAATCGCATAGAGACAGAATCATATTTGTTGTTGTTGTACCTGGATTTTGCATTAGGCACCCAACTCAGTCAAAGTGAGCAAACAATATGTAATTAAATGAATTACGCTACCTGTGCATAGGTGAAAAGTATCACAGGCAAAATTATGATTCACCACTTTCAACACAGACATGACACAAGTGCAGTTGTCATGAATTTGTTTGCAACTGTTCAAAACCTATTTTAAGACCATGGCCCATGGAGGCGCGTTCAGGTACTAGAGTAACTGAGAGTTTTGTTTGCGTCAGGTGTTTGACTGTTAGTTTGTGGTGTTACGAGATTACATATCCAAACTGTCAACACTTAATGGTGGTGCGAGAGAACATCTACAGGCTAAGGAACACTGTCGTTTTAAAACTTTTGGGAGACACATGCACAACTGAGCTGTAGAGCCATGGTTCGATATTTTTTGAAGGAAAGAATATTTTCTCGGGAAGTTCAGAGAGGCAAAGTACATTCTGAACTCCTTGGGGGCTTCTGATCGAGTGTCACCCGGAGGCAAACGGACATTCCCAATTCAGGTGCAGGTTGGACAGTAAATGGTTTGAAATGTTGATTGACCTGTGTAACTGTGCACATGCACTTGGACGCAGGATGTTTTCTTGAGCAGACCTTTGATAAGGTGTGCAGAATGAAGTAACTGTGTAGATGACATCTCCCAGATTACACTAGATCCAAGATGAATGTGAGGCCTGAACTCCAACTGCACGAGCCGATCAAAACTTTTTCACATCCTAAAGGTGTAAAAAAGGGCAGATAACTATGTATCATCTACTTTTTCAGGTGTACATGTACATGTGTTGTCTAAAATGCATACTTTGTTCGCCATTAAATGCATGTACCTACATCAGCTCTCCCGATAGACAGGAAATGGCCCCAGTTTTGAGAAATCATTGCTGAATGGCTGCACTTCAAATCATTTAAATAATTAGCCCAAGTACACTGACTAGGGGCCAGCAAAACAGTCCAAAATATCTTGTATACCAAAAAAGACCTTATTATTTAGTGAAATACAACAAAAGTGGGTTAAACAACAGATTTTTATTGTAAAAAATCATGGGCTACCTTTATTTTGGGACATGATATTTATCTCGGTGTAAATCGGCTGGTTTAGTCCAGTCCACTGAAACACTCCAAAAGACCTCATATACCCCAAAAGACTCTATTATTTATTTGAAAGAAATCTATCATGCACTCCCATACCCCAGAAGACACGCAATGTACCAGCATATTAGAAATGTTGAACGTTTGTCTACATGTACACTGACTAGGGGCCAAAACATGTCCACAAGTAATATTTTTTTAACAGTATGAGGGACATAACTTACTGTACCTACTTTTTCTGGACCCCAAAATTATATATCCTTGTAACATATACAAGGATATATTGGTGTCTGTTAGGGTCACCAGTAACAATATTATAACAGTTTTTTCAACTGTTGACCACAGCGGCCAATATACACCAAAATAAATGCCATTTCCTTGTATAAATGGATCCCATGACCTTTTACAATAAAAATCTGTTGTTTCTGTTCTTGACCTGTGTGGTCAACAGCTCCTATACAGGTTATGATATTGATACTGATCACCCCAGTAGACACTAACATATCCTTGTATATGCTCAAAGGAGGTATGATTCAATTATGTGATGGTAATCCGATGAAGAATGATTTCCCTGGAGAAAACATCTAAGATGAGTGGCAGTGCTGTGTTTTCAACACTGTTGCCATACAACTGAACAAGCGAATACACTTTTAGGAACTTGCCATTAAGTGAACATTTTCAGTTTTCTTTTTTTTTCTTTTTTTTTTTTTTTTTTTTTTACAGTGATTTTGTTTTAATTTTCTTTTAAGTCTATTGAATTATTTTTCCTGTGAAGTTTTGAAATTTTTGCATTTTGCATATTAGTATCATAGTTTTGCTCTATCTGAAATAAGTACACATTGTTCGACTGTTGATCATCCCGGCATAATTTCCTTAACGTCATCACATCTGCCTAATTCTATGTCATATAGGGAATTTTATCACATCACCTCATGAAAATTTTACACCTGAAGATTTTGCTTATGAAGGAATTTTCAGTGATAGGAGTTGAACAGTGTTGTTCCTCATAAATCCTTTTGAACCATGGTGTTAGCTTTGTCCCATATGATTTCATTTCATATCATTCATATCATTTTATCATAAATTATCTATATCAAGCTGTTATCTGTTGGGACTGGAATAACACTTTAAGTAATACTGACCCATGCTAACATATTTCCGGTATCTAAATATTCCCTGATGGGAAAACTTCACGTTATGTAGATAATTAATACTTTCACCTCCACCTGCATGGGTGAAAGATGTAGTCACAAGTAAACCAGCAAATGACCGGATACCTTTGGTCTCAAATTGGTTATCACATTTGCTCAGTTTTTTCCCTTAGCTAACTTCATATTATAGTCATAAAGCATTTATGTTTACAGAATTTTACCATACCTTGAAGGATGGCAGCAGAGGCAGTGAAAGTGATTGTGAGATGTCGCCCTATGAATGATAGGGAAAGGAGCTTGAAGTGTGAAAATGTGGTTTTCATGGATTCCAAAACAGGACTATGTCAACTGAAAAACCCATCTGACCGAAAAGCTGCACCTAAAAGTTTCACCTTTGATGGTGCTTACTTCTTAGAGTCAACAACAGAACAAATTTACAATGACATAAGTTACCCTCTGGTGGAGGTGAGAACCAGTGTGGTTGTTTTCACAGATTCACTCATTTTAGCAACAAAGTTGATTGATGATGAAACATTTAGTAATTATCTGAATCAATACATGTTATGTATTACAATTAACATTACCGTGTACGGCCATCAGTTAGATTTGAAAAACTTTCCCTGCCATCTAAAATAAGTAATAACAACAGGAATTTATAAAGTTGTTCATATGAAGAAATGTCTTGTGATTCTGTAATATATACAAGTAAAAGTTTGATCATTTCTGCCTTCTCACACTGATCAAGGTAAAGTAACCAGCCCAGAGCATTCTGAGAACAAGCTAAACCCTCATTATGACTGAAGAAAATGTGTGTGTTTGTCTAGGGTGTGACTGAAGGATACAATGGGACAATTTTTGCCTATGGGCAGACAGGATGTGGTAAATCTTACACGATGCAGGGCGTCACCTCACCCCCCTCTCAGAGAGGGATTATTCCACGGTGAGTGGTGCATTTGTTTTTACGGCCTGAATTTTACCTGAGTGTTCTGTTGGGGTGTTTAGTTTTGTTTCGTATTTGTGTTTTGTTTTTTTTTCAGCAAATTATTCTATTGCCCTCTGCACAGTGTAGAAGCAACCTTTGCCCCTGATGGTCATGCAGCATTATAGTTTTGCCATAGCAGTCAAAGTGACAGATTAGATTTAATGTATACATGTCAGGGCTAGAAAAATATGGTCACCAACTCACCATCGGCACCAAATTCAGATTCTCTGGTGAGTAAACATGGCAGTGTACTGGCCAACGTTGCAAATGTTTATTTGACTTACTCGCCTCAAGTCAAATAAAAAATTGTAAACCCACTCGTTTCAAGGAGAAAGACTTTGGTGACATAACTCTAATGTTTAGGCTGACTTACTTTCATTTTTTCCTCGTATTTACAACAGGGATTATACACGTAGTAAGAACATATAGCACAGACCAGGTAGATTGTGGTGTACACTGCATGCTCAGCATACCCTCGCCTGAAATCATTTGACGCAGGCGATCGTGAGATCAGCACACTGTAGATACTGATAAGAGGATAGAGCTTCCAACACAGAAGTATCCTACACCCGTTCCAGTGCCTTTGCATGACCTTTATTACTGTTGTCTTCTTTCAGAGCTTTTGATCATATATTTGAAACGATATCAGTGGCTGATCACACTAAATTCCTTGTGCATGCATCATATTGTGAAATCTACAATGAGGAGATTCGTGATTTACTCGGTAAAGATGTGAAGGCCAAACTGGAGCTGAAGGAACACCCTGACAAAGGAGTCTATGTTCAAGGTAAATTAAACTTCTGTTTTATGTCAAATTTACCTGGATGAAAACATCCACAATTTGCAGGCGTGCAAACAGATGCCTGACATTTTTGAAAACACTCCTTTGGACAAGGTGATATGACCAGGTTTTCCATGTTACATAGTACTAGACAAAGTTCACTTGGATCATACCACTTCCAACACAGGGGTGTTGGCACCTATTTGCAAGCTTGACAATTTGTGAAAAGTGTTAGAACATTTACTTATTACTTGTCACAGGTGTAGTCTGAAACTATAATAAGACAAACATTTAAGTATCTTATCTGGGTATGTTAGAGCTGTTCATGTTTGCTTTCCCCAGGCCTGTCCATGCATCCAGTTCACAATGTGTCTGAGTGTGAACGTGTGATGGAGAAGGGCTGGAAAAACCGGGCAGTGGGAGCCACACTGATGAACGCGGACTCGTCACGGAGCCACTCCATCTTCTCCATCCACCTGGAGATGATCAGCAAGGATGAGCAGGAAGAGGAGCACATCCGTGCTGGCAAACTCAACCTGGTTGATTTGGCCGGTAGTGAACGACAAGCAAAGACAGGTAACCTCAGTTTGGTTTGCTGATAGACTCACAGGTAGGCAGTAAATATACATGGTATGAAAAGAAGTAAGCAAAATTAGGAGTACATCCGTGTGAGTAAATTCCGCCTGATGAATCTAGCAGTTGGTGAACGACAAGAAGAGACAGGTAGTTGCAGCTTAGTTATCTGATCATTAGAGTGTCAGGTAGATAGTAGATATACATGGCATGAAGATAAATGAGCAGGATGAGAACATCAATGGTGGCAAACTCAACCCGGTCGATCTGGCAGGCAGTAAAATGCAAGCAGAGAGAGGTAGCCTCAGATTAGTTCCCTGATAGTCCCTCGGGTTGATCATTAATACACATGGCATGACTACCATTGTGCAGGATGAGGAGAAAATTAGTGCAGGCAAACTGTTTCAATGACCAGAGGGGTAGTGGAAGGCAAGCAAAGACAATTAACCTTAACTTAGGTTTCTGATAGACTCTCAGATAGACAGTAAATACATACTGCAGCGTAATGAGCAAGATGAGCACATCCTTGTCAGCAAACTCAACCAGGTCAGTAGTAAACAGCAGGGCAACAGCCTTAGTGGGGAGTTTGGAAATGAAACATGTATCATCAGCACCCTGCTGAGTTGCATCCTTCGCTCATGTGTAGAAGTAATGAGGCTGAAATTATATACAATTTCTCTGACTGTCTCCTGTTATCATGTTTAGCTGTGATGAGACTATAATGATTTGTCTGTGTTTGTGTGCAGGAGCCACAGGTGACCGGCTGAAGGAAGCCACAAGGATAAACCTCTCCCTCTCAGCTCTGGGCAATGTTATTTCTGCTCTGGTTGATGGCAAGTCTAAACACATACCCTACAGGGACTCCAAGTTGACACGACTGCTGCAAGACTCTCTTGGGGGAAATACCAAAACCTTAATGGTGGCCTGTCTCTCCCCCGCCGACAACAATTATGACGAAACCCTTAGCACTCTCAGATACGCCAACCGAGCAAAGAACATCAAAAACAAACCCAAGATTAACGAAGATCCCAAAGATGCTTTACTGAGGGAGTACCAGGAGGAGATTCAGCGCCTGAAGGCTCTGCTGACAGGGCAGCTCATTACAGGTAATGCTATAGTAGACTGAATGCCCTGCTAACAGGGCAGCTCATGGCAGGTAATGTTATAACAGACTGAATGCCCTGCTAACAGGGCAGCTCATGGCAGGTAATGTTATAACAGACTGATGGCCCTGCTAACAGGGCAACTCATGGCAGGTAATGTTATAACAGACTGATGGCCCTGCTAACAGGGCAGCTCATGGCAGGTAATGTTATAACAGACTGAATGCCCTGCTAACAGGGCAACTCATGGCAGGTAATGTTATAACAGACTGAATGCCCTGCTAACAGGGCAGCTCATGGCAGGTAATGTTATAACAGACTGAATGCCCTGCTAACAGGGCAGCTCATGGCAGGTAATGTTATAGTAGACTGAATGCCCTGCTAACAGGGCAGCTTATGGCAGGTAATGTTGTAGCAGATTTAATGCCATGCTGACTGGGCAGCTCATGACAGGTTATGTTATAGGGGACTGAAAGCCATGCTGACTAGGCAACTCATGACAGGTAATGTTTTAGTAGACTGAAGGCTGTACCAATTGAGGAACTCATATCAGATAATAATTTAGTAACCTGAAAGCCATGTTGACTGGGCACCTCATGGCAGGTAATGGTATAGTAGCCTGAAGGTATTGGTGACTGGGAGGGTAAGGTTGTAGTTAACTGAAAGCCTTTTTGAATGGACAGTTCTTGGCAGGTTATGTTATAGGGGGCTGAAAGCCCTGCTTACTCGGCAGCTCATGGCAGGTAATGTTATAGTAGATTGAAGGCTGTGCCAACTGAGCTACTCATATCAGATAATATTTTAGTAGCCTGAAAGCCATGTTGACTGGGCACCTCATGGCAGGTAATGGTATAGTAGCCTGAAGGTCATATTGACTGGGTAGGCAAGGTAGTAGTAGACTGAAGGCCCAACTGGGCACCTCATGGCAGGTAATGGTATAGTAGCCTGAAGGTCATATTGACTGGGTAGGCAAGGTAGTAGTAGACTGAAGGCCCAACTGGGCACCTCATGGCAGGTAATGGTATAGTAGCCTGAAGGTCATATTGACTGGGTAGGCAAGGTAGTAGTAGACTGAAGGCCCAACTGGGCAGGAAATGTTACAGTACACTGAAAGCCATGCTGACAGGACAGCTCATGGCAGATAGTGATTATTACGCTGAAAGCCATGCTGACAGGACAGCTCATGGCAGATAATGATATATTACACTGAAAGCCATGCTGTCAGGACAGCTCATGGTAGATAGTGATACAGAAAGCCATGCCAACTAGCACACCGAAGGCCCTGCTCACTGGGCAGCTCATGCTAAGTGAAATTATAGTAACTTTAATGCCATGACGACTGGGCAGCTCATGACAGGTAATGGCAGGTAGAGAGATAGACAGGTTATACTGGCCCTTTCTGTCTCTTCAGCCATCAAACTCCTACATGGCGTCTAATCCTCAAAGAGGAGATGTTACACCTGAATGCCTTGCTGACTAGGTAGCTCATGGTGGGGTGTTATTGGTAATGCAGTACACTTTCTTATCTCTTCAGTTATTAAACTCTAAACTGTTCCCTGGGCAGCTCTTGGGAGGGCGAGTTGTGGATAATGTACAGTAATCACCTGCAGATCACAAACCTAATAAGAACAGACTCATTTATCTGTTAATGTTATGTTAATACAAACTGGTGGGTGAGAAGATACCGCAGGTTAATCTTGAGTTATAACATGCAGGGCTGTTTGTGCTTTCGGCATATTTGTGTGTTGTTCAGTGTTAAGTATTGTTCTGGTTCCTTTGGTGTTGTTCAGTGTTCAGGATTGTTCTGATGTTTATGTCTGTGTGTTGCAGATGGCAGCAGCAGCGTTACAGCTGAGGGGCGACCGAGTGGCAGCGTACAGGAGCGGAGCGGAGAGACACTGGAGGAGGAGGAGCTGAGCAGCACACGAGAGGAGCTGGAAGCCGAAAAAGAGAGGATCAGACAGGTATACTGCAGTGTCTTGTTACAAACAGCAATATCTCATAGGAGATAGTGTAGAGTCGTAATGCCAAACTTACTGTACAGTATACCATATGTAAACTGCTGTTAACATTTGCTTGTACCAATGGGCTGCTCTAGGTAGCAATGTTAAAGGATAACTGTAATCACCGTAGCATGCAGGCTTAAACCTCGTTCAGTGCAAGAGTTCACTATCCCAGGGCTTAGCTCTGTGGTTTAGGATACATGTGTTTGTAGGCTGGGAATAGATGTGCTTGTACATATTACTAACATGGCATACTTCATGATTTTCTAGCATTACTAACCATGGAGATGTGTCCCCATATTGTGTGTGCATTGTATCACAGCTGGTTCTCATTGACCATGATTGAATGTCCAACCCTCTTCATTAGGAGTATGATCAGAAGCTAAGGGATGTCAAGGCTATGTATGAAGAGGAAAAAATCAGCAAGAACAAACTTCAGCAGGACATGTCTCGCTTGAGAGGATTTTATGACGAGCGCTTGGCCTCTGTGGAGAGTGACTTATCCCACCTACCCACCACAGCTGAAGGTATACCATTAATCTGCAGTGGTATATACATACATTTCTGAACTAAGCTTTCTCACTCTGTCATCTTCTCTCTGAACCTTCAGAAAAAAAGGAGCTGAGGAAATAATGATAAATCTTTGTAAAGTCTTGTAAAGTCACCTAATTTTAACTGTGCATAGTGCTCCCACATTCTCTTTTGCTTTTTACTTACCGTTAATTTATAACTATGGTAGATTGATAAACGTAGTCTTAATAACCATATAGATTGATGCCTTGTCACACTAAAAGCCAGGTACTGTATATATAATCCATGGAAGATGTTTCCTCCCTGGTTATCTATCTCTGTACCCCTTGCATCCTATAGAGACTTGTTTGCTGGCATGAACTTTGTATACTTCGCTATCTTCTCTATACTCTCTATAATCGTCTTAATATCAGTTATACTTTTATGTATGTGATTGTCAGATGTTACTACACACTTGTTGTCTCACGCAGAACTGCATCTTTATTATTGCTTCCACTGAGAACAGGTGTGTAATATGTCTCTGTGCTTTGTTCAGTTCTGGGTGAAGTAGAATGGAATGCAGAAGAGGGGTCAAAGCGTGAGTCTAGCTGTGTGCTGCCATTACCATTCATGTCTGTTCTGCTTTGTAATGATGTGTTTTGTCTGAAGTCTAATTCACAAGATGTTGTTGCACAACAAGCTGGCACATTTGCTTTGGCACAAGTGGAAATAGCTGCCTTTACACTCCATTTCAGCACATTATGATTTTACCAGATTTTATACTATTCTTTTTATACTGACACAGCAAAAACTGGTCTAATTGAAAACTCCACTGTAAGTAAAGCAAAGTTTATATACTGTCTTTATAATTACTGATATTGTTGATCTTGGATCGAAAGAGAAATAAAAGATAAAAGGCTTAATTTAGTTCAAAACTACTTTAAGTGTAAGGGCAAAAGTGAACACAAAGAAAATTTTTAAAAATATTTAAATTCATTCATTATCATTAGACAGAAAGCATCGGCAGAAGCCAGCACATCTCTTTAAAATATGAAAAATTTTGAAGCTTGTAAGTTTCTTTGTGTTTCTTTGTGATTTCAGGTAGTTCGATCTTTTTTACTTCGGTCTTGTTCATTTTCAGGCAAACTTTCTGCAGAAGTTGTGCCCTTTCAAATAATAGGGAGATCTCAATGACTGAAATGTTGTGTTCAGCTGGCTGCAATTTTGTGTCAGGTGTAGATTCCATGTCTCACCCCAGACACTATGACTTGTAACACACCATACATTGTACCTGTACACCATGTCTGCTGAGGATTTTATTTATTCAAACGTTTATGAGTATGAGATAGTTGCAGGAAAGTCCTGTTGTATTTGTCTTATTATTTGATTATCACAAAACTGACTTTGTTCCACCAAGGTGATGTTCATTTCACTTTCCTGTATCATTTGCATGCACATGTATAATCATGTCTTGAACAGCTTTAAAAATTTGTATGTTGATGGTCATGGGTTTTAACTTAAAAGTAAATGTACCTACATTTTGTGCCTGTTCCTTTATGATTAAAAATCCTGTCATATAGATCCAAAGTTCAGAGAATACAGAGCTTATATTGTAACCTCCAAAGTTTAATAATATTGAGAATATTATTATTGGCAGTTCAAACTACATACACATATACTGTCCTGTTTATAATACACTGAAAGAGGTATTTTAAATGCTGTAACTTTTTTGGGAATGTTCAAAGTTGGTTTCACTCACCATCTCATCTATTGAGCACTGTACTGTTTACAATGTAATTTCCTTTTGTAATAAATTATTGTATTGTGTGCGTTTTAGCAGCTAAATTATCAGTAAGGTTCAAGCATTGATATCTTATTGATAACATTCAGTGAGTGGTAAATATGTTATAAAAGAGATTTTGATTGAGTGTACATAATAGTAGCTCCAGAAAATGAAGTCATTTCAAGCAAAAGCTCAGTTTATAAGAACAATTGATTTACTTGGCTCTTTAAGTGGTTTAATAGTGTTGTCTTGGTGTGGTTACTGACCAATGAGATACCCTTGTTGCTTGGATCTCCTGATCGACCTACCAACATTATGTTACAGGCAGATCAGAGGGCAAACACAGGAAGTCTAACAAGGACACGCATGTCCCTCAGGCTGGTAGGGTGGGCAGACTGCAACTGTCAGTGGAGGAGGAGGGCAGGGCACCCAGACGAGAGCCTGCGTCTTTGGATGACCTGCAGAGACCAAGTGGTCCAGGTAAGTTACCCTCAGGTAACCCTAGGTGGGTGGGGGGGGGGGGGCGCAGGGCACCCAGACAAGAGCCTGCATCTCTGGATCACCTGCAGAGATGAAGTGGCCCAGGTAAGTCACCCTCCAAGGTGGGCAAACTCCAGTTCTCGGCAGGAGGAGGGCACGGCACTCTGGATAACCCACTGAGAAAAAAGGAGTCAAGATAATTTGTAGCACCATTATTTAAACTCAAATCTCCACATCTGAAATTTAGAACAGTTACACTGGTGACATCTTATCACAGCATCACTCTTGATCACCTCTGGTTTTACAGGTATCAATGGACACCCCTTCCCAGATGATGGCCATGCCTTGGAGGTCACGAGTGTGGTGAGTCAAGAAAACAACTTACATCATAACGGATTCATTTCAGTCACTGCTAGCCCACAAGGTGTAGTAATGAAACCTCTGTGTTAGTTTGCCTTATCCAAAAATAAAATAGCTTGTTGAAGGAAACTTGAATCTGCATGGGTGTAGGAAGTGTCATTGGTGCCTGCGTAGGCCTGGACCCTCTCGTCTACTCAGTACTAGTATCTCAAAACAGGTAAAATACTAAATGTTTTCTTTTTTCTTTTTGGCTTGTGGATCAGAATGATTAGCAAGTTTTAGTTTCTCTAAGGGTGGTTCATGGTCTACAATGGCATTTTTTGGATGGAGATGTAGTTGTATAATAGCCCTGTCGTAGTAGCCAAAGTGTGAAGTATTTTGGGAGTGGAAATTTATATGTAGGTGTTATTTTCCTATGTTTAACAGACCTCCACAGATATACGTGATGAGATACCTGGCCATCCGCCTGCTGCTGCACGTACAAGTAACACAGTTCAGTCTACTCAGAGGGCCATCCACCTGTCCAGCAGTAAGGGCCCTGTAGACATGGTGGGGGTGTGCCAGGACAACCTTCCCCCAGACCACAAGGAGCTACTCATGAGGTAGGCTCCAAGCAGTCACATACCTGAAGATGCTTTAAAACATGGAGTTTGACTGTGTATTTTTTTGTAATCAATTTTTCCCCAAATGTCTCCCCCTTCCACTATAAAACCCTGTGATTTACCTTGTGTATCAGTTTCCCAGTACCTGAAAGTTACTGCCAAACAGTGTGTAACTAAGGCAGGCATATTGTGTAATTCATATCTTACACATGTATGTATTATGTTGCCTCTTGAAATGTGACAAACTAAACACCTAATACTACCTATCACTTCCTTCCTCACCAATTGTTAACTCACAGATGTGATATAATGTTATAACCTGTGTTTAGTCACACTTAAAAGGTGTCCAGTTTTCCTATTAACCTATCCCTAATCCCTGTTCATGAATTTGCTCTAGAAACTTTCATGTTTCCCTACCACACTAACACTCTCCTTCTCTTGCTTTGATCCCAGTGCTAACTCACATACATTGGCTCAGATGCACAAGGAAGCAGTTGACAGGTAACTTAATATGCTATGGTCTTTATCTACAATACTGCTGTCCTCTGCACTTGAAGGATTTGTATCTATGATGCTACCCTGAAAGTATGAGTGTGACTAAGGTGAACATACTAACTATAGCTAATACTGGCTTCAAATTCTATCACATGTGTATACATATGAGACCAATCTATGATGTTTTATGTGTTTTGTACTGTTCAACGCATACGTTGTGTTTTAAATATTACTACTGACTTGAAAGGTGAAAGTTCACAGACTATACAGTATGTCATCAAATAATGAATCATTTTTTCACTGTCACCTACCAAAAATGTCACACGAAAAATAACATTGTAATATGTGTGTTTGCTGTGGGTAACATGATCCGGCCTGATTAATAGGATCCTAATGTGTGTGTGCCATAGATTACATGATCTGTCCAGATGAGTTGGATCTTAATGTGTGTGTGTGCTGTAGATTACATTATCTGTCCTGGTGAATTGGATCTTAATGTGTGGGTATGGTGTAGATTGCATTATCTGTCCAGATGAGTTGGATCCTAATGTGTGTGCGTGTGTGCTGTAGATTACATGATCTGTCCAGATGAGTTGGATCCTAATGTGTGTGCGTGTGTGCTGTAGATTACATGATCTGTCCAGATGAGTTGGACCCTAACATGTGTGTGAGCTATATATTGACATGATCTGCCCAGATGGGTTGGATCTTAATGCGTGTGTGTGCTGTAGATTACATGATCTGTTGGATTCTGTGTGAGTTAGATCCTAACATTGTGTTTGCTGTGGGTTACATGCTCAGTTGGGTCGCACTCTGTGTGTATGCTGTAGGTTACATGAGCTGCAAATGCAGATGGTGGGAGGAGAGAATGCAGACAATGAAGAAGTGAAGAAGAAGAGACGGAAAAGAAAAGAGTTTGCAGATGAGAGACAACTGAAGCTAGCCAGTGAGTACCCCAGTGAAACATAAAAATTATTATTGAACACTACTGTTGGATTTCATGTTCATTATTTTGTCAATCTAACTGTGATTGCAGCAACTATTTTCTGAAGAGTTCAAGTCCAGTTCAAGCTGCCTTCTTCTCTGGTCATATATTGGAAAACTGTTCTCGGTTTCCTCCCTCCATAATACTGGCTGCCATTGTATAAGTGAAAATGTTCTTGAGTATGGCATGAAACAGCAATCAAAGAAGTAAATAAATGAATAAATAACATTGCATTATGTATCATAGGCTATGAGTACCGGGTCTGAAAAAAGTCAACCAAAGCAGAACAGCCTGGGGAACAGAGTGTACGGATTACCACAGTAGTTTGTTGGGTTCTAATTCACACATCAAGCATATAAAACACAAACATGTTTAGTTATTTGAATGGTGTTTAATCCTGTAGAAAAGAAGTTTCACTTCTGAAACTTGTACAGTGAAACTTGCCACCACTGACACCTGTAAAATTTGACATCTTGTCAATAACGACCCTGCCGCGTGGTCCACTTTTTTCTCCATTTACATCCCATGTTATTAACATCGAATACACCAACACTTGTCTGTTGTGAATAGTGACAGGGATTTCCAGTCCACGATCAGATGAGTGAAAATAAAAGAACATTTTTGTCAACTCAAATTTTCTTTAATCTTGGAGAGCTAATGTAAGCCTCATAAAGACAAAAAAGTCTTGTAATGCAACACACAATATGCTTCAAAATGCATTTTATTAAATTTCCAGAAGTGATGACATAAGTACTCATCAGGAAAACACATTTATTATTATGGTATTTGGTATGTATAGAAAGATGAGGTTGGTAAATTAAGTTTATTCCTAATTGATTTCAAAGGACCTTATCCAAACTGACAAATGACAAGGATACTGATATGATAGCTCTCATTTCAGTTCAGTGTTCTGCAATGATATATCCGTACTACATGTATTCAGGTTTGCAGACATTAGAACATTCTTCTGCCTTGCCAACCAGCGTTGTATACATCAACACAGCAAGTTGTCAGATCTCACCTACCTATCGTTAGTGTGCTTACGTGGTCGAGGTTATGTGGTACAACACAGTTTACAGTATTCATGGTGCATTCATGTGAGTGAGTGGCGCATCCATAACTAATGACATAAATTCCAGGAAATTTTGCAGATTAATCTAGAGGATTTAGCTGTCTTTATGCCCAGCTGATTGTCACCGGACACCCACTGTAACAGGCAACAGAAGTTGACCATACAGCAACCGGCCATATAGAGTGGGCAAACTACGAAATAATCTGACCTCCTGAGGGCTCAATCTATGAATGGTCTCCTTTGACTATATATCTGGCTGCTTGGCCATTGTCTTTGATTGCACCTTGGCTTATGTCTTCATTTTGTTTCGCCAAATCATGGCCTTTAAGGCTTTTAGGGTTATAAAAGCCGAGTTGGTCTTCCTCGTATATGTTCTTCTTGTTTCGCCTATGATCCCTAATGCCAAAATGACAGCATAACTGACTGAACTTTCATACTACTCAGTGGTCCTATATGCCAAAGAAATGAACATGACGGACTTCAAGGCATCAACTGGTTGGCTTGATAGCTTGAGGAGTCGTTACTTAGGGGGAGCCTTCAAATTTATATAGTGGCAAGAGCTCTAAGGTAGATTCAAGCCAGGTAGATGAAAGACACATTCCAGAAATAGTTCCAGATGTTCACCGTGTGAAATCTTCAGTTGCAATGAAACTGGTCTCGTATCAAGCCATACCCAACAAAACCTTAGGAAAGAAAGGGGAATCAGCCTGAGGTGTGAAGAAACCCAAAGAACGACTCACTGTGCTGTTTGCCTGTAGTGCTGCCAGAGAGAAGTTGAAGCCATTAATTCTTGGAAAAGCTGAGAAGCGGCACTGGCTCAAAAACCTGGTTTTAAGCAACTACCCATCACATGGAACGCAATCAGAAATGCTTGTGTGACTGAAACCCTGTTTTCTGAATGGGTTAGAGGAATCATTAAAAAATCACAAAAAAATCATTGTTTTTTGACAATGTGACTGCATGTTTCTTTCCGCCAACACAAAGTCAGTCCTACAGCCTCTAGATCAAGCAAAAATTGACAGCTGTCAATCGGTGACAGACCTTTACGAACAGGTCACTGCGCTAGACTGAGCATGGAGAGAAAAGCCCAAAACAATCCAAAAATGCTTCTGGTACTCGAGATTTCCAGGAGATGTTGTAGAGAAATCGATTGACAAGAAGGATATACCATTGGTCTAGCTGGTTCAGCAACTCTCCCTTCCCATCAGTCCAACATATATAACCGATGTGGATCAGGGAACATTAACAGAAGTGAAGTACGGGGATGACTGGGAGGACGAGTTGCTGAATGAGGTTACACCCGGTGGCGAGTGTGAAGAGGGCCCAGGACTAGAAAAGCCTGATGTGGAAAAGGCTCCTTCATGAACTACAAAGATGTCTTAAAACAACTCCAATCAGTGAGGAATTTCTCCACTGTGAAGGACTACTCATATCTTAACCACATGGATGTGATGACATCCGTAGTATAAGAAATGATTATTCACCAGAGATCCAGACACCAACAAACCACATTGCACAGGTTTTTTTCGAAGTGAATCATAAAATTGATTTTATTAACTGAGTGTCGTTCATGAATGCACTTTTGCTTTAGTGCTGCCATAATTGTCTGTTTGTTTGCATGTAGTCCCCTGTGTATTTAAAGAAATAAGATTTGAGACTAGGAAGTGATTATTCTTATTGTTTTTCCGCATAAAAAGTTCCATAAACCGAGATCTTATCAAAACTGTCATTTTTTCATGAAACTGAGCATGTCGGATCACACAAGTCTTACTGTACTTTATATTAAGGCTATTCATGTTTTGATATTGGATGCCATGATGGTATGCACAAGTAACGAGTCTGATTATGTTATAACAGACGCCACAAACAGAATGCACGATGACTAAACAATTATTTACATTTGTTTGTAATTTTTTATAATTGTTTGGGAGTCTGCACAGTTCATGAGTCTGATAACAGATGTCATGAACCAGGTGGATGATGATCAAACTTTGGTCAGTAGTTCTGTGGGACATCGCAGAGTTCACAACTGTTATTGTGTTTTCTTTACAGATGCCATAAATCAGATGGATGATGATCAGATAATGATCAGGATTTATGGTGACATCCAAGATGAAGTCTATGCTAAGTCTGAGGAAGTGGACAAAGCACACCAAGTGGTAAGCAGTACTTCCCTCTGTTTTGTTTGTCAACAAATTAGATGTCTCATTCATGTACATGTATCTGTCCAGATAATTTAAAGATGAAATGTACAGCTGAAAGAGTAAATTAGGAGATTAAGGAGGGAGGCACCTTTATGGTAAAGAACTGCATGTCTGATGCCGATATCAGCAACTAAAACATATATATGTGAAACCTACACATGAAAGGACATCTAAAAACATCTAAAATATTTGCAGTAGCAACAACTAAAGCTGTGATGCGAAGCTGTATCAAGCGTATCAGCAGCTGATATTATGTTTGCTGTTAGTCTGTAGTCTGTATTCTTCTGAGATATCAGCCATCACTTTGTTTGTTAAAACAGATACAGGGTTTAAACCAGGAGATAAAGGACATTCAGTCAGAGTTTGAGACAGAGAGAACAGATTATCTGGACACAATACGGCGACAGGAAAAGCAACTGAAATTGTATATGTCGCTGGTTGAGCGTATCCACCCGTGTGTCCGCCGCGACTGTAACTACATCAACTTGGACAAGGTCAAGGCCGAGGCCAAGTGGGACGAGGACAACGAATGCTGGATTTTACCCAAGCTGTCCATGGAGAAGACAGTTCTGCCTAATGCAGGTACGTCATGTGTAACCGAAGCTGTCCATGGAGAAGACAGTTCTGCCTAATGCAGGTACGTCATGTGTAACCGAAGCTGTCCATGGAGAAGACAGTTCTGCCTAATGCAGGTACGTCATGTGTAACCCAAATTGTCCATGGAGAAGACAGTTCTGCCTAATGCAGGTACGTCATGTGTAACCCAAATTGTCCATGGTGAAGACAGTTCTGCCTAATGCAGGTATTTCATGTGTAACCCAAACTATCCATGGTGAACACAGGTCTGCCTAATGCAGGTACGTCATGTGTAACCCAAATTGTCCATGGAGAAGACAGTTCTGCCTAATGCAGGTATTTCATGTGTAACCCAAACTATCCATGGTGAAGACAGTTCTGCCTAATGCAGGTGCGTCATGTGTAACCCAAACTTTCCATGGTGAAGACAGTTCTGCCTAATGGAGGTATTTCATGTGCAACCCAAACTATCCATGGAGAAGGCAGTTCCGCCTAATGGAGGTATGTCATGTGTAACCCAAACTGTTCATGGAGAAGGCAGTTCTGCCTAATGCAGGTATGTCATGCGTAACCCAAACTGTCCATGGAGAAGGCAGTTCTACCTAATGCAGGTATGTCATGTGTAACCCAAACTGTCCATGGGAAAGACAGTTCTGTCGAATGCATGTACATGATATGTAACCAAAACTGTCTGTGGGGAAGACAGGTCATTCTGCTTAATACAAAATTTTCTTGTATTCAGTATTCAGCATTGTCTTAAAGTCCATGTTTGATTTTCACAGGAGAGCTATTGACACCTGAATGTCTTTGTAGGTGTAATGCCAGGTGGTCGTTTGGATTCCAAATCTCGGACGTACATTGGAGAACAAAGCATGCCTGTGAGCGCTCACAGTGAAGACAGATTGAGGCGGGTAAGGCAGTTTAACCACAAACTCAACACTTTAATAAATCAGAGTTTGATACCAGAAACAGCCTCATTTCTAGTGGAAAGTATAGTGAAATAGTCTTTATCACCATGACAAGTGTACACAAGCTTGATGTTACACACTTACTGTGTGTTTATATCACCCTAATAAGCTTTGCATTTCTATATAATCAACTACCGAAAGGAAAGAAAGCTTCTGGAACTCACAGGTTTTGTAGTACACACTATCAGGATGTGCAATGTGTTGTTTGTTAGTTTCCCCGATCCTTCTTTTCTGCGGAATATATCCTTTGATGCGTATCTGAATGAAGGCCTGTATATTTGGTAACACGCAGTTTTGTGGTTGATGTTTTCAGAGACTTGAACAGGTGAATGACAGTGTGGTGGAGTCTTATTTCCAGTCCAAGCGAGCCAATCAGCTTCTTTCTCAGCCTCCCCCAGAAAGTAATAACATGGCCCTTAGAAAAGGTAGTGATCATAGGAGGCTGCAGTCTTCCCTCAGAAAAGTAGAAATTTCAAAGCTCCAGTCTCCCCATGAAAACAAAGTACAGTAAAGTCTTGTCAGATGAAGTAAACCTGTATAATGAAGACTAGTTGGGGGGAGATAGGGGGTATGGATAACAAGTCAAGGTGGATACTGTCGGACTGTATATAAATTCAAGGTGTTTTCATGGTTCAATGCCTGTTGGTTTATTTTTTGGGATTGGCATATAAAACAGCATTATGTTTTTACCTGAACACATTAAGTGCATGGTGTTGATCATTGGCAGTGGGTTATGTTGTGTGTATGTGTGTATGTTGCTCCCGGTTATCTTTCATCAGTGTTATATATGAAAAAGTTAGTCACAGTTTAGGCTATAGCTGTGCACTTTTGTTAAGAAAGAGTTAATCTCTTTAATGCATGTGTGTGAAGATCCAGTTTTGTCTGTTTTCAGCCAAGCAGCAGTTGGTCCATACCAGCGGTATCCAGGTGCAACAGAACCGCTATTCTCAGATCAACGGAGCAGGAGGAACATTCCACAATGGCGGGACGGCAATGCTGCAGAACGGCACCGTTGGGGTGCCTCAGGATGACTTTACCAATGAACAGAGGGCAGCATTTGTCCATGGCACCCACAACAACAACCCAGATGAAGGGTTGATCCGACGGCCTCAACGACTCGAGTCATTAAACCCACAAGCCAGCAAAAAGTCCAAGAAGAAGCGCAATGTCCTTGAACCTATTTGATTTGCAAATTATGTACACTTTGTGTAAAGTGTCATTCATTCCAGTAGTCACCATTTCATACTTATTTATTGCCGTTTCGGCTCAGTCACATTCCACAATATACCTTGTGATGTCGTGCTGGTGATCACCCTCTATGGCACAGTCAGCACATGTTCTCAGATCATGTATGAGCAGCAGATGCAAGTGATTTTATCAGTGTTCTTGCATTTTATTTTTTTTAATTTTTTATTTTAATTATTTGTCACAACGTTATTTTCCATTTGTTGGTCACTCATTGCTGTACTTTTCATATTGTGCAGGTCAAATCATTTCAGACAGGTATTATGCCACCATTTTCTTTTTCATAATTTTTAAGTTTGCAGAAATGCGTTAAACAAAATGTGACTAGAGATATCATTTTGTCTACTGGATAGAGCATGTGCTGTTTGATGTGTGATCATCCTTGGCTCATTTGTGTGGCCTAAGAGATGAGCCTGGAGGTGACCTCTGGGACAGACTAGTTAAATCTAGGTGCGAAGTTAGCCCTTATGTGATCAGCCCAGGTATGGAGGTGTTCCTTCTACTTTCAGGATAGACACGGTGGTGTTGTTCATGTGATTAGCCCAGGCCCGTTGGTGTTCCCTGGCCCTGACTGGTTGTGATAAATCTAGGTGTGACTGTTACTCCTTACGTGATCAGCCCAGGTATAGAGGTTTTCCTTATTCATAGACATGGAGTTGTTCTTCATGTGTTCAGCCCAGGTAAGTTTGTGTGCCTTGAGACAGACCAGGTGTGAAGTTATTCTTTATGTTATCAGTCCAGCCCCTTTGGTGTTCCTTGGGGCAGACCACATGTGAAGTTATTCCTCATGTTATCAGTCCTGTTGGTGTTCCCTGGAACAGACCAAGTGTGAAGTTATTCCCCTTATGTGATCAGCCCAGGCCTGGTGGTGTTTCTGTTATGTGATCAGTACAGATCTATTGATGTTCCTTGGGACAGACCAGGTGTGAAGTTATTCCTCATGTTATCAGTCCTGTTGGTGTTCCCTGGAACAGACCAGGTGTGACGATATTCCCCTTAAATGATCAGCCCAGGCCTGTTGGTGTTCCCTGGAACAGACCAAGTGTGAAGATATTCCTCATGTTATCAGTCCTGTTGGTGTTCCATGGAACAGACCAAGTGTGAAGTTATTCCCCTTATGTGATCAGCCCAGGCCTGGTGGTGTTTCTGTTATGTGATCAGTACAGATCTATTGATGTTCCTTGGGACAGACCAGGTGTGAAGTTATTCCTTGTGATCAGCCCAGCCCTGTTGGTGTTCCTTGGGACAGACCAGGTTTGAAGTTATGCCTTATGTGATCAGTCCTGGCCTGTTGGTGTGCACTGGGTCAGACCAGGTGTGAAGTTATACCTTATGTGATCAACCCAGGATGTTGGTGTACCTTGGGACAGACCAGATGTGAAGTTATTCCTTATGTGATCAACCCAAGCCTGTTGGTGTTCTTTGGGACAGACCAGGTGTGAAGTTATGACTTCCATGATCAGTCCAGACCTGTTTGTGTTCCCTGGGGCACACCAGGTGTGAAGTTATTCCTTATTTGATCAGTCCAGACCTGTTGGTGTTCCTTGAGACAGACCAGGTGTGAAGTTATTCCTTGTATGATCAGTACATGCCTGTTGGTATTCCAAGTATGATCGTGTTAGGTATGGATAAGGCCCAGTGTAGAATTGTTCCTTTTGTGATCATACCAGTGGCGTTCTTCCTAACGTGTTAGCTCAGGTTAGTAAGTTGTTCAGTACGTAAATCCAGTAGAGTTGTCATTTATGTTATCAGGCCAGGTATGCAGTTGTTTCCTGTACAATGGACTGCTATCATGGGTTCATCAAGTTTTGTTTTTGTGCATAGGACTGTTGTTTTCCATTTGACATCAATCTTTTGTTCTCTGTCAGATTTTAAAATGTATTCCCGGATACCATGCCCTTTCCAAGAATAAAATGATGGTGTGTGATGAGCCTTTGAAGAAATTTTAATGTTTTAGAGGTAATTTTTATGACTGAATAGAATCACAGAAGTGTCAATTAATTAAAAATATAAATAATCCAGTGTAAATTCACAAAAAAGCTATTCCAAAACATGTTGTCGTAATATCCTGCTTTCACACTGGTATTATAACAGCATTATAACTGAATGACTTGTACTGGAATGTTGGAATAACTATGTTTGATATCAGTTCTAAGCTTTAAAACAAAGACACAATGTACAAGGCTTAGTGTGCCTGCCAACCTTGGCCCACCTCATAGATGATGTAACTCAACCAAAATCCATCATATGTGACCTGCCTATAGTTTTTTACATAATATTTCGATGTTTTTGAAGACTATATTTAATTTTTTTGTATGTACAGATCCGTCCACCTATTGTCTTCTGCACTGAAAATGGGAAAATTTCAGGAAAAATTTCGCACAGTTGTGTGTATGAAGAATTCCGTCCATACCATGTGTTCTTTGGCATCTATATTATTTGTTACCTCGTCACCTGTACTAATAAATTGTTGAGCATTTAAATCTTCCTGTCTAGAATTGTGGTCTGTATACAAAGCATTTTAGTTGGCACAAAAAGCCTTTGGAGTATGCGCTGACATTCAGTAAAACTCACTGTTCTAAAACAGCAAAACATCTGGAAGACCACACACAAACAACAAACAAAAGCACCTGTAGTGGGTAATGGTATATAATAGTTCAATTAAAAGCAAGTCGTTTACATCTTCAATGCACTGGCAAAATACAAAGGCATGGGGAAAGTAAGTTAAAGATCGCGATAAGATATACAAAATGTTGAAAAACTGAAGACTTTAGCATAAGGGGCAAGTCAAGTAATTTCTTACAAATCAGAGAAAATGTATTATGGAAGTAGATCAGCAACTCAGCATCAGCAACATGTATCTCAGCAGGGAGATTTTTGCGGTTGTGAATAATCACGTCAATCCATGATGCTCTAGACATGCATGTATCACAGCTTCAAAACTCAAGGGTAATGTCTGACAGATCATATGGCTGAAGGTTTGGAGTACGTTGTTTCGCCGAATTGAAAGGGGGTGGCACAGAATCTTATATGACAAACATTGTTATATCACAGAATAATGGATTCATCCCTATACTTGCAATAAATCAAGCAGGAAGCAGGAAATGGACACGTGTACATGTACACTGTAACTGGTGCTCTGAGCCAAGGTACAGCAGGCTTTAATACGTCCCATATAAGTGAGGCATGTCCTAGATGGGGTGATACAATGAGAATATGTTTCTCAGTGGATCAGCCTGACACATACTACATCAAGGATAAGACATGTCCAAATTACCTAGGGGAAGGTGCATCTTAAGCAACGTATGTGCCACTGACACACACAGAATGAGACAACTTGGACAACACAGATCATGAGGACACCCAAGATGAGAAGTCCTGGCTATGAGAGATCAGACTGATTATCACAGATGTTTTAGCCAAAGAAGATCAGACTGACAAACTCAAGGGAAGACATGTCTGAGCCAAGCAACATCAGGACAAGACATGATTTTGCCAAGGAACATCAGGACAAGACATGTCTTAGCCAAGGAAGATCATACTGATACACTCAGGACAAACATGTCTTAGCCAATGATGATCAGGACAAGACAAGACTTATCAGTCTTTTGTGGTCTTCTATGTCATAAACTCATGAAAGAGAAGAGATTCACTTTTCATCTACTCACAGGACTTTAGACTGACAGTTTATATTTGGCAAGTAAACAAGGCAATAAACTTAACAAATGGACAGGTTGGCGAACAAAACATATTGCAACACCACAATGCAACAGGCACATGTACATAGTTATACATGTAATAAACTGTGTTACATCATGACCATTTATTCAAGCAGGTGAAAATCACAGTCTGTGAACACTAATGTAAGGACTAATTAAAATATACCTAAAAAAAGAGTCATAAAAATTTTGCGCAATTCTGAAGTGTTTTATGGTTTAATTGCTGATGAATACAGAATTAACAGGTTAAGAACATTGATAATGTTTTTAATCATCCAAGTGACATTCTAAGGAATTTTCATTTTAAATAAATTCACTGTTAATATGAAAAAGCTGGTGGTTTACTATACATGCTCACAAACCTGGATTAGGTGCAATAGACTCATTATAACCATGGACACAGGTTCATGATATGTAATGCATTAATCTACCTCAGGGATATTATTCAGCTTCTGTATTCATATTTATATAAACATAGAACAAAGTGAATAGAATAAAAGTATTGCAAAACACTACAGGAGCTAGTCCACTTAATTACTAGGATCTATGACATCACACTGGCATAGGTAGCATCCCTTCATATGATCAAAGAGAGGGATGTTACCATAGAAATGGATATCTCTAAGTTCAAGATTGCATGGTAATACGAGTCTAAATATCAAAAGGACACCAAAAATATACCCTATTCTCAGTTGTAAAGAAACATTTAAATGTGTTTTCTGAACGTCATAATGTACATACATATAGAGAATGGAACAACAGCTTATGAATAATTAATGATAATCATTGCCATTTAGTATTGATGAAAACAGCAAAAAAGGTGAGTTTCCCTGTAAAATATGAGAAATGTCTTTCAAACAGACACTGGATCAATGTAATCTGTTATAACAGAAAGCACCCAAGACACTGTATATATCACAACAACGCTGTGCAATGAATTTACTCATGTATCAATAACAGGTTTCCTTCAGGGCTGGGCTGTCATAATATGCAACCTTTCGGAATTTATTGTTGACAGTTTTCTAATTTTTGATACCAATACTAGGAAACATTTTCTTTATAATGCACAATGTATTCTGGATATGCCTGAGCTGAATCAAAAACAACAAATATTTTGGGGCAGATTACATTGTCTACGCAGCTGTCAAAACACATGCCGTACGGGTCAGAGACAGGGTCCAATGGTGGAGGCTTACGCAGCTCATTGCTCCCCGTTGTGTAGGTGCCCACCAGCACCCGGGCCAGGAACATCTTAAACACTGGGGGTTCGCTGTCAGTTGCATGTGCACTGGTCGGCACCTGTTTATTTCCTGACATCCCGAAGGTGTATGTGGGCAAATGGCCGAAGGGTATGTTTGCTGCCGACACTGGACTTGAGACGACACTGGTCAGAAAGGTGGGTGGAAGGTTAAGTCCTGTCAACCCGGGCACTGTGAGAGTGCTATTATTGCTGGCAGAGCTGGGAGTGGAGATGGGGTGAGCTCCAAGGGGAGAGGGCAGGGCGACATTTGGAGGGGCACTGGAGCTGGAAGTGGGATAGCTACTCATCGACAGGTTCAGAGGGTTGGGCTGCGAGGGTTGCCAGCCCAGGCCCTGAGGATCTGCAGTCCCTGCTGGGGAAGTGAAGACACCGGAACCGTGACTGGCTGAGCTGGAGCCATGGCTGATCATGCTCGAACCATGACTGGCTGAGTTCTGGCTGATAGGGCTGGATGGTGGTAGGACACATGATGCTGGGAATTGACCGCCTGCTGCAGTGGACATGGTCGGACCTCCTAGCCCAGGTCTGCTAGACACTCCACTGCTGGGTGGATTGAGAACAGCTGAACTTGACAGGAAGGCATAGTTATTATGCTGCAAGACTCGAGGGGAGGTAACTGGGGACTTCTTTAGCAGTCTGGAGATCCTGATCTTGCATGCACGTATTCTGCGGCTTCGGCTGACCTTGGACGCTGCCGAGTACTGATGGGAGTAAGAGGCCGTCTGAGCAAAGTAGGAGCCTGCAACAGGAAAGGGAAACCAACTGATTAAAGTACACATGTAGAAGAGGACACATGAAACTTGATTCAACTGAGTGAACACAAAAAGGACGGTGTAATAGTACTATGGAATGCACCAAGATATCAGCCCTGTTGCAAGAGTTACTGTACTTACAAGATAATGGACACACAGGCACAACAACCCTGAATAAACAGATCAATCAAAAACATGTACTACAAGTTTGATGAAAACAGCTTGATGTGTTCAAGAGATATCCTGTTTATAAGACAGAGATTTATTGACCCCAATGACCTTGAAAAATTGGTCTAGGGGCAGGTAATTGAAAATGAATAGTGTTCTTTCAAATGCCTAAAGCTAAGATTCAATACATTCAGCAGCGATATGAGACAAAAGACAGAAACAGTTAAAAACAATTATGACAATTCCTTATGTTGGGCTGCTAAATATATGTAACGTTTTGTGCTTGTGAATGTGGCAGAATCAATTGCTCCACGTAGCAGTCCATACAGTGTGTGCATGTGTTTTTAGAAAAACAGGCGGTGAATTCTAAAAGTGCCGCAGCCATATACACATGCCAAATCTTAGCTCATCTGGGTAAATCCAGGTACAAGCGTTAAACAGATATAGGTAAAAACAAGCAACTCACTTTTCCACAGAAATTTAAACAATGCCCAATTAAATGTAAGGCTGAAGAAGGAGACTTCTACTGACTGTATACAGATCAGGTTTTATGATGTCAACTAAAAGACAAATTTGGTAAGCTATGGGAGAAATACACCAACCACCAGGTTTCTAAGATATGTAACAAATACAACACCCACTTAGCATGTAAGGTATGTAACAAATACATCACCCACTTGACATATAAGGTATGTAACAAATACATCACCCACTTGGCATATAAGGTATGTAACAAATACATCATCCACTTGGCTTGTAAGGTATGTAACAAATACACCACCCACTTGGCATGTAAGATATGTAACAAATACATCACCCACTTGGTATGTACGGTATGTAACAAATACATCACCCACTTGGCATGTACGGTATGTAACAAATACATCACCCACTTGGCATGTAAGATATGTAACAAATACACCACCCACTTAGCATGTAAGATATGTAACAAATACATCACCCACTTGGCATGTAAGGTATGTAACAAATACATCACCCACTTGGCATGTAAGGTATGTAACAAATACATCATCCACTTGGCTTGTAAGGTATGTAACAATTACACCACCCACTTAGCATGTAAGGTATGTAACAAATACATCACCCACTTGGCATGTAAGGTATGTAACAAATACATCACCCACTTGGCATGTAAGGTATGTAACAAATACATCACCCACTTGGCTTGTAAGGTATGTAACAAATACATCACCCACTTGGCATGTAAGGTATATAACAAATACATCACCCACTTGGCATGTAAGGTATGTAACAAATACATCACCCACTTAGCTTGTAAGGTATGTAACAAATACATCATCCACTTAGCATGTAAGGTATGTAACAAATACATCATCCACTTGGCATGTAAGGTATGTAACACATACATCATCCACTTGGCATGTAAGGTATGTAACAAATATACTAACCCTTTAGCTTTTAAAGTATTCAACAAATACACCAACCACATGTAAGATATGTAACAAATACACCAACCACTTGGCATCTAAGAGAAAAATACACCAACTACCTGGCATCTAAGAGAAAAATACACCAACCACCTGGCATCTAAGATATGCAACAAGTACACCTACTACACAAAGAATTTTCTTGATTCACTCCTAAACGTGCATGTAGCTAGCAAAAAGGAGAGATTGTTATTTTGCTTGTAGACACAAATCCTAAACAGATCTGTAACAACATACCACCTACCAGAACAACCTGACACATTGGCTACCTAAGGAAACACTGGAATCTTATGACACACAACTGTCCCCCCACTCTACTCTGCGCCCACCCGATGAGGAATTTGCATTGGTTTATCTAACCTAAACGAATTCCGAAACACTGCACGTTATCTATAGGCTGACATACTTACTGATCTGATCTAACTATGCACACCATGCTAATACATACACAAGCAGCATAGTGTCTGATCAATTAGGACTTGTTGTTAGGGCTCAGTTAGAAGTTGTATTCATGGATAGTAACTGTCTCACACTGACAACAGGTATTCAGAAGCTGCCTATCCTCGCTCGTTGTATCGTGGGTTACTTGCGTACTCATGATGATCTTTCTTGTCTCTTTGAGATCAGATCCACTGCTACACTGTCTGCGATTGCATACCTACCTATCTAATGCAACGAGCACCTAGCTCACGTATAAGGACAAGTGCATGACACATAGGTGTGAACACAACTCTATATCTAATGATGTCTACTACAGACATACTTTTTTGCCTACTACCTTACACTATTGTATTTAGCTTACGCTATTGTATTGAGCTCACCATAAGCAATTACATATCAGACCAAATTGTATATGTGCGCCTTGTCTATGCCAGAATATACAAACTGGCATGTCTTTGGCCACCTGGGTGACAAAACCCATGAGAAGCATCAAAACAAGCTGTGTGTATGACAACCGCCCACCAGGCTAAAACTGGTGCATGTGCAATGCATGGAAAATCATACTGCAATACAATGAAGAAATAATCCACCAAAGTCCGACCACATGATGCATATACCTACAATAATATATATATATATATATATATATATATATATATATATATATATTGAAATATACAGCCTGATACCGTGCAGTATGGAGAGTCACCCTAGACACTTTACCTGTAATATACAGCCTGATACCATGCAGTATGGAGAGTCAGCCCAGCCACTATACCTGTAATATACAGCCTGATACCGTGCAGTATGGAGATTCAGCACAGCCACTGTACCTGTAATATACAGCCTGATACCGTGCAGTATGGACAGTCAGCCTAGACACTTTACCTGTAATATACAGCCTGATACCGTGCACTATGGAGAGTCACCCTAGACACTTTATCTGTAATATACAGCCTGATACCATGCAGTATGGAGAGTCACCCTAGACACTTTACCTGTAATATACAGCCTGATACCGTGCAGTATGGAGAGTCACCCTAGACACTTTACCTGTAATATACAGCCTGATACCATGCAGTATGAAGAGTCAGCCTAGCCACTTTACCTGTAATACACAGCCTGATACCACGCAGTATGGAGAGTCAGCCCAGCCACTATACCTGTAATATACAGCCTGATACCATGCAGTACGGAGAGTCAGCACAGCCACAATACCTGTTATTACAGCCAGGTACTCTAGTCCGATATGTGCAACTAGCATGTGTGGTTATTACACTATGGGAGCACATCAAGACTGATTGGCGCACACTCCACAGCAACATACTACTATATCTATTTAACCTGTAAAAAATGCACTCACGGCCTGAGTACTATAATGAGTATACCTTATGGAATAAGCACAGACCGGAAGATAGTTTCGGAGTGTGTCCTTTTTCTAAAGTGCGGAATCTATGAACAAGATAACTACATGACGACACAATCAGTGTTTCGGATACTCTTATACCTGGAAAACAAACCATACTTCTAAAGAACAAAGCGGCTACCCAGACTATTTTCAATTACCTGTCATGACCAAGTCCACTAGACTATCTGCCTCTCTAAGATGGAAGGAACGACCTACATGCCTTTCAATGCGGAATATGCATATTCATACCAAACCTCCTTAATTTGGAAGCATTTGTTCTCTATAGCACCCATCCCCAAAGTCAACTAGACAACCTATATATCTAATACACAATTTCTATGAACAAATCAAGACACTGTACTCCCGGACCCCAAAAATTTAGAATATACTCTCTTGATTCACTACTGTACGTAGCTAGCAGAAAGAAGAGATTGTTATTTTGCCTGTAGGCTCAAATCCTAAACGGATCTGTAACAACATACCGCCTACAAGAACAACCTGACACATTGGCTACCTTAAGAAAACACTGGAATCTTATGCCACACTGCCCCCCCCCCTCCACTCTGCGCCCACCCCTGATGAGGAATTTCCACTAGTTTATCTTACCTAAAAAAATTTTGACACACTGCACATTGCCTATAGGCAGATATACCTACTGATCTGCGTCTAACTGTCCACACCATACTAATGTATCTACAAGCAGCGTAGGGTGTGATCAATTGGGACTTGGAATGGTGTTCATGGATAGTAACTCACACTGGCTCTTTGACGTTACTGAGACATCGCCCCATGTTGTTCAGTGGAATTCACCTGGGGTAGATCGACAATAAACTGTGTTGGGATTGGTTTGAATCGTGAGATGTCGTCAAAACTGTCAATACTTGCTGTTTTGTGTGCATAGCAGATGCGAAATGGAAGCAAAGCTGTAGGATTGCACAAGTATTGACAGACGTATGAAATCACGATTTCGTTATGTTTTACTGGAGTGATAAGTAACTAATTTCGCAGATTGTTTTCCTCTTATCTCAAACTATATGAGGCGTTTCAAATGAAGGGCTTGAAAGACATATAAAACTTGACAGCCAGTGTCCGGAAGACAAAAACACAGCTGTCATGAGCTTCAAGACTGCTTTGTTGGGAGTTGGCTGGCCACATGCACAGCTGGCTTAGCTGCTTATACATGTGTCACCTGCACCGTTTTATAGGCTTGTGAGCCATTTAGATCCAGCATACAGTGATGTAACCTGCACATAAGCTTCCTCTTAAATTTGTCCCCCTTTAGATAATTATCAATCAAAGGTGCCACAATTGATTTTTGGGATTGCCCGACAGATTTTCCGGTCGTCATGGATGACTAGATGACCGTAGAAATTGAGCCCTGGACGGGGTCTAAGGTTTGGGACAAGTACACCAACCACCTTTCATCTAAGGTAAGAAACAAATACCACAACCACCAGGTATCTAAAGTAGTTTCAGGTCACATCAAGATGGATCATTGCCACAAGCTTACAGCAAACCTTGCCTAGGTGATTTGTATCTCATGGCTAAGTGCTCTCACTGCTTTGTGTTCAGCAGATCTCACCTCCAAATCCTCAATCACTGGCACGTCGTGGAGGTTTATTCACTCAACTTTATTCACTCGTCTTCACATTGTTTTACCCATGCAGTATCATGCTGCCCTAGTATATTTAATAGCCTTGCACATTAACCAACAGTTTACAGGGCAGTGGGCCTGTCGAGTTTTGAAAGCAACAATGGCAGACTCACGGACAGGCTACACTGAATGGTGCAAGTCGCAACAGAACATTGTTTTCTTTTGTGATGCTGCAGCACTTGTGAACTACCTACAGTAGCGCCCAGGTTAAAAGTCAGTTGCAGACTGCCAGAAGCGATCTCCTGGAGTGGTACTACCACTCTCTTGGTGGTAGACTAGCGCTGCGCTGGGCTCTGTGTGAAGGCTAATCCGAAGGCCTGCAGAGGTGTAGGATTACAGTTGGAAGGTGTGAATGTAGTTACAGTCACTATTGGTACATACATGTATACTTGTTTGCAGGCGAACACTCTGCTATGGGCACATGTATTTGTAAACATGTTACACGTAGCTGTGAAAAGCAGAAATTTTATTTTACAGTATAATTTACGTGAGCACAACAAAATTAGTTCATTAACTTGATCAGGGGTGTCAACATCCCGTCAGCGTGCCTAAAGTCGGCATAGTAATTCTCTTATGTGTTAACTCAGAAACTTAAAACAAAAAACACAATTGAAAGTCAGCAAATCTTAGCATAAACTTCACAGACCAACGCGACTTTCATGTAAGCAAAAGCATGTGCTATAGCGCGCGCGTCCTGCCTGGCGTACTGCTCCAACGGAGGCAGACAGCAGTCTGGTGTAGCCAAACCTCTGAGTGATGGATGCACACTAATGTCTTATCATTGGTCGCGTTTTGTATGAAGGTGACATCTAAATGTAAAGTATTTGGATGACTGTAAGAATCCTGTAAGCCTCACCTAACTGAAATAAATAAAGAAACACCTATTTTGCATAAAATGGGTCATTTGTAGCCATACAGTGTGGGTGACTTCCAGTCCACAACCAAGTGACCCAAATGACTGTTGTATTTATTTACATGCAGTATGATTAGTGTTTTTATGAAGTCTCAAGATTATATTATTGATAGTCTACAGGCTAGTTGACAGCACTGCCACCTGCTGTAGGACTGATGTATGCAGAAATAGTTATTTAAGCCCCTGCAGTTTTGGGAGATGAATTTATTTGCTTTGTTTAAGATTTTCAAAATCATACAATGCGTGCCCGCAAATAATGTCTGATACTAATGAGTAATATTTACCAACCCCAATACAACATACCTCTTGTTCTTGGTTATTTGTCCCTGCTGGACACCAAACCAAACACAAGCTTTTCTTAGCTACACTTCCCTGTATGACACTTTAAATACATATTTGAGTAAATGTACTTTAAAAGCCTTCAATAATCTGCTGTGTTGTTGCTGCCTGACCCCATAATATTTCTCACCCAAATATACTAACACTAAATCACCACCAACAAATCTCAATAAGGTATATCTATTACAAGAAATATAAGCTCAATGTAGGTTTACACACACCCATTTAGGTATTCAAAATATGATTTATTTACTCGATCAGCATTTTTTGCGCTAGCCTGCTCCTGAATATTTCACTCACACTACGTCGGCTAGTATTACCGTGGAAGGAAATGGTTAAATATGTTCATCATCTTCAATTCATTTAGGCCTGTGGTTAAACACAAATTAAAAGAGTGGAATAAATTCAATGCATACATTTTAAAGTCAGATGTCCAAGTGTCAGAAGAGGAAATATAAAAGGTACCTGATAAGACAAGAAATCTTTCAAACATAATGTAATATCGCTGCAGACGTACAACATTTTTATCCTGAGACAACTGTTGAAAGGAATCAGTTCTTTCTTATATACAGCTTTGTATGCCCTATGTAGGCCCTACCTAATTTTGTACAGACTACAAGTGACTTTCTTATCACTTTTATCTTTTCTTGACCCCTATTGTACACGAAAATCTTGCATCGGCAATGCCGCATTGTTGTTGTTGCACGCTGTTTCAATGTCCAAGTGTCGGTGTGGTTTTCTAAATTTCTCGTTGCCAGATTATTTTTCACTGACAAAGGACTCCGACAACTAGAAAAACCTTCTACGGAAGAAACCAAAGAGTATGTCTTTTTAACTATTTATGGGAGCCCTAAAACGTGTCTCAGCAGAGTATGTGATCCATACCAGAACTCTCATGGACTCAGTAAACCACAACATAATGCAAGACAGCCACTTTCCAACCAAAACCACTCGTAACATATATTTTAGTCCAGTTGATCTTTGACTCATGGTAGATAAAATGGAACTAGTTTTCCTGCAGTCAATGGTTCACAGCCAGTGCATAGCCCTAAACAGTGCTCCACTAGGTCTGTGATCACTCAGAGTGGACTCTGCAGGTGACTGACTGTCTGTCCGGGAGCTATACAACCGGCATACAAGGG
This sequence comes from Acanthopleura granulata, assembly GCA_016165875.1. Classification (NCBI taxonomy): domain Eukaryota; kingdom Metazoa; phylum Mollusca; class Polyplacophora; order Chitonida; family Chitonidae; genus Acanthopleura; species Acanthopleura granulata. The sequence goes on along the minus strand of JABBOT010000001.1, from coordinate 12,680,911 downwards.
GTCGAGGAGCGTGCTAATCTCCTGCCGGCTTGTGACTTTCAGCCTGGGCTGTACTGTAAGTTTCTTATGAGCACACATACACTGGAAATTGTGAGGTAATAAAGGAAAGAACAAAAGAATCCACTGCTATCAAATCTTTGTTACAAGGGGGAAGGAGTTTTATGAGTTACCCATTCATTTTACCCATCAACAGTGAAAAGCTGAGTTGTAAAGTGAAACTGGCAGGCAGCTGCTGAATAGTACTGAACATATGTCTAGTCCTATGTTTAATCGTCCTACCTTGACCATACATTGTCCCATGCTTGCCACATAACCGCCAATCAAAGCCAGATTTGCATATGGCATCTACAGCCTCGTCATTCGTGCCATGGAAGAGCAGTTTCTCTTCCACAGGTTCTCCCCCATGATCCTGGCTCATCTGCTGTTTCTTCCTACCAAAAAGCAAAAGACCAATTAGACACACACTGAACACATGTGCTTCTCTGGGCAGAGACAAGTGTATGCTTGGCACAAACAGGTAAAATAACAGTACATTATAGTATATTAACAACCAATAGTCCTGGGGCATTTAAACATTAGTATTGTTGAAAAGACCAGACAGGCTACACATTTGGACACAGGAGTAAAGATAACAACAACAACGCAGTTTAACACATTTATATGTGTACTTACACAGTGTAAAACTTCCAGAGGATAGGGTTCTGCACTCTGTAAATCTTCTCTATGTCAATACAACCAAACTTCATGGTTTCATGAAACTTGAGCGAGACTGAGACATAGTCTTCTGTCTCTGGTTCCAACTGTACCAAAAGGAAGGGCTGAAAGACAACAGATAACTGAAACTTTACAGTAACACAGTAACAGTCAAGATGACAGTACCACTTATGCAAACCCTATAACACTAAAGAGGACTATACCATAAATGCAAACAATGTAAGAGTAAAGAGGACTACACCACAAATGCAAACACTATAACGGTAAAGAGGACTATACCACAAATGCAAACAATGTAACAGTAAAGAGGACTACACCACAAATGCAAACAAGATAACAGTAAAGAGGGCTGTGCTACTAACACATGTAAACTGGTGCAAATATCACCACCAACAGTTAAAATGAACTTATTCATTTATTTCTTTGATTGGTGTTTTACACCGTACTCAAGAATATTTCAAAAACTGAACTTTGAATGACACCACTCGTCTTTGTTACTTACAGTTTGAGGTTCCATATCAACCCATGATCCAGGGACTTCCATGTATTCATTTGGGATTTTCTCATCAGCACTAGTTTTGGAATCCTTCAGACCAGTTTGATGAACACTGTCTTCACCAGAAGAAGTGTCCATTTCTTTCATGACCATGTCAGCAAGATAATCCACATAGTGTTTCTCCAGCTGTATTTCTAGCACATCCACCACCATGCCAGGCAAGGTATGCTTCAGTTCACCTGTAACCATAAAACCACACACCTGTAACCATAGAACTATACACCTGTAATCATAAAAAACACAGCCTATAGCTCACCTGTCACCACACAAACACAGCTTATTACTCGTCACCACATAAACGCCACCTATGGCTTACCTGCCATCACACAAACACAATCTATAGCTCACCTCACCACAGAAACATAATCTATTGCTCACCTCACCACAAACACACCCTACTGTTCACCTGTCACCAAACAAATACAGCTTATTGCTCACCTGTCACCATGTGAACATAGCTTACTGCTTACCTGTCACCTCACTAACCACACGAACACAGCCTATGCTCATTTGTCACCACACAAACACAGCCTACTCCTCAACTGTCATCATAGAAACACAGCTTATTGCTCACCTGTCACTGCACAAACACAACCTACTGCTTACCAGTAACCACATAAACACAATCTACTGCTCACCTGTCACCACACAAAAACAGCCTATTCCTCATCTGTCACCACACAAACGCAGCCTATTGCTCACCTGTCATAATACAAACATAACCTACTGCTTACCTGACAACAAGTACCTTATTCCTCACCAGCCAACACATAAACACGATCTACTGATCAGCTGTCACCACACAGCCTATTGCTCACCTGTTACCACATAAACAGTTCATTGCTCACCTGTCACTACACAACAGAAAATAATGTTCATTTATCACCTAATACACACAGCCACTTGCTCACCTGTCACCACAAAAACATAATACTTCGCACCTGTCATCACGCAAAAGGACAGCCTTCAGCTCACCTATCTAAGTACATGGACAGAAACAGGCTTACAATATCGGATGTTTTCTCACAGTCTCTAGGCTTCTTACAATCAATGACTGTCTTTTTTTGGCGTTTTAAGATCCTATAATATATCATAGGATAAATTATTTCATGTGTGACTGTCACCTAATAAATAGTACATTACTCACATGGTTTTAATAAATGAAGACTGAACTCAAAGTTTTACTTACTCATGGGATAAAAACTGTCACAGCCAACTGACAGGCATTTCAGTGTTGTCTGAAAACAGTCAACATAAGCACATACTTTTTACTGAATTATTCTTATAGAATCACACCAGACCAGGTTTTTTTACCCACTTTCTCATCGTGGTCGGCAAACTGAGTTTTCGACAAATTTTGTATTGAGTTTTCATGAAACAAATTGAGTTTTCATTACATTTTGCCTATCAGTTTTCTGATTGGTTCAAAAGGAGTTTCAAAACAGAAACAGGCTAGAAAAGACCCTGCCAGACAATGTGACCTGATAAGCACAAAGCAGGAACTCAGCAGAACAGGGAAACTTTCACTTCAATTCTCAAAACTGAATTCTCACAACACTTTAATATCAAAAGCCGTTTTACCTAATTTTAATTTTTCAAGCTACAGTGAGGATTGTCATTCCCCATAAAAGTGACAACTGTTGCGTCCACTGTGCAACAAATTACTGATGGAAATTTCCTCATGCATATACATTTGTAAGTGAGATCTTCAACAGCATCAATTGTAAGACACCCAGTATGGAACAAAAATGCCTTAATACCATTCCAGGTGTGATCAAAATCTATATGTAAATGTAATTTCCACATTAAAACAGGCTCTATTTAAATATGAGCACTTATTCTTTTGTACATCATCATTTTAGCACTGGGCTTGTGGAATGCGAACAATATACCAGTACATTCTCCTGTTCCTGAACATAGACTGGGACAAATTATTTTCCTGACAAACTTTAACCAGGAAGAAAATAACCTCTGGAATGAACCAGGAACTTTTGAGCAATACTGTTTATACTCTACATATGACAACAGCGATCTAGACAGTTAAAATACATGAATACAGAATACGCCGTGATCAAAAGCAACAGGAGGTACAGCACATACATGCACTGTACTGTATGTAAAACGAAGGATTCTTAAGAGGGAAGTATTTTTATCAGACAGTCAAATGTGTTCATATTGAAATATTATGCTGTTGTTGTGGGGAATAACTCATCACCGACTTAAGACAGAATGGCCCAAAACTTAACAGCACAATTTAAAAAATCCTTTATATGCCTTGTTCCGAAACAGGATAAATGAATGAAAATAGAAACACATATCACATGTTGATGAAATAGCAGTAGAATTGAAGAAATGCCCAGCGTTGTATATTTCAGGTAGCTTTATATGACCATGTCTAAATGACCAATTGAGAAAAGGTTATTTTGTCCCAATAGGTCCAGAGACATGGCTGTTGCAACAGTTATGGAAATTAAGGTGATGCAAGTTAAATAATATATTTACTTACAGAAATGACATATGTACATATGTACATGTCGCAATGATCACCTCTTCAAAACTTCATGGATTTCCTCTTAATAGGTACAGGAATACAGAGGTGGGGACAGAGTTATGCAAATTAAGCCAATATGCAGATTGGTGCAGGGATAGACCTATACAGGCCAAAAGGCATACGCACATGTATTTGAGTTAGAATGATGAAGTTCAGTGATCATGTGTTGTGTATATGTACAAGTGGAATATTTTTCAAACACGCATCACTTTGTAATATATGCTAACGTGCCACTGAGACAAACAAGATCATCTCATTTTACGAAGACCAAAAAAAAATTCTGAAAATTTCTGAACCAATGTTTGCTAACCCTGTACCCAGCCCAGGTTTCCTTTGCCTTGCTGTAAAAACAGTACTGGCAAATGTACTTTCACAGAATAGTGATTTGGTTACAACTTACTCCCTTCTTGTCACTGAGAATGTACTTGGCACGTTCCTCCAAACAGATGCAGCAGGTCTGATGTCCCTGCATGCAGCGTGAGACTTTACGCTCCTCCTCCCCACACACAGTGCAGCGTGTGCTCCAGTCAACACGCACTTTCCCCTCTGGCCCCTGCAGCTTGCACCAAGGCTTTCCCAGCTCACCGTCACTGCGCAGGCGCTTGCGCAGCGGCACATTCCTCTGGTCAGACATGAGTCGCATGGTTGCAGGGTTTGTGTACCCAGAAGGTTCGCCAGACACACTGGGTGACAGCAGTGAAGAGTGGTTGGCCGAGTTCATAGAAGGATAGGTAGCACTGAAGGAGCGGGTCAGGGAAGAAGTGACTTTCTGCGTCTTGGAAAGATCTGTGGCACTGTCTGCCCTGGGCAATGCCCTGCCAGAGTCCGTTGGTGGCAGAAGCCAGTTCCTGAATGTCTGATCAGTCGTATCTAAAGCACTATTAGCTGCAGCTAGTGCAGGCAATGTCACAAGGGAGACAACTGAGGGGGAAACACTTGGGGAAATGGGAGAACTTCTTGTTCTCTTGGCCGCCAGGTTGAGGACAGTGGACACATCTCCAGTTGTCTGACTCCCCGCAACAGCCCAGGATGATGCCCTTTGCCCACTGGATACATACCTGTCCCCAAACACTTCAACCTTACCCTGTTTATCAGATACATCCTGAATATTAGTAACAGAAACGGCAGAAGTTACAACCGACCCACTCAAACTATTTGTGTCCGCAGGAGTCAAGCACACACTATCTGTGTTTAAAGCAGTTGCATCTGAATTGTCTGCAGCCAGTGAAGACACATCAGAGCTGTCTGTACCAAAGGGAGTCACATCAGAACTGTCTGTACCTAGGGTAGACACATTTGAGCTGTCACTTCCCAAGGGAGTCACATCTGAGTTGTCAGAAGCATGGGGAGTCGCACATAAGCTGTCCGTGGAGAGGGAAGTGACATCAGAAGGATTTGTCTTCAAAGGACCAGTGCCAGTTGAACCTCTATCAGGTTTCTCTATAGACAAAAACACAACATCTCCGTCCTCTTCTAAATCTTTTGGGGCTGTTTTCGTTTCACAAACCACAACCACCTCATCTTCAGACTCTGGAAAGAGGAAGGTCAAATTACCATCACTTCCCAGATCTTGGGTTCCATAAAGTCAATCACCCTTACAGAGGTTTAACAGATAATATATTACAATACACAATAACAAATGTATTGTAATGAATTACTTCATTTCAGATACTTGTGGCATGTAGATTTATGATGTTCATATGCACTGATACCTTCACAATGTTTTCTGGATAATTTTTTATGAATGTTGTTTGACACCATACTCAAAAAATTTCACTTAAATATGGCAGTTAGTTTCATCGGTGTAGGAAACCAGATTGCATGGGATAAAGCACCAAGCTTTGGCAAGTTTCGCCACACTTTCTCACATGACATACAGACAAGCACACCATATTGCTTAAAGACAAGTGGTATTTAATGAACGTTACACTAACCAGGCCCCGGGCATGCAAGAATCACAAGGTACTTCAAACAAGATCCAAAATGGAATAAAATGATCAAAACCCATACAAGTTTCATCAAGGCCCAACAACAGACAGAATGGTGGATTCTTTGAGTGGCATTCACAACTTGACGTGGAAGTACACTAACAAGATGTTCCGTATGGAGATATAAGTTCTTTGTTTATTAGTGTGTTTTGATAGATCTATACTGATCTATACATTACCTTGATCATTATCTAATAAGATAAAGAAGTACATGTAGATCCATGATGAACATCTTATTGTTTCAGGCCCAATATATGCCTGGCCTTTTACAATATATTATATTTATCACCCCCTGCCTCTTCTGAAGAACCTGAATGCTTGAAATCACAATCAAAGGGATGGTCAAAATTAGGAACGTTCTTTGTGAGGCAAAGTGCCTGACATCCAAATAATGAAAATGCAGAAATACGTAGAGTATGTTGATGTACCTAATTAAGATCTGGCATTTAAATGTTTGCCAAGAATATGTGAGTACCAACAAATGCGGCTGATTGTGACGACACGGTACTTGCTACCGAGAACTGCTCTAATTCAACTGAAGGCCTAACACCCGTGACCTTTCAACAGTTGAAGAAAGGTCTTGTTAAATGAGGTAAATTGTTTGAGGCGTTGTCCCGTGGATAGAACTCCACATGACTGAATTTCGACTACAACTTTGATCATACAAATGGCAGTGAGGAGCGATTATCATGCAGGAGTGCAAGTTGTGTGGAAATCGAAAGTGTCACCAAAGCTATGTTGTTGTTGTTGTTGTGGCCACAGACAGAAAAGGTCAACTCTCAAAGCTTGACTGATAGCAAATCCTACCTTAACAGACATCACAAGCACCAAGGTAACAGTTTACGGAAAGAAATGGTCTCCTTACCATCAGAAGAGAGGACGATTGGGCTGGCCATAATCTCAGAGCTATACACTGGAAGAAAACATTTTGCTTGTCATCATCGCGCACTTCCGCATTCGTGCTACAGAGACCTGTCTGACGTCACGCACTAGACCCCTCACCCCCACCCCCACATTTACGCGCATGCTCACACTAAGACACCAAGACAGTCAAACACAAGCATGACGTTTGCTCAAGTTCCATTTCTATTGCAGGGTAATAACATGTCATAAGACACATTCTTTACTTTTAAGGTGCCGTACTAGAAACCCCCGTTGGCTAAATTTCACATTTTGCCTTCTGTAGCCCAAAATATTGATCAAATCATGATGGCCATATGAACATACATGTATATTCTGCAACTTTAACGACTGCTGATTTAAAAAAAAAAGCTTTCAAAATTTACGTAACATTAATATTAATCAAAACAATGAGAAAGTTTGAAAAAAGTCAGAGGTACTTTTCAAAATGCTATTTAGATTTTTTTTTCCATTTTTAAGAAGCTTCCAATTTGTTGGCCCAAGTGGATAGTTAACTATTTAAACTAAAAATTGGTCCCACAAATTTAAAAAGTTTTTGAAACTTTGATAGTATTTCACTGTTATCATTAAAACTAGAAAAGATATCAAAAATATATAGGACATTTTTTAAGCTTAAGTATTTAGTTACACCTGTGCCAAGTTTCATAGCATTATGTTGAAAAATAAGCGAGAAATAAAAGTTTTTCACCGCAGAACCTTCTCAAAAATAGAAAGCTATAAGGAGGAGACCAAAATGTCCGGAAGTGCATTATGCGTGACAACATTCGTCACTAATTCGTTTGCCAAATGATTTTAATCAAGAATTATCTCACCTTCAGTTAAAATGTGAACATTTCTACTTACTTATGTTAAATTTTTGAACATATTATCCTCCATGAAAGCGTAGATTGGTGATTTATTGCGACAGTTCAGAGCAAAACCTGTTACACTAAATGCCTTATGGACCAATTAGGGATGACCACCTTGTGGGAGAGAGTGTGGTGCGACGTGGTGCAGAATTTTTCATCACTATGGGTTTTGGGAAACCCGATTGTCTGGAGTAAAACAAACCAGCCTTTGGCAAATTACTGACCAATTTTTTCACGTGACCTACACCGTATTAATTGGTGGTTGTCTTCAACGAATGTTACATTTTCTGTGCAAACGGTAACACAAGGGCCGTACTAACATCCAGGGCCCCCAAACAGTAAAGGCGGGAAAATCTATGAATTTTCTGCCCAAGGTCGGATTTGAACGCCCACCTAGCTCGATGTGTCCTAACAGTTGAAAGGCAAACACCTCTTACCAACAGACCACAAGACCCGTACATTATAATCAATCTAAGCGTCACGTCCGACATTCCTATTCCATGAAGTGGAGTTCCTGGTCGATATAAGACCAAGTCCATTTCCTACACAACCTACATAACACCAGTTCCCAACAGAATTTGTGGGAAATAATACACAAAAATACACTTTCTGGGTATAGCAAAGATCCTGGATGGTCGGAATTGCTGGCGATGGTTGCACCTAAGGTCGATCGTTGGCTCGAAACGCGGAAAGGCCTCTGTCAATTTTTTCTCACTAGGCCTGTATAATTTGTGCTATGCTGAGAAAGTGCAAATCCCCCAAAATCGTTCGTGAAAATGGTGTTTAAATATATCTAGATTTTTTAAACACATTTGACGGGATTGGAGTTGTTGTTGGTTGTAAAACTTAAGAAACTTAGATTGAATTGAACCGTCTGATACAATAGCCTTGGCAATAGTTTATGCAGTATTAACTTGTGACATTGATTGAAATCATCACACAACACACAGGATCTAACAAATGTTAAAAAAGACGGATACTGACTTGCACACGTCCTATATAGGAGCGTGCGGTATGTTGCTAGCCACGTACTAAAGATAATTCAAAATATCAACATTGAAACTCTCCTTCTCGTCGTAAAGTCGACGTGACAGGAAGCTTTGCACAGGTACGTGTACAATTAATTCCAGGTATAAGACGTGCTATCTTAAGAGTCTGAAGTTCCCTTTAGATCTAGCGAAGGAGGATATATATATATATATATATATATATATATATATATATATATATATATATATATATATATATATATATCTTTCACAGCCTTTGCTATGTACGGGTTGTTTACAGCTAGCAAATCATCAATACATCGCTTGGTTAATCAGAAACTTTTTTAACATCGAGCTTGATGATCTAAATACTCAATAACTTCTGCACCGGCGTGTATGGTCGTTTTCATACGATATATAATGTACGGGTCTGCGGGGATGTGAGACACCATTTGCACCCATCAGAATCTTGATAATGGCGTCCTCAAATTCCATTCATAGAACGATGTTATCAACGAGAAATTCAAGTAACTCCGTGAACAACGAGCTATCCCAATAATGGTCACCCCCGTATGTAATGGAAGAGTTGAAGGTCTGGCTTCCTGTGGCGTTAATACAACAATATTTTATACATTTTTTTTGTTTTTGATATATATGTAGCGGGATATTGGTATAATACCTGCACGCACTATTCAATGTTAAAATTAATTCCTGACTATACGTGCATTTGACGCATCGGTTATAACACACAAGTATCTCTCCGGCATCATTGCGAACTGTTGACTGCTTCTACTTCCAGATATCTATCTTCTGATAAAATTATATATATTTTAAGAGATTGTGATTTTAATTTATTAATGAAACTGACCTTTGGTATTCTGACTTTGGATATTATCTCGTACTGGTTGACGGCCTGAACTGCGATTTGCCTACTTCACTTATCAAACACCGAAATAATTCATGATTCAATTCTAGCAATTAAATCTCTGTGCGGTAGAGTAGCATAGTGGGTAGAGAAATCCAAAGTGGAAATGTCTTTATGCGATACGTGTATTTCAGCGTCTGTTTCTTTGGGGTCATATGAATCCATATACAGCTGGCGTCTTTATTTTGTTGAAATTGCACGACAATACCTTTTATAAATGAACATACTTTTTGCAACGCCTTTGTTAAGAGGGTAAGTGCAAGTTTAATGTTAGTGATACAGCTTCTTGATACCCGCAATAGAGCGAGCTTTATATGGAGATTTGTGCATTTTTGGAATCTGGTAAAGTTTTGGTGAATCGGTATGACACGAACGTACATATAAGCTCTTATCTTTAAGGAAGGCGTGATGGTTTTCATGTATAGCTCTTTCAGAGTGTAATATATATCGTGATGAAATACCTTGACGAAGCGGCAGTTGTTATAGCCACGTTTCCATCCTCTACAATGATTAAAACCATACCAATAATTATTGCACATGCAGAGATAATATTATTAGGAGTCTTTTCCGCTGAAACTGCATGTATAGATGAAGGTCAGTGAGTATTTTTGTATCCAAGGCCGCGATCTTATTCATCACGATGAACGTGTAGCCCCTAGCTCGCTGTAAGGCGGGGTTACACAGAGTCAGTCCTATAAGTATGACTGACTATGTAGGCCTAAGGTGAGCACTATACACCATGGTCAGGTGCCATTTACGGGCCATGACGTTCAACAGCTACCTTCTGGCCGGCCCATAAGCGATTCTCACGCGGCTCTCTCACAATCACCTGTCGCTTCTTTCACTCAAGAAGCCTACACTGGTAACTTTAAACAGCAGAAGCATCATTACATAGGGTGTCACCACACATGACATTAGTGATCTCTCCGTGACCTTGACAGTCTGCTTTTTTTCATGTAATCTCTATGCCTTAGCGTACTTGGTAAAGGGCAGCTTTTTTTTTAACAACAGATTCTTAGCGGTGGCCTTTTAGGGCCCAGAGAACATCAAATCCATATTCTTGCTTGAAATAGCTAACGGCAAGGCCCATTCTGTCAGCGAATCCATTGTGACGCCTCAGGTCAAAACACGGGTGGTTCCACGAGGCTAACGTAGAATATAAGGTGACTTTTTACTCGTTTTTAAAGAAATAAATGCTTTTAGGGATAATGTTTAATGATCTGTCGTCTGGTATAAATTTCATCTGAGTGTTTTCTACGGTTTTAGGCATCATCGACGATCAGCTGTCAAGTGCCTTACTTGCCCTCCGTGACCTTCCGACTGAGGCTTGTGAGACACCACGAATAGATTATGAGATGTGACGCTTCAGTTAGCGTAACCTCCCCTTAGTGGCTTTCTTTTGCCATGTTATGTAAGAAAGCTACTCTTCCCGCAGATTTCAGCGTGAACAGATCACATCACAACAGATAACATTCCCTGGTCAGTGGCCTCTTGCGACTGTTTCGCTCTTCACAACTATTTTCACTGTCACACTGTGATGGCATTAGTTGTTGCTATCTCTGATTCAAATAAATGTTGTCAACCCCAAAACTAGTTGTTTGCTCACGTAGATATACAGGTTTACATATAAGGAGGGCTCATACACAATGATCTTTCTTCAAATGCGCATAAAATACTCCAAAGTCTCCTGTAAATGCATGCGAGTTCCTACGTGTATAACGTTGACTTGAAATGCAATATGGCAATTGTGATACAGGAGCTAGCAGTGGTTCCCCAGTCACGTCGCTGACGAAAGGGTTGATAGAAGGGGCCAATACACCTACGACTGAAAACTCAAATGTGGTGAGTCTTAAGTGCGGCACCCGTGCACAGTACCCTGGCAGAGGGGTCGAAAGTACCCCGAAACTATTGTTATCAGCCAAGGTTCAGTACAAGGATAAAACTTTTTTCATTCTCCAATTTCAAGCTCATTCTGACTTATTCTCACGAGGAAAATGTTATCCCGAAAGATGCCTTGAGATATACTGATAATAAAACGATTCTTAAGTTCCAACTCCGCCTAAGAAAGGATCACGGGCCAATATTTGGCCTAAATTACATCAAAACAATAGTATCTGTCACAACTGAGTACAACGATAAATTTCTTTTCTGTGTTCCTCATCACAACCTCATCAGCGAACACTCATTGACGATTAAGAATGTCCAGAGGGGACCTGCACAGTGCCCTTAGAATATACAAGGTTTGTAAGTCTTATTGATAGATGTGTGAACATATCTCAGGGTATATTTTGGTAAAAAAAATTCCTCTACAGAGGACATCTACAGTCCTGAGGAAACCTGCTCTGTCTCAAGAGGACCTCCATGGTCCAGAGGATCTGCACAGTCTAGAGAGCGCCTGTACAGTCCTGAGAGGCCTAGCACAGTCCAAAGAAGAAGTGTACAACCCAGAGAGGACTGTACGGCCCGGAGAGGGCCTGTGCAGTCCAGAGAGAGCCTGCACAGTGCAGAGAGGGCCTGCAAAGTTCAGATGGCACCTGTACTATGCAAAAAGTACCTGCATGGTCCAGAGAGAACCATTGGAGCCCGGAGAGCGTCTCCACAGCCCAGAGAGAACGTGCACAGCCCAGATGGGGCCTGTCCAGTCCAGAGAGAGCCTGCACAGTCTGGAGAGGATCTGCACAGGCCAGAGAGGACCTGCACAGTCCAGAGAGGGCCTCTACAGCCCTGAGAAAATCTGCGCCATCCCGAGAGGACTTGTACAGTACAGAGAGGATCTGCAGAGTCTCGCGAGGACCTCCAATCCGGAGGACCTGCACAGTCCAGAAAGGGTCTGCACAGTTCAGAGAGGGTCTGCACAGGCCAGAGGGAGCCCTGCAGAGTCCAGAGAGGGCATACACAGTCCATAAGGAGCCTGTACAGTCCAGAGACAACATATACAGTCCAGAGAAGGCCTGCCCAGTCCAGAGAGGACCTGCACAGTCCAGAGGATCTCTACGGTCCTGAGATGACCTGTACAGTCCAGAGAATCTCTACAGTCTTGTGAGAGGACCTGTACAGTCCAGAGGATCTCTACAGTCCTAAGAGGATCTCTACAGTCCTGAGAGGATTTCTACAGTCCTGAGAGGACCTGTTCAGTCCAGAGAATATCTACAGTCCTGAGAGGACCTGTACTGTCCAGAAGATCTCTAAAGTCCTGAGAGGACCTGTACAGTCCAGAAAGCAAACCCACCGATCTTTGGCAAATACTAGCCCCAGGTGGCTATTTCACTCCTATACTGGGCTGGTCTCATCATAGTCATAGAGGAAAGTAACGGTGGAGCTTACGCGCTTTAACGCCAAGTCAGAGAAGTCCTTTCTGAACGATGTTTGAAGTCCAAAACATTTCATGTGTGGCTCTTGCCTTCTAGCTCGGCCTCCCACACAACAGCCTACATAAATTCCACTCGGTCAAGACACGCCAGACCCGAACTGATTAGACGGCAAACTATTTTGCAAGTATCCAGCCATGATGTGCTTCTTTTCAGGTTTACTACACATGCGCAGTCATGAGAACGAGAACTCTTCAACACCCATAACTGTGGTTAACGCAAACTTCAGCCACTTCAGCGACGACAATTTCGTGATTTTTGGGGCTGGCGTATCATTACCGAGTGGAATTTAAGTGGGTTGTTGTGTGTGCAGCCAAGCTGAAAGGTAAGAGCCACAGATGACACCTGTTTTGGACTTCACACATCGTTCAGAAAGGACTTATATGACTTGGCGTAAAAGCGCGTAAGCTACACCATTATTTGCCTCTGTGATACGACCAGACCAGTATAGGAGTGAAATTGCCACCTGGGGCTAGGCCAGTACTTTCCCCACTTACGCACACCATTAGGCAAGTGACCTTCAACGCAAGTCGGACTGTGCACATGGACATCAGTGACTGTTTGCAGTCTGGAAGCATGGTGGACAGAGATCTATGAGGGCATTTCTGAGGGGGGCAAGATTGTCACCGATTTACCGAAGTAGTTCCAGTTTCTGAGTGTACTGCCGCGGTGTATTTTAGCATCCCTGAAATGTTTTCTTCAATTCTGGGCAGGTAAGCCCCATTATAGTATTGTCACTGTATAGCACAACGTAACTAAGCGATGAAATATGACTCAAATCATCTACAGACAATAACATTTGAGTCTCGTTTGCAGGTACTCTTTTGCTCCATGATAGAGTCTGTCGGAATTTCCAGTGATTCGGTCAGGCGAACATTAAAAAGAATGTCTGTTGCGGGAAACACGACCCACTCTCTAATTTCGGGCTGACTCAAACTTTTTTCACGAATTCTGAGGACATTTTGGACAAAAATAAAAACTCCAAGAATATCCTTGAAAATACTGCGAGGAGCATGTCATACCTTTGTTACTAAAACGTGAGAAACTCAACTCTTGGAGCTAACCTTTAAAAACAAATAATTAACGTTTTTCAGACGATTGGTGGTTGTCATTGCAGTATACATGGTCCTATTTCCGTTACCCTGCTACACACGCATGTTACTTTGGCTCTGACAACAAACTAAGTCATTATCGCATTGGGATCGTGTATTACCTTCTATACATTATCCTTGGTAGTGTACAGTGTACGAGTCACTCGGTTAAAAAAGGCAACGATTAAAACTAAGTTGTTCTATGTGAAAGTAACATCACAGATGGCGCTGCCTGTAGTCCTCCTGCTGGTCAGTTGTGCAGAAGTAACAGTGTTACAGGCCCAAGATTGAGAAAGCTTTGCGTGGTAAGGATTTTCAGTGAGAAGGAAATTTAGACGTAGAGTTCACTTAGCTGGGAGAACAAGCAAGGTAAAAAATTTGTTTATAAATTACTGTTTGGATGACCGATAAAGAGGGCTAATGTCACGTGTTTATGGTTGAAGTGAAGTAAAATACATTTCTGCTGTTTATGTTTGTTTATTCGTTTTTTCTTTCAGATAAACATAGCCATTTCAATGACATTTCTATAACATAACATGAACACAGGACATGAACAGGACAAAAAGTAGATGTAGAACTGCGAATGTTAAAATAAAGTGTTTTTTTTTCTTGAGAGAATGAAGCAGAAAATGAATATTTCAAATAAAAAGTTGGGTTAACTTTAAGGCATTACAATTTCATAAGAATGTCTCTTGAAGCAGAATACTTATTATTTGATTTGTATTATACAACGTACTAACATATACATTACTTATGGACGAAGGCCAGCATTATGTACTTTGTGGAAAGACAACAGAAATAGTCCAGAGGAAACCCATGGTCATCCGCAGGTTGCTGGCAAACTTTACTGTTTATGACTAGAGAGGAAGTGGGCCTACGTCGCCCAAGAGTTGGTCTCACAGTATTCACATTGAGACTCCTGGGTCACTGTGAAATATGGATATTTATCATGATTTTAAAATTGGATACGTTTTAAATGCAAGATAAGGTCTTCCTATAAAATTAAGATTTTGGTGATTAAAAATCCTGGAATTTCATATTATCTTCCTAGGCATTTTCTTCTTTTTTTTTGGGGGGGGGGGGGTTGGATGGTGAAACACACAGATGCTGTATCCATTATCATACATGCTCATATAGCCCAGCCCACCTTTGGTCTCAAACTGATACTTTTCAGTCTCAACAGGCTGAATATTTCCAACAGTTGCCAACCAACAATCTCACCTTTTAAAAGCACACTTTGGTAACAGTTTACAATTACAAGGGGTGGGTTTGTGAAAATAAATTGATGTAATTTGCCCATGTTGAATTCTTTTAAGCTGTCGAATACCTACAGAGGTAGGTTTGTTTCATCGATTTCCAACATTTTGGTCCTATTTTGGACGAGCAGTTTACCTGACTCTCGATACGAATATGTGTGTTTTTTGTACTCTAAATTAAAACTTAATACATGATCACTCACTTGTAACCAAGTTCTGATCTGTTTCGCCCAGTTTGGAAAAAAATCATGTCTTTTTTTTGTTCTGGTACAGATTTGACTCAGCTATTCTGTCAGCTCAAACCTACAAGAAACATGTCTTGCTTTCACAGTTTTATGCTTCTAGAATGCTTGTTTCCAGATGCATAATTATGCATCCAGTGCTGAAGTCAGCTCAAACATTCCCATATGTACAATTCACCTAAGCATCCAAATCGATATGACCACATGAAACAGAGTTATAAACAAAACTTCTGTTTCAAGCCCATGGTATATGATCCACCTATTGCACTACAACCCCTTTTAAATCTAACAGGCTGTAGTTTGTGATTAAAGCCCCACAAGCAGTGAAAGTGGGGGAATATACACATTCCCTGTCCAGGGCTGGGTTTGAACTTGTCTACTCCCAGCTCAATTCATAACCCACATTGCTGGAAGACAGAGGATCTCCAAGATTTCAACCGAAGACCACCTAAGTAGCCCTTTGATTTATTTATGTATTTATTTGATTGGTGTTTAAAGCCATACTCAAGAATATTTTACCTATACAACGGCGGCCCGCATTATGGTGGGAGGAAACCGGGCAGAGCCCGCGGGAAGCCCACAACCATCTACAGGTTGCTGGCAGACATTCCCACATAGGGCCAGAGAGGAAGCCAGCATGAGCTGGATTTGAACTCAAAGCGATCGCATTAGTGCAGCCCTACATGTATGTGTATTGCCACCTAGGCCCCCTGAACAGTGAATGCATATGTCCTAGCAACTGAAAGATAACCACTCAACCATGCTCTCACACAAAATCACTTCATTATGTAAACTGTGTGATTGGGGCACCTTGATAACAATTAAACAGATACTTTGAAATCCTGTTTAAAACTGCAGTCATCTTTTTATTTTATAAAATCAAATCAGCCAGTGACAAGAGTATAGTAAAACTAACAGTCAACTTCATTACTGTAAAATCAATGTCCACTATAATTATGAACAGAAACAAAGTGCATATATAATGTGATTAAAAATCACAAAAATGAGACATGGTGTTATTCCTTCAATAATAAAATTGTAAAGTGAATAAAATCAGTAAGTAGTCAAATACAGTGAACAAATCACTAGAACTGTGTCCCACTTTTGGAAACGTGTGATTGTCAGAACTGTTGCAAACTACATGTATTCTTAAAAATTGCCTAAGGTGAAAATGAAATTTTTTTATCAGTCAGAATGCAATACACTAAACCAAGAGTCAATGGGAATTTGGCACATTACAAAGGCAACTAAAAGCTCCCCAATAACTACATTAACAGTGGGGAGAGATTGCCTTTTGGGCACCCACTAATTAGCCTCAAACACTTATGAAAATAGAAAAAAGGATTTCACAGGCAGTACAATTTACGTTTGGATTATATTGATCTATTTACATATATCAAAACCTTCCGATTTGATATGCATAGTTACAATTTCTAATTTTACTCCCCTGGAATCAACTTACAGTGCATTTCAGGCCATCTGAGGTTCTGACAGATGTTCCGTTGTATAGGGAGATAACTTGTCAGAGGTGCCTTACAGACTTTCGGCTGTAAAGTTGCAACTGACCCCAGGGTAGACTGGTTTGAACTATGACCTGCTCAACTAATGTTCACTGATGTGACAGTCTTCACTGAGAGGAAGACACCATGCAGGCTGCCCTGGGGCTATCCATAATCTACGAGCGCTCAAACTTACAACTTTTTCACCCCACCCCACCCCCACCAAACATGTGCACATCTTGTACGCAATGCCTTGACCCTGTACATAGATCACCATGTAGGTTCACGACATGTTCAAAACTTTGACCACGGAGAAGTGCAGCCAATACACTATATAAAGGCTGGCACACATGGGCGATTAAAGAGCTTTAATTTCTACCCTTTTCCAACGACTTAACAACAGGACATTTCAATGCTTAAAATAATAAACAGAACTTTTGACTGGTTTCACTTTCGTATAAGTGCGGGGAGTTTGATACTGTTTCAAGTTCTGGTAATCCGTGACTGAATTGTTTTGGATGACCGCACAGACCACATGATAATGGTGCGAATTCGCTGACAACCATTAGGAACACCTACTCTATTCAGGATATTAGTACACAAAGTACAGCAATTACTGCCAATGGGTACAATGGCAAATATGCGCGTTACAATTTACATCACAAATATTTGTTTCATACATACACCAATTGATAACTCCCCCTTCCCCCCATATGACTCTCGTACATAACTCACTAGCACCCCCTTCCCCTTTTGAACGTACGTACATTACGGACAGCCCCGCTCAGGACATCACGACGCTCTGACTGATGGTAAAACAATTTGACACATATACATATAATTATACACCAATACACAGTACAACAGAATACATATACACCTTTAAAAAAATTAGTAAGCAGTAGTAATGGGAAGACCAGCAGAAGTACTTAAGTACCTAACTGATATGGTTTTTTAACATAATTGCTTTCATCACATTTGACTTTGGCACAAATTACTTGTCAACACAACAAAAATCTTAAAAACGTATTCCAAAATAAAAACAAATAAAACCAATACCAAAATTAGGCTAAAACAAATTAAACAATAAACGGATTGAGAACAGTATCTCTTAAACTTGAAATAAGACCAATGTGTCTGAACAGATTGGGCTGAATCATGTAAGCTATAGAACCAGTTTGTCTACGAAACTCTTCTAAGGCCATATCTTTGGGAAAATCGCGACTACTTCTCCTACCTGCCAGAAATCGTACAACTCTCTGTGCCCCAGCTTTAGGATACAGAATGGCAGGAGTGCAGCAAGATGCTGCCCGTGTATAAAGGTAAAAGTGTTTAGACAGACGACGCCACTCTAGTAGATTTTGACGACCTATTGCCATGGCAACTAATATGAAGTATAGACAGAACATGGCCCACAGAAAACTAGAACTGGAGTCCAATCTAGAATGTTTCCTGTAATATATTACAAACAAAAGAGATCCAAACAAACAACCAAAAGCCAAAAGTTGAGGGATTCGGTCTACTTCTGGGCTCCAGTAACCTAACAACCTATCAGGGTGGTACAACTTGATGAAGGCTGGTGCTTGGCGGTCTCCCTGATTTACCTCCCCTTGGTCGGTTCGTAGATGAGTATCAATTACGTGATTCAGGACCAGAAAGAGATCTTGTAAGGGTAAAGCATCGTCTTCCACCAGGAGAACATTTTTGGCACCGGTCTGCAGTGTCTGGTTCAGACAGTAGACATAATCATCCTTCTCCTTAGTAAACACGTCCGGCACGTGGATCCGCTTTCCATGATCAGCAAATCTTTGGAATGACGGGAAAATTCGGGTTAAATTTTTGTATTCATAATATGTGTGTGGCTCTGTGTCGACACTGCAAATATACACCTTATAGTTTTTAGCCTGAGCCTCTCTTGTGTGAAGTAGCTGGAGATAGCTGCTGACAACTTGGCTCAAATACTTGGGTTCAAAACTGTCAAACTTATGCCTGTTCCGTGACAGTGTGATGATGGTTATGGCTACATCTGCAACAGCTAAACTGTCCTCGACGCGATCAACCAGATAGGTGCCTTGGGCCCATATGGTTTCTACTGCCTGTTTGACACGCTCATTATTTTCAGCTTTCATGTAGTTCTTCTCAGCCTCCTCTCTCCTCAGCCGTATGTGATAAACAGAAAAGCGTAACCTGCTGCAGAGCGCTGGCAGAATAAGAAGAAAAGTGACCAGATAGAGGACTAGCAGGTGCTTGAGGATTTGTTGACACTGTCTGTCTCTCCCCAGTTGATGAATCACAGGACACAGACAGTCATTCCAGCACCAAACACAGGGCCTTAACAATCTGTAAGGAAACCAGAAAATAGCACACTGAAGAAAAGGCAAGCAGTAAATGTTATTACACACAGGTAGTACAGTAAATATCCTGGATACTGCTGAAATAATCAAGCCAATGAACGGCTGACAAAAACATGTTCAGTGGCTTTTGTTGGACTTGAATTGAAAATGTCTGTACCACCAGATTGTGGACAGTCCTGATTATTATTACTACATGTATATTAAAACTTATTCAGTGTCCAGCATGAGCAGAAAGCTATAATGTATCCTTACAGATTACACTAATTAATTTAGTAATGCATGGTTAGGTCTGCTTATAGGCTTGCAGTATTACGGATTTAGAAGTCACTGCACTTGGTTTAATCAGTCCATCTGGGTTAACTCAGTGTGTTATTTTAAAATTCTGACATTCAACACAACACTAGTTAGTCCATCCACCAAAACTCAACAAAATCGCCACAGATTTCGAAACTCAAAATGAATGGAAGTGCTCTCGGCAAGGTTCACAATCATCTCGCGCAAACTTACCTGTATTCAAGAAGGAAATGCTTTTCAGTATCCTAGTTGGCCATATTATGAAGATTGTAGTTGTGTGTGCTGATGGCAATGAAAGCATCATAGATTTTTAAGATGTTTCTGAAGCCAGAACTCATTTCAGAGCCAACAGTAGGTTACTTCACTTTTCACTTTGCAAATGGCATTCAACAGTGAGTCGCTTGTTTAAGCTCTAAGTTCTCAAAGTTAATGTGACCACAAAACAGTGAGTTAATTGGTTTCATTGGTAATAGCAATCCCAAACCTTGATAGGTGGTGCTAGCAATACCCAGAAGTGAAAATAGCTGGAGCTGACCTCACTGAAATTTATTACACGACCAAAGCGTTACAATGAATGCCTTAAAAGGAAGACATATGATTCCTGCATTTTGGTATATAACATGCAGACAAATGATGAAATTTAGCATTTTTCAACACATCAATGCCAGAGTTCCTTGAAGTACGATCGCAGGTCTTCTGTGGTTCAGTACCAATAAAATGTAATTAAATTCTGTTGAACGCCAGAGACATACTAGGAATGATTTTTTACAATCTTTTCTGTCAGTCTCTGTAAAATTTTTTCTGAGACAAAATTTTTTCGATCAAATTTTCCTTTGAGGGGACATGATCTGTACAGCCGTGGGTTGGCTAATGAACATGCATTGGCCTTATTCGGCTATTGTTGAAAGTTCACCTTGATGATTCTTACTTACAATTAAATTCAAGTTCACCAATTTAAAACCTGTTTTCCAGCTTGAAGATGATTTAAAAGCTGTTAACACAAGTCTGAGTGGGTGCAAGACTGATGTGAATTGGAGTGCCACCTGTGTCCATCTACTTCGCATTTGGAAATCTGTGGCGATTTTGGGGAGTTGTGGCGATGGACACAGTGCGGCTATGAATGTCAGAATTTCAAAACAATGTACATTTACATCTGATCTTACTTATTTGACTGATATTTTATGCTGTACTTAAGAATATTTTGCTTAGACAACAGCGGCAAGCATTATGAAGGCAGAAAACTTGGCAGCTACCAGGGGGAAACCCATAACCATCTACAGGTTGCTAGCAGTAACTCCCTCGGCCACGGAGGCCATGGAGTCCATGTACTTGTACCATGCCTCTATGTTGGGTAGTGTAATCAGTGGAACAAGGGTTACCTTCTTGGCAAATGGTTGCACTTGGCACTGGCCTCACCACAACCAAATCCTAATTCAACCTGACCTGTTGTGGTCAAGAAGGTTGGAGGAGAACGCAGCAGCAGGTAGGGCGAGCATAGAAACTAATAACAAGCTGTAACACAATACTTATGTACAAATAACAAATCAGGTTAGTTTATTCAGCACATATGCAGACTATTTCTGCATATTATCCCTGAAAAAGAATCATTACTCTAAGTCCTGGTAAATGCTTTAATTTATTGTATATATTCCTACTCTACGTATTCCTCAGTACTGCAGTCCTGCCGTACTCCTCTGGGTTCGTTTCAGCTGTACTCGTCACGCCCCCAGTGGAATTCAGCTGCTCTCCCGCAGCCACTAGGCAGTCCTGGTTTCCTCAGCCCTTCCACTACGCCCAGCAGTCGTACCGACTCCTGTCCCCAGTAGTTGGACAGCTGTCACGCAGTAGGATAGCTGACAAGGAAACTCCCTTCCTCACAGCACTACAGCGTTCACTATGGCCACGGTGGCCCCTAATAGACTGTAACCCGGCTGGAGACAGTCGAAGATAGCTTGCTTGTCGTCCGTATGTAACAGGTACAGCTGCAGTTCATACATGGTCAGACCTGAACAGGGTATAATCTTAACCCTCCTAATCTACATGTGTACGGATGCCATGGAAAGTAATGCCTACTTAGCCGGCCCTGTATGTCATACTTTCCTCCCATTTCACACAGCTCACGTCGGTGATGAACCGTTAACTGATCCCAGACTACCCGTACTTGGTCTGGGATTGGGTTCTGTAATTACCCGAACATCACGTTACCCTTGTAAACAAATTTAGAGTTTTAGCAACATAAATTAATCACATACCGCATCAGGACAGTTCACTGGGCATGATGAGAGGTCCCACTGCAAGGACAGATTATTGACAACAGCCGTCTCTGTCCAGAGACTTTTATCCCACGTCATGTGGAGGAATGACCCAAGCCCGGAACCGGACTTCTGCGAAACTATGTTGCCAGTTCCTTGGAGAGAGAGCGCAGATGTAACGGCCAAATATATCTGATGATGTATCGCAGTTCAAAATCAGTGGACAATTTGAATGGGGCATACAATTTTCAGTACTTCAAGAATTACTCTCGGCCAGCAAAAAATCGAAAATGCAGGTGGACATGTTTTGTTGATGACAAACAGAAGATGTTCTTCAGTGTTATTATCCTTGAATGACCGCTTTCACTTTGTCCCAATATTTCATCTTATTAGCGTATAAGAGCGTTTGGCAATCTGCCTGCAGTACTGATAAAAATTTCAAGCACAAGTCCTTTTCCTCCATTCAGAAGTCAAGCATTTTTTTCCATCTGAAGCACGACAAGGCGTTAAAAATGTGGCTTACTGTGTTAAATATTAACCCAAGAAAGGGCGCCACAATTGTGGGAAGCAGTTTAAAAAGTACTTTTTAAAAATGCTACAGTGACGATGACACCCGCTTGACTGGGATCACCTGTTGACCATGCTACTTTTCAGCTGATATGAAATAAATTTTAAGTCAGAATGTACATGTATTACTTCTCTACTCATTATAGATATGTTTTCTTTCTGTGCGAAATTATGTTATTTAAAGTGATTAATGATATTTATTTTGTGTTACATGTATGTTTGTCATGTACAGTTGAATAAGTAACGGGGGATGATTCCACAAACCACTTTTAACTTACTTCAGAATTTGAAAGACGATTTTGTATATTATTTTTGAGTCGTTACGATGAGCAGAATCGGTATTGGAGCTGTCTCGCGAGATTAATGCTGTTTGGGCGAGACATCGGTTGGTGCTGACGCAAATTAACCCAAAATAATGCTAAACAGACGTGATTTTCGGTAGTCAAATTCCCGACCCCCTTTCAGTCAATTTTTCTTCGTTATTTTTCTGGACTTTGCTTACATAAAGCGAAAACGGGTCGCGGAATCGTGTGAGTCAGATGTGTATTCTATTGCAACTACCAGAAATCACGTCTTTTTAGCGTTATTTCGCCTTATTGCGCAAGAGCACCCACCCATATCTCACCCAAACAGTGTTAATCTCGCGAGACGGCTCCAATGCCGATTCATCTTATCTCATTAAAATTAGATGCTTGGTTCTGGCTGTGGCCTCACGATCTGATTTTAATGAGATTGGAGCTCTGGAAATTAAAATTTTTACCACCTAATCAATTTATGTAATGTATTTTAATACAAGTCTGTCATATTTTTCAACCCCAAGCAGTTTAAATGAACTGATCATAATGATGAGGGCTTCCATTTTAATGTTAGTAGTTTGAGGCGTATTCCATAAAACCACTAAATTCTGGCCTAACTCAAGCTCTCGTCACAAGTACTAGTGGGTTTGAAAATGGACTGAAAATTTAAATTTTGACACGTTTGTTCAATGATAACACTTTCGAGTGGTAAGTATTTTAATATCGCGAACCTCAAATTAGCTCTGAAGTCATTTTAAGATTTAATCCCGAAATGGTATTGTGAATTGTTCAAATCTGCTTGCTCCAGTCTTGGGGCCTTGCATGGTGGATGGCTGCTCTCAAGGTACGACATTTTCACCATGGCGGCACAGGACGCGCGAGGATATCGCGGCAAGTGCGATCTTGTGTATTTACAGTGACGTGAGGATCTGACAATGTACAACATCTTTACGTTGCCAAGCGGAATTATGTTTTAAAACAGACGAAAACATTGTAAAAATGACGATTGGACTAAGGATAAATGAGTAGAAGGACACACAACGTGTTTGTGAGCCCCAGACACATCGCGTGCAAGTTCAAACTGAATACCACCACAACTGGTAGGCTCGCTAGGCCAGAAAGTTTCACTCTGTTCACTAGATTAGTTAGATTCCCATTCCCACTTCGAGTGATACCCACAACTACAACCGCAACTACAACGTCGAAAAAACAGGGCGTTGTGTACTCTGTAGAGTTGTAGTATCGTCCTCACTGTCGACATGATGTCGCGACGAGACGACATACCAGTGGCCCATCAGTCCAATAAATAAAATAGGTGTTGAAATTACAACTTTGGGCTAGTCGCTTAGCAAAAGATGGAAAAGATTCTATTTCCTCAGAGACTGTTCTCAGGTAGCCTGCAGTGGGGACAGTACATGTCATGTATTTGCTGTTGTAGTTGCAGTTGTGATTGTCGGCTGCAGTGGAGACTGGCTTTAACAGTGATCACTGTGATTACTAATATATTCCCAGTCAAACCATGCCTTGAAAGCACATTTGAGAAACGGTTTCAGGAGAGAAAACTGAAGAAAACTCTTCATAGTTCATAAATTTAACTGACAATGCCTACATAAATTTGTACCCAGGTGTTAGCCTACTGAAGAAATTGAATCTGCTCTACTCAAGTCAACCTCTCCTTCAGTGTGGTAGAGATGGTTTTTGCTTTTCTCTGGTGGGAATTTTGATGCGGAAAGTGTAATTATCTGCCATACTTGTAATCACTTTTCACCCCAAATTGCTAATGTTTTGCCATCTCTCAAAATATAAGTGAAGACATGAGTGATTATTAATGGTATGTCCTAGTTGATTTGGCTTTGCAGGGCACAGTAAATCAAATTGGCATTGCAGAAATCTCTCAAGATCATGCTGGGTTTAGATGAGACAGTGAGGGCTCTCAAGCCCAACAACAACAACATTGTTAACTTCCGTGAAATCACAGTAGTTGGTGAGAGCCCTCACCCTGTCTCGTCCAAAATGAGCATGATCTGGTAAGACTTCTGCAATGCCGACTTGGCTTATTGTAACCTGATGAAGAAGGATGCTACAATTAGATAATAGGAATAAATAGAGAATTAGGCCACTGTCACTGTAGGCTGTTAGTACTTTTCTAGAAAGTTGCATGATGTTATCAGTGTGACAGAGAAATTATAAATTCTCCCCTAATTTTTTTCATTTCTTTCTGCAATTTATTTCATTATCCTTGCTATGTCAGTTGATAAAAACATTGACTTGCTATGACGTTCAAGTCCTTGATCAGTGTGGTCAGGAGTTTGAACCCAGTAGTTAAATATGATGACAACACTGCTTACAAAGCCTTTTGTGTAATTTTAGACCAGAGACGTCTAATACTTTGCGATTAACATCGCTGCATTACCTAACTGTGGTTAAGCCATGGTGCTAGGAGGCCTGTAGGATGCTATTATTTCTGCATTTATATGAACAGTTAGAATGAAAGCATAGGATAACTGAGCTAAATTGACAAGATACTGCATGTAACTGTTTATTATGAACCTTTGTCAGTTACTACACTATCTAGGCTGCAGTGGCTTTACTGTCTAGGCTGTAGTATGTTATTTTGCTGCTTTGGCTGTAATTTTAAGTGAGAGACCTGGCTAAGTATGGTACACGGCCAAGGATGGTGGTTGAGTACTGAACATCTGGTTTCTTCCACCCACAAGAAGACCATTTTCTCACATTGTAAAACTGAAAAATTCCTGAGTGCAGCATTAAAGAACAATGACATAAATGAATAAATATAATTTGTTTCATCCAATTTTCTAACTTTGTTTTTGTTCTTTTGTGTACAGACAATAATACATCCCCACACAAAATGACCTCTCATGTTAAACAAGTGATGAAGACTTATACCAAAGAGCTAGTGCAGGATGAGTTGACAGCACATTTACAAATCCATGCAGAGGGCTTGATGCGCACTGAGGGGTGTGAACTTTCCCAGAATCCTGATGACTCTCCTATAAAGGGTTTGAAAGCCAGCAGAGAAAAAGGACATTCACCAAAGTATAGGTATTAGATATTAGATGCATCATCTGAACTGCTCGCTTTAATGATTAGATTAATTATTAGTTTTGTATCACCTGTCTGACCATTTAAACACCAACTGACTGCAGCATTTTTGTTTCGTTGTTGTTTTTTTTCTTTTGTTTCATGTAACATATTTGTTATAACGTGGCTACAGTCCCAGACAATTATTTTAAACTGAGATTAAGATAAACTTCCGTAACCTAGTCAGTTCTAACTAACTTTAGAAATAAGTACTCACATATTCTTATACAAAAAAGACAAGACAATAAAAAACATCAAGTTACATTCCCAAATTTTTGTACAGGCCCTTGTTCCCACAGCACAAAACTATTAAATTTTGACCTTACAGAGCTGATGCCCACAGAGCCCCGTCTAAACTGCCTGTAGCTGCTGCCCAACACAAGAAGAGGAGTGCAGCAACAAGGTCTAAAGGGGGGAGCACTTCGTCAAGACTCCAGCAAGTGTCCATCCACAAGTACAGACCTGATTACACCTGGAACCGAGGAGGCCGTGTGAAGGAATTGAGAATAAGGTAACCTCTATTATGTCAGAGTTTGTCAGATCCTGCCTGATGCAGGAGCTGGTGTTTGTGAGGGTCTGTCTCAAGGAAACAGGTCACAAGCTTACCTGGGTTTTGTGCACCTGCTTGTGTCAATAGTCCTTTCAGCCTGTCTGAGGTTACAGAAATTCACTACAATAAAGGTTTGGTGTTCCTTCGTAGGTATCTGAAACATTTCCTGGACAATTATGGTAACCATTGTCACAATGAAGTGGGAGATTTTAATCAATCTGATTGTTTTAATGTCATACTGAAGAATTTTAAAATGGGAGAGTCATTTTTTGGTAAAGTAGAAAGGAGAAACTGGTTACACTGTCCTTCATGAACGAATGTGGGACATATAATGTAATGTATACATATTAAAGTAATGATAAGGTGTTGATTTTATTTTCTCATATATATATATATGATTGGGGGGGGGAGGGGAATTGTTGAGAGGGAGAAATTGCCCAGGGAGGGAGGGGGGGGGGAATTGTGTTTGGGGGCAAATAGCCAACAATCAAAGGCATATTCACTTTATGTCCATAGAGAATGTTTTTGAAAAGTCTGCGTCCAGTTTGTTCATGATTGGTTAAGTTACTGTAATTCTTCAACCTATTCTCATGTTTGCAAATTATTTATTCAACCATATTCGGAAGACATTATTCTTTGTTCACTGGTAAAATTATACTTTTTGCAAGGCCCTGAAACTGGCCAATCCAACCAATGTAGTTTTGTCACCAAGATCAAATAAAAAATTTGCATAAATTGCACTGGGAATTGCTCTTTCATGTGCGACAAGGTTGAGGACTTGATGTAGTATTACTGTGCATGTCAATCCGTAGCTTGTTACACAGGAAAATCTTTGTGCTGAGTCAGTGGTCTGGATACTGTACACATCACAAGTTAAAGTGAAGCACTGCCAATGTGAAAGGCAGACAGCTATAGAATCACAAATACCCATTTGGAGAGAGATGTAGGGAAGGTTGGTTACATAGAGAGTACAGTGTGAGAACCTATATACAGCACTATTCTAAAGCAATGTCAGCACTGGTCACCTATGTAGAGATATGTTAGAGATTACAATAGGCTATGTTTAAACATAGGTCCTGTGTTATTTGTACTTCTTAGATAGAGCGTTTGTCAGAATTTCAGGATAATGACAGCTAGCCAGTCTGGTTGATTAATCTTTTAAGTTATAATGGTTTGGTGTTAAATCAGTCATGTGTTTTTCATTCACTTCAGGAATATTGGCAGGAAGTATTTGTACATTTGGATCAGAAAAGTTTATGGCAGATTGAATCCATGCGTTGCCAGGTAATTACTCTCAGAAGATGTGTGCTCTGTGGATATCCAGGTGATGTCAGTTTTCTTTTTCACAAAATACTCTTTTGAGTTTGACCATGTTGACATTTTCAACTTACATGTATTTGTACTTGTATGAATTTCCAGTTTCCTGTATTGTAACTTGGAAACTACATGTACGAACAGTGATTTATGATTTTTTGCTTTTGCCTTTTCTGAAGAGTCCACTACAACAAGAAATTAGTGCGTCATGTTTTCTCCAGCTGGTATGAGATGTGGTGGACAAACGTACGGGAATGGCGATTAACAGTGAGGGCTGAATGCCAGCACAGGTTAGTTCTCTGATACATGTATGATCTCTCCAAAAGGATTCTCTGCTGCCATGATTTCTCTGCCCATAGGCAAGCCTTCCACTGTCAACACAATTTAGTTCTGTAATTCTGATCTCTGTGTATAGCTCTGCTGTGTGTTTGAAATTTATGTTGCATTGCCAAGCACACAGCTGTTTGATTTACATAAAACTGACCTAACTAAATCGGAAATTTATTGACTTTCCTGAAGTGTGGTATGTATTATTAAGGCGTGGTGTATGTTATAAAGTTGTGGTGTGGTATGTACGATAAAGGTGTGGTATGGTATATATTGTAAAGATGTGATGTGACATATGTTATAAAGGTGTGGTATGGTATGGTATATATTGTAAAGATGTGATGTGACATATGTTATAAAGGTGTGGTATGGTATGGTATATATTGTAAAGATGTGATGTGACATATATTATAAAGGTGTAGTATGGTATATATTGTAAAGATGTGATGTGACATATATTATAAAGGTGTGGTATAATACACATTATAAAGGTGTGATATGATACATGTGATACATATTCCACCAGAGATGCTATATGTAAACCTGATACATATATTAAATCCTGTTGTGGATCAATTCTATTTATATCAACCTCCCCAATGACAGGTACACGGTTTGGCGCCGAGTCTTCCAGGCCTGGAAAGAGTATGTAGGGCAAAGAAAGGACAAGAAATCCAGACTGGCTTCTGCAGACCAACATGGTAATCTGAACCCTTCTTTATTTAGCTGTAACATTGTTTGTTCACTTGTCCAGGGCTATTCACTAGGATATTTCACTCATTACATTATGACAGCAATCCAGGCTTTGGACCAGATAGATGATAGTGAAGGAAACTGTAACATTACACCTTGTCAGATACTTGATTTTTTGGCTACATTTATTGGATAATTCAAATTCAGCCTGTGGTACATGTCAGGCTGTAGGTATGGATCAACCATCTGCGGATAGAGCCCAGGTTGTGAAATGTGAACATGAATCAGTCCTCAGTATAGGCATCTGGATGAATTACTACATGGAGTTACCCGTATGTGACATTCATGCACATGTATATCAGTGGGTGAGTGAGTGAGTGCTTGTGGTTGCTGAACAATATCAGCACAAGAAGAACATCTTGCTGAACAATATTTCAGTCATATGACAAAGAGGAGCCCTTCTGGAGTGTGCATATAGTGTGTCTTCTTGTGGCAGTGCGAATCCATGCTGCCACTGCAGCATCATGCTGAAGACACCAGATTTGTCACCTCACCCAGTCACATTATACTGACACTGGGTCAACCAGTCCTGTTTCCTTGCTCTAACCTCTCAATGCTGAGCACCAGACAAGGCAGCAACAAGTATCATTTTTAAAGTCTTTGGCATGCCATGTATCCCTGGGTTTGTGAGGTACAGATATTTTTCCCTGCTTGAGTATGTGATATTGATGTCATGCATCCCTTGGATTGTGAGGTACAGATATGTCTGCAGCTGGAGGATTTGTGATATTATATGTTTTTTTACAGCCACACGGAGACTGCTTCATTGTACACTGTCAGCCTGGAGAGCTCATCGCCTGTTCAGAAGAGAGCACCATCAGCTGAGGGCATATGCAGAGGAGACATATCTCAACAACTTACAAAGGTACAGCCAAATCTGCTCTAAATCCAGAGGAAAGGGATTTACCTGATGCATGTGCAGTTGCAGGATTAGTAATGATCGTTGAAGTATGCCTCTGTGAAAAGTGTGACCTCTCTCTACAAGTAACGCTTCTGTACCTGATCCAACCGCACTGGACTGGGTGAAATTTTAATACTTTTGTTGGAACTGTTTTGCTAATTTTCTCACCTCCTATAAATGTACATGAAGCACAATATCAAAGGTGAACATTTAGCCTACTGTTGACTTGGAATGGGCACTTTGGACAAAGACTGTGAATTTGAGAAAACCATTCAGCAGTCTGTGCCATACACTGACTATCATTTAGTGAGGTATACTGCTCGTAACTGTAGATTTTTTGAAAATAATCCACTTGGCACTATGCACCTCCTGGGTTATTTTCAGTTAGTCTGTTAGTGGTGCTTTATCCGATTCATCTCTCCCTCATTACAACACTGTTGTTGAGGGTCAAAACTACCCTGGGTGTTATAAATGAAGTGCTTTGTGTGAAGCTTGCTAGCTACGTACAGCTTGCTTGTTCTGTTGGAACAGACATAGTGTGCTGCTGGATGGAACTGTATGATTTTTATTTAATAATTACACGATTACCAAGCTTGTGAATGTAAAGGAAAATACAAAATCTGAAGGTTTTCTTCACTGAAGCTTTTGAAAATATGTACAGATGTGTTGCAACAGTAACTTTGTTGAAGGGAATACAATGGTGACTGTGTTTTTTTGAATCGCGTGTTGTAATGAGGATGTTGTAATGAGGGAGAAATGGACTTAAACAATGTGTTGTAAGTTATAAATGTGCCTTTTGCAGCAGACATAGAATATCTTAGGACAAAGTTGCCATCGTTTCTTCACATTGAGCTTCACATCTTATGATCCTTCTCATGCATGGTTTGTGTTGATCAGGAAAACATGGCAGAAATGGATACATCAGCGTGAGATACAACAACAACGCACACAGATGGAGACTGTGTCTTTACAGTTCTGGTCGTACAGGATACAAATACAGGTACAGATCAGCTTTGTGGACAGTCAGCTGTTGTGGAGAAAAGTTGATATAGCAGGGAGTAAAAACCAGATAACACTTCACACTACCAATGCTGTGCTAGTCCTAGCCTAGTTTTCCCAATAGCCAATGTTGCTGAGATGTTCAGAAATATTTTAGCCATGCTGACAGTCATCATCAGAACACTCCTTGCCATAGGTTATTTCCCTTGAAACTTAGGCCTACGCATATACAATTTCTGTAAAAAGGAATCGTGATGAATGATAAGTGTGGAAGTGCAGACCTTGAAACACTACTGAAGATGCCCCTAAAACTAAATATTCTTGTAGTGTGGTGGCAAGGAAAATAATTTTGTGGAATGGATATTACATCCCCAACATGCAACATTAGCGATTGGTAGCGCTGGTACAACAATAGCACGTCAGGTGAGACTTAATTGACCCCTCAGCACTGGTTGCAACATGTATTTTTCCCATTGTAACTTGGTGTTCTGATGTTCCCCTGTTGTGACTGGTTGCTCTGGTGTTCCCCATTTCGACTGGTTGATCTGGTGTTCCTCATTGTGACTGGTTGAGCTGGTGTTCCCCATTGTGACAGTTGATCTGGTGTTCCCTGTTTTGACTGGTTGATCTGGTGTTCCTTATTGTGACTGGTTGAGCTGGTGTTCCCCATTTTGACTGGTTGATGTGGTGTTCCTCATTGTGACTGGTTGAGCTGGTGTTCCCTATTGTGACTGGTTGATCTGGTGTTCCTCACGGTGACTGGTTAGAATGGTGTTCCTGATTGATTAGTTGATCTGGTGTTCCCCATATTGACTGGTTGTTCTGATCGTCCCCATGGTTAGTGGTTACTACCAAATGTGGTATTTCTCCCCTCAGCACTGGTTGCTCTGGTGTCAGGCGTATCAGGAGAGAGTGGCAGAGAAGCAGAGACTGCAGCGTGCAGATAGGATTTACAAGAACAGCCTTCTTGTAAAGTGTTTTCACAGTCTGCTGACCTACTCACAGATACGCAACTTCAAGCAGAGTAGAAAAGGTATGATGAACTTTGAAGTTTAAGATTTTAACTTTTAATATTAACTATGTACACTGTAAATCAAGAATGTGACAAGTCCTTTACTGTGACCTATTTCATTACTAACAGATGTATGATGATTTCAGTTTGTTCACACAGATTGCACAGAAGGTGTACCATAGTAACCCTGTGAACTTGTGCCTGAGTCACTGGTACGAGACATTCACACTGTGTAGTGTTTGTTTACAGAGTTTGCACAGAAGGTGTACCATAGTAACTTTGTGAACGTGTGCCTGAGTTACTGGTACGAGACTTTCACACTGTGTGGTGTTT
Organism: Acanthopleura granulata; assembly: GCA_016165875.1. Classification (NCBI taxonomy): domain Eukaryota; kingdom Metazoa; phylum Mollusca; class Polyplacophora; order Chitonida; family Chitonidae; genus Acanthopleura; species Acanthopleura granulata. Next base: position 12,648,909 of record JABBOT010000001.1, on the reverse strand, counting down.
GTTTACAGAGTTTGCACAGAAGGTGTACCATAGTAACTTTGTGAACATGTGCCTGAGTCACTGGCACGAGACTTTCACACTGCGTGGTGTTTGTTTACAGAGTTTGCACAGAAGGTGTACCACAGTAACCTTGTGAACATGTGCCTGAGTCACTGGCACGAGACTTTCACACTGCGTGGTGTTTGTTTACAGAGTTTGCACAGAAGGTGTACCATAGTAACTTTGTGAACATGTGCCTGAGTCACTGGCACGAGACTTTCACACTGCGTGGTGTTTGTTTACAGAGTTTGCACAGAAGGTGTACCACAGTAACCTTGTGAACATGTGCCTGAGTCACTGGCACGAGACTTTCACACTGCGTGGTGTTTGTTTACAGAGTTTGCACAGAAGGTGTACCACAGTAACCTTGTGAACATGTGCCTGAGTCACTGGCACGAGACTTTCACACTGCGTGGTGTTTGTTTACAGAGTTTGCACAGAAGGTGTACCATAGTAACCTTGTGAACATGTGCCTGAGTCACTGGCACGAGACTTTCACACTGTGTGGTGTTTGTTTACAGAGTTTGCACAGAAGGTGTACCACAGTAACCTTGTGAACATGTGCCTGAGTCACTGGCACGAGACTTTCACACTGTGTGGTGTTTGTTTACAGAGTTTGCACAGAAGGTGTACCATAGTAACCTTGTGAACATGTGCCTGAGTCACTGGCACGAGACTTTCACACTGTGTGGTGTTTGTTTACAGAGTTTGCACAGAAGGTGTACCATAGTAACCTTGTGAACATGTGCCTGAGTCACTGGCACGAGACTTTCACACTGTGTGGTGTTTGTTTACAGAGTTTGCACAGAAGGTGTACCATAGTAACCTTGTGAACATGTGCCTGAGTCACTGGCACGAGACTTTCACACTGTGTGGTGTTTGTTTACAGAGTTTGCACAGAAGGTGTACCATAGTAACCTTGTGAACATGTGCCTGAGTCACTGGCACGAGACTTTCACACTGTGTGGTGTTTGTTTACAGAGTTTGCACAGAAGGTGTACCACAGTAACCTTGTGAACATGTGCCTGAGTCACTGGCACGAGACTTTCACACTGTGTGGTGTTTGTTTACAGAGTTTGCACAGAAGGTGTACCATAGTAACCTTGTGAACATGTGCCTGAGTCACTGGCACGAGACTTTCACACTGTGTGGTGTTTGTTTACAGAGTTTGCACAGAAGGTGTACCACAGTAACCTTGTGAACATGTGCCTGAGTCACTGGTACGAGACTTTCACACTGCGTGGTGTTTGTTTACAGAGTTTGCACAGAAGGTGTACCACAGTAACCTTGTGAACATGTGCCTGAGTCACTGGTACGAGCGGTTCAGAATGCGGCTGTCTCTGGCTGAACATGAACATAGACTGCAGGCTCTGGCCAGACGAATCACAGTTCGGAGGGCTCTCACACACTGGAAACTCTGTATCTTTTTCTGTCTAATTGCTAATAGGATCAGCTGTAAAGTTTGCTATAGTTGATGTAATTGTACCTGATGCAGTGAAGGCAGAACAATGTAAAGACTAAAGCTTCTGCTGCTTAATCATGTGCTAAAAGATCTATTGCCAAAATGTCTATTGCCAAAAGGCCCATTGCCAAAATGTCTGTTGCTAAGACTTGCTAACAGCAGAGGGTGTTGCTACCTTGATCTTGCTAGGCATGACATTGCGTTCAGTTCTCTTACACTTTTCCTTGCTGTTCACACTAAAAGTGTGGATGAAATGTGTTGTTCCTTAACATCCCCACAGATATCCGCGTGAAACATGAAGAGAGACAGAAGGAACAAGAAGCAGATCTTCACTACCTCAGACATCTGCTGGTAACTCCCTCATGTCATTACTTCTTTATCTCTTTCAGGCTTTTCTATTTTGAATTGCATGTTTCCTGGGGACCTGTATTAAGGAACATGACCAGTTTGTTTCACAAGAAAAAGAAACAATATTTGTCACTTTTATTGGTTGTTTTTACATGTAAAAAAACAGAATATGAAAAAAGATAGTGTTATTGATCCCTGATAAGTTAATGTCAGAGACAGAGTGAATGTGATCCATCTGAGAATTTGTTGTGGCTAGGGAGAAACAGGCAAGAGCTAGTATGTTGAGCAGTACACTTGGCATCACTCATTATGTCTGAGTTATCATTGATCGAACAATACCATTGATCGAGTATGACACTGCAATGAGAATGAGTCATTGTATCAGGGGTTCCACCCCGAAAACAAGATACAGGTTTATAGCTGACCAGAACTGATGGTTGTTAGATTGAAAGTTAGGCAATACAATTATTACATAAAATGCAGTGTGAGCTGAAATATGGGAGTGATGAGTAAAGTGTGGAGTGAAGTTACATTAGACTGTCTAGTACAGTTTCTAGTGCTATTGGCAGCAGCTGAAATGTGGTGTAACCTCCCAGCCTCTGTATGCATTGACTTGATGCTATTGTTTCCAGCTGTTGGGTTTGAATGGCCTAAGACTAGCAGTGGTGAGACGGAGACTAAAGACAACCAGACAGAACATCGCAGCTGACTTCTATCAAAAACAGGTAGATATAATTTCCTTTTATATATTTGGATGTTATATAACATGATATAGTCTTGCCAGTTGCTTAAAACATGATATAGTCTTGCCAGTTGCTTAAAACATGATATAGTCTTGCCAGTTGCTTGAACACATGATGTGGAGTCTTTGACAGGTCTCATGTTCGTTGATATGATATACATTTAAAGGACTTGCCAAAGGCTGGGGATTTACATTGGGAATTCTAGGATCTTCCACCCATAAAACAGGCGGCTGTCGTCTAAAGTGAAAAGTACTTGACAATATTCAAACAAGTAAATAAATAATTAAAAAAATGTTTTTGCTCTTTTGACACATTTAGTAGAAATACCTGTATATTGGTTAGTGATGAAATGTAATACATGTATTTAGTCATGGATCATGTGTGTAACTTTGTGGACACTTTCTGGTCTCGTTGACATTTTTCAGCTGATCAAACAGACGTGGGCTAAGTGGTTGTACAGGTGTGAGGAGAATGAAGACCTACAGATGCTGCCTCAAACACAGATTGCAAGAAACCACTATAGGTAACCATAGTTAGCTGTTTAAGAGAAGAGCTAGCAGGAAACCACGATGGGTAACCATACTTTGCTGGTTTAATAGGGGAAGAGCTAGTGAGAAACCACTATGGGTAACCATAGTTAGGTGTTTAGGGGAAGAGCTAGCACGAAACCAGGATGGCTAACCATACTTTGCTGGTTTAATAGGGGAAGAGCTAGCGTGAAACCACTTTGGGTAACCATAGTTAGCTGTTTAGGGAAAGAGCTAGCAGGAAGCCACGATGAGTAACCATAGTTAGGTGTTTAGGGAAAGAGCTAGCGGGAAGCCACGATGAGTAACCATACTTTGCTAGTTTAATAGGGGAAGAGCTAGCGAGAAACCACTTTGGGTAACCATAGTTAGGTGTTTAGGGAAAGAGCTAGCGGGAAGCCACGATGAGTAACCATACTTTGCTACTTTAATAGGGGAAGAGCTAGCGAGAAGCCACTATGGGTAACCACAGTTAGCTGGTTAAGGGAAGAACAAGGGAGAAACCACTGTGGGTAACCATACTTAGCAAGTTAGTGGAAGAGTAAGCAGCAAACCACTCTAGGTAACCATAGTTAACTGGTTAGGGGTACATCCACTTGATTCTTTGTTGACATGGTGTATTGTTTCTCTCAGGTTGTGTACATTACAGAAGTGCTGGCATGCTCTGGTACAGTACAAACTTGACAGACAGCACAAGCAGGTAGAAAATCATTGAAAAACTTTACCAATATGTTTACAGATGTTTTGATAATTTAAATGTGTTATAACTCATAACTGAAATATTCAAGTGCAGGAATTCTGTTGAACTGAGTATTTCTATCCTGTGCATGGGCAAACGTGTGTGAAGGTGAATGTGATAAAATTTGAAGAAGATCACTATTGTTAAATACATGGTATTTAGTAATATACGTGTCTGTAAAAACTAACAGAAAGTGCCTTGTGGGAGATAACTGAGAAATCCTCAGTATTACCAAGAAAGGACCAGGTATTTGTATGTCAGTGGAGAGAGTTAAAAATGTAGATACACTGTATGCTCATTGATGACAAATTATATAAAATTGTTTCCAGTAGAAAACTGAAGTTTCTGACATGTCTTTCAGTCGCTGTTGGTGAAGGCAGAAGCTTACTTCTACTGGACAAGTCTGCCTAAATACTTCTTCAGGATGAAAGTCTTTGTCCAGATCATCAAGAATAAGAAAGAAAACTCACAGAAAGCTGAAGAATTCAGAAGGTATTGGTTAGGTGATCAAATGTCAAAGACAGTTCTGTTAAACTTTTGTTTTGTTCTGGTAAACTCAAGTATCTTTATTTGTTTATTTCCTTTTTATTTATTGCTAAATAAACTTATTTTTCAGTTTTTACTTCAGTTTAATGTTGTGTTTGCAGAGCAAACAGTTGTAAAAAAGCGTGTCTTTCCTTTTTCTGATAATTCAGCAAACCTGTATGGGAGTCTCATTTTGATTCTCATGTCTGACCAGAACATGTAAATCTGTGTGTTCACAGGGAGAACCTGCAGGCGCGTTTCTTCTACCAGTGGTTTGTGGAGTCAGAGAACAGTCGGAATGACCGCATGGCAGAGAGAATGGTACAGACTGGGCTTTCTGATTCATCTAGGGATTACCATGACAATAGTAGCAACCGCTGCCCAATGAGGGGCTGGTTCGTGACGCTCATATGGTTTTAATGTTGTATTTTTTGTCTCCTTTTAATGTGTCCTGGATTTGTAACAGATCTATAGAAAACATCAGCCTGACATGCGCTGTAATAAAAGTTTGCCTCTCTTTGCCCTATTACTGAATGTATCTTGTGTTTAAATTTGTGCATTCTCTATTCTATACACCAGAAGCCCAACACACATAAATTAAACTACACGTGATCAGTTGTACAGTGTGTATTTGTTTTGTACAGTGTGTATTTGTTTTGTACAGTGTGTATTTGTTTTGACCTGCAGGCTATTCTGCATTATGATGGCAATCTGGGTCGAAGATTCTTGCGTGTGTGGAGACAAAAGACGCATGACGTTTTGGAGGAGCAAGAGAAAATGGTGAGAACATTATTCCCATTGATATATATTGTTCTAGCTTGGTACAGTTCACATAGTGTTCTGGTCGGTTTTCTAGAACGTATGGCAGTGAAATAAGAACATTTCACAAGTACATGAAGTCCCTGTTCTCTCAGAAGGATAGAGTGACCACATAAAGAAGGGAAAAATCAGTTTGGAAATACCATTTACTTGCATAACTTCTGGAAGATTAAACTAAAAAAAACAAACTTGGAAACTTCTCTTTTAAATTAGTTTAAATTTTACAAGATCTTGATATCTGATTACACTGAATCGTACACAAGGGGAATATATTTGTATTTAAGCCACATCTACATGTATGTAGTGAATTGTTGAATTTTTATTTCAGGTTATTGCTGCAGAACATCACAGTAGAGTGATGTGTAAGAGTGCCGTGAAGACTTGGAGACAGTTTATCTTTGAAGTGAGACAAAGGTGGGTGACTGAATTGGTGGAAAGGGATGGGGCTAGTGAGGAGTGGGAAGGGAGGGATTTTGTAAATGTTGGTGAGAACAACTGAACATGCAGAAGTGAGTGTCTTCTCTTGGCCTGGGTCATGTTGGTCAGTGGGAGCAGTGAGAAATGAGAAATGAGGTCAGTGGCCTCCATCAGCTTACACAGCTCTTCACAGAGATGTCACAAGGAGACAAACACCAAAATCACAAGGCATTGTGGAGCGTTTATGTCATTATTACACCCTTTCTTAGTTTGTGTCTTTATTACACCCTTTCTTAGTTTGTGTCATTATTACACCATTTCTTCTTTCTTAGTTTGTGTCATTATTACACCCTTTCTTAGTTTGTGTCATTATTACACCCTTTCTTAGTCAAATTACTGAGACGCACAAGGTGTTGCTAAGTAACTTGCGAAAGGTCAGAGGTTTCCTTCAACCATAAAACTAACTGCTGTCTTGAAATTGGAAAATTCTTTAGAAGGTATGTTTATTAATTTATTTATTTGATTGGCATTTTATGCGTTACTCAAAACGTCAGCAGTTTTCACATATACATCAGCGTCATGGAGGGAGGAAACTGGGCAGAGCCCGGGGGAACCCATGACCATCCACAGATTGCCGGCAGGCTTTCCCACATAGTATGTATGCTTGTACGTAGTGTCAAGGTGTATTGTCCTGGAGTGCAGGTAATTCATTAATCAAGTATGTACATGGAATTCCCCGAATTATTTTTTCAGCCAGAAGAATGATATCAAGGCTGTTGAGCACCTTTATATGCAGAGGATAAAACGATCATTAATTGTTTGGGAACTGGTAAGTACTTTTTGTCTTTCTAAAGAAGTGCTTTGTTCTCAGAAAAATATATTTTCAATTTGACGGTACATTCACATGTATATTCATATGTAAGAGTTATATTTTCAATTCTTTTTCCTTAAAGTACCATGAGAAGCAAAAGTGGAAGAAGAGCCGTCAGCAGAGAGCCATATCTCACTATGCTCACAAACAGTGCAGGCTTGTCCTGGAGCGCTGGCATATTTACCTGACACAGCAGCGGCAACAGAAGGCAGCTGCTGAGGAGAAGTATCAAGCAAAGTGTGATCACTTCAAAAGGTTACACCATTATATTATATAAGTTTTTTTTCCATTGTAGTGGTAACACTGTGAAATAAATCAGTCCACCTTTTCCATAATGAATCATTCTCTTGTAGAATCTTACATGTAAGGTAAAATGCCCTTTAGTTTCTGCTGGTGTAGCCCTTGATTTAAGGCAGTGAACTGCCCTAGATAGCCAGTTAACACTCACAGTGGACTGCAGACCTACACCACATAGTGAGGTTTGATACAGTAAAAGGGTAAGCTGTAAAACTGGTTCACCTCAACTGAGACTGGCCAGGTATTCCTCACATGACATTCAACCATAAAGATCACTGACACCTCTACAATTATAAGAGTGATCATTTTTGCTGGACGATGAGTAAATCTTGGCTGCAAGAACTCTATGTTGACTGGTTAACATGCTTTTTCTGTAGGTGGGTGCTACAAACATGGGGTGCGCATGTCCGTGAGAGCATCCAGGAGAGGGAGGCCAGCAGGAGAGCAGATGTATACCACAACAGGAGGATTTTAGGAAAGGTGAGTCAGAGAAACAGGAGATATTCCACAACAGGAGGGTCTTAACAAAGGTGAGTCACAGAAAAAGGTTTACCACAACGGGAGGGTCTTAGCAAAGGTGAGTCACTGAGAGCTGAGGCACACCACCACAGGAGGTGAGTACATTAAATTGTTAAGTTGGTGCTAGAAATTAGCACATTGAAATTTGTAGGAGGTAAAATGTCATAAAAAAAAAAACAACTTTAAATATTAAATTTTATTATGGTTAACCAGAGCCAAATAGGCATTGAAATGTATTCGATGATGAATGTTCAGGCTTCTTGCATGTAGATAATTCTGTTGCCCAGCCTTTGTTTATGATCAAGACACTATTATAAGTAAATCTATCATAATTTCACACTTTTATCCATCAACTGTTTGTTGTGCAAGATAGGAGGTCTGAGAATCGCTTTATGAGGAAAGCAATTACTAATTAGTGATGAACATTCTAATTGTTACCTGCAGGCCTGGGATTTCACCTGTACTGGCCTAAACGACAACAACTCTTTGGTTCTGTGTTTCACAGTCATGGGAACCAACATAACCAACAAGAAACACAAATTGGTTCCATGAAAAAAATTTATGGAAAACATTTTTTTGCAGTAAGATAAAGTCTATAAAAGTATATAATGAACTGATATACCATAATTTACATGGTCTAACTCTTTAACATTTTAAGCAGCATACATGTCCTCCCTAAGAAAGTGTCTGGGAAGAATTTCATTGATATTCAGCCAAAATATAGTTTCTCTACTTTTTACACAAACTATGCTTCAGGTTAGGCATGGTATCCTATACGCAGTGCAGTTATAGATTCCTGCTGGTCAGACACTGTCAACCCCATTTGAATTGTTAAGAACACCCAATTTCACCTCAAATGACCCAAATAAACCTCACAACAATCATGTAATAAGCTATGCTGAGCTTTGTAAATTTTCTCTTGGCATTCCCTACATAATGTTGAACTAATTTGTGAATGAGATGTGATACATCATACAGTGTCCGATTTTCGTTGTTTCCAACTTGTGGCTTCTGACGCATTTAAAACAAGTTTAAACCTAAACTTACTTTTAGATCTGTACTGTTTATGGCAGGTACACATGTATGATTTGTATCATTCTAGAATTTGACATCTTCGTTCGGATTCCTTGAAAAATGATTTACATCGCTTGACATAACTACTCAGTAGTGCTGGCCAGGTAGAAGTTGGCCCAGTCTGTCAATCTGAGATCGGGTCTGGGTATTCAGCAAAACCGCAATAAGTATTGATCCAAATCCACTACTGTTCAACTGCTATTGATCTCTGTATTCAGTGAGTGAAACAGTATTTATTGAGTATGGCATTTATGAGATAGATAGATACACACGTGTTCTTCGATGATGAATTCTTTTCTCAAGATGGCTGCAGGCGTGGGGCCCCTAAAGACCAAAAATAGCACAAAAACAAAACGGAAGCGATCACTCCTCTAACACTGCATTGTTAGCTTTAAAATGATGCTAAGTCACTTAAAATTTGTTTATTTATATATACTGATAAAGATTTGTCCTTTGAATTATTTACCTCTCACAAACTGACAGCTCTGGCACTAGTACGAATGACCCTCACAAAAACAATAAAACATTCCTGCACGCTGAGGAGAAAAAAACGACATTTTTAAATGTTAAATTCATTTTACTGAATTATTGCTTCACATCTCCTCACTATAATACTTTCGAAAAAGAACATGTAGCAAAACTGGACAATAGAAAGGTTAAATGTGTGCATCATCTTTAGAAATATTTGTTTTTTTGGTTGCACTTTGGTCAGCAACTTCCGGTGTGAGAGTTGGGAAATTGTCATGATCTTGTAATGCATTGCTATATGTTCGCATAGAATACATAAAAAACCAATAGTTACAAACCAATGTGAATTCAAATGGATATAAAGAAGGTTAATGTTTGCACCAGAGATTTAACCTGTTATTAGATGAAGAGTGATGCTTGAATGCATTTTGATAGTTACCATTGGTATTTCTCATGGTAGGTGCTAAAGACCTGGCATCGTTTTGCTGCCATCCATGCCTATAAGAAGAGTGAGACTGCAGAGCTGGTGACACAAGGACAACAGGCCATCCATACAGGTTATATATCTTACATACGTGTACTAACACCAGGCCATCCATACAGGTTATATATCTTACATACGTGTACTAACACCAGGCCATCCATACAGGTTATATATCTTACATACGTGTACTAACACCAGGCCATCCATACAGGTTATATATCTTACATACATGTACTAACTCCAGGTCATCCTTACAGGTTATATATTTCACATACACATACCAACACTAGGTCATCCTTACAGGTTATATATTTCACATACATGTACCAACACTAGGTCATCCTTACAGGTTATATATCTTACTTACATGTACTAACACCAGGTCATCCTTACAGGTTATATATTTCACATGTACTAACATGAGGCCATCCATACAGGTTATATGTCTTACGAAGACGTACGACCATCATGCCACCCATACACATTATATATTACATAGGTGTACTGCCAGCAAGTCATGACTTGCATATGTGATCAGTCACAGTTCTCATTTGTGTGTCCACAGGGATATTACGGAGGTCGTTTCTGCGCTGGAGACAGGCGCGTGATGAGGCACTGATTCTGACCCTCAAACACGAGCAGGCTGCGCAGCACCACCAGAACTGTGTCAGACTGAGAGCTCTACAGGCCTGGAAACGCTTCTGCAACCTGTCGCGCAGGAAGAAGGTAATGCCAGCTGAGGTTAATCATATTACATGTGCATACTACCAGATTTGAGGTCACGTTCATCCAAGCAAACTGCACCACATGTGAGCCTCTCTGGTTCAGTGGGTAAATGTGGTGGTGTTTGACCCTACTGGTGGCTGTGAGGTCAGGGTCATACTAGAAAATAGCACCAGATGTGAGCCTCTCTGGTTCAGTGGGTAAATGTGGTGGTGTGTGACTCTACTGGTGGCTGTGAGGTCACAGTCATCCTGGAAAACAGCACCAGATGTGAACCTCTCTGGTTCAGTGGGTAAATGAGGTGGTGTTTGACCCTACTGGTGGCTGTGAGGTTGAGGTCATCGTTGCAAACAGCACCAGATGTGAGTTTCTGTGGTTCAGTGTTGGTAAATGTGGAGGTGTTTGACAGCCTGTTTTGTGCCAGACACTGTCCTTGAGAGGCAGCATATAGTCTGGCTAAGGTGTTTGACCATACTGATAGCTATGGGAAGGTAGGTGTTCAAGACTTGCTTCTCAAATTATGGGAGGATAGGTATATGTAACATACCAAGCTGTATTGTGGTCATTTGGGAAGATGTTATGATTTACCCTAAAGCTGTGCTTTTCAGTCAGTGATCTGACCTGGCAATATTGTTGAGTGTTGATTTAACAAGCAGCAAAAATATTGCATGCAAATATACTGTGATTTGTTGGTGGTACCCGTGAGCAGAAATGTCTGATGTTATTGTTCCGCAGGGCAAACTCTATTTGCACTTCTGCACCTGTTGAAAAAAGCATAAATATTTAATTGGTTGATGTTAATGCCATAATCAAGAATTTTTTCACTTGTACAAAGGCTGTCAGTTTTATGGCTAGAGAAAACTGCATGTGTGACATACAAAAATTTTGGGGGGGAGACAAGTGATCTTCAACCAAATTTCTGCTATGCAAATGATGTTTCCAACATGATGTGTTTTGCGTTACAGCTGCTAACGCATCAGGCGCATTGGTTCCGTCAGACGGTGGTTCAGACTCGCTGTTTTCTGACCTGGAAACAAGAGCATGAACAGTTCCAGGAAAAGCAGGCCAAGACTAACCTGGCTTTGTGGCATTGGTGTCTGTCTCTGCAGAGAAGTGTGAGTAGCAGAATGCTTAAGGATAAAGACCTGGTAAAAATGGAATATGGTGAATGAAAAGAACATTAAAAAGTGTATTTGAAAATACCTACACTGATTTTTTTTCACCAAAATGAACAGTCAAATGTTTTGATTGTATGATGGTTTTATGGACCATATTGATAATGTGCCGACTTTTCTGTGGTCCCAAAGCAGAAATTGAATGTCATATTAGCATTTTCATACACAGGTAAATATTAGAGAATTACTCTTCACAAGAACATTACTCAGACCTGAAATTAAAGGTGTACAAAAATTTGTGTCAAGTCACTGGTGAACCACTTCATCAATATGGTCCATAAAACCCACCAAACAATCAAAACATGTGACTGCATTTATTTTGGTGAAAAAAAAAATAAAAAATTCAGTGGAGGTATTTTCAGATACAGTTTTTAATGGTCTTTTCACTCACCATGAGTTCATTTTTACAATGTTTTTCCATTTAAACTATGAATTGTCTTTCAAGGGAATTCGGATTAACAAATAAAATCCCAAACCTGATTTTGAACAAAATGTGAATGGTTAAATACCGGTACCAAGTTAGGTGGTGATGAAACTGTTTACATATGACGTTGCTAAATAGTACATGTTCACCCTAATCCAAGTCACTTTTGACTTTAACACGCTTATACTGCTAACGAAAGAGCACCTCAGCTCCCTGATAGATGGTTGACCAGCTGTCATTCAGCTAAGTTATAAGTATTCTGTCATTGGTGTTAGGTATTGATGTTCTTTCAGTCAACTGGGGTATTAAACAGATTGTGGACTACCTGCCAGTGATCTAAGGTATTGGACAGCTATCAATAAGCTTGGCTATATGCCATCTTGCAGTATGCTAAGGTGTAGGTCTTCTGGACATAAACTGAGAAACTGACCACTTATTTATAATGAATGAAGATACAGGACGTTACAGGTATCATTAAGCTATATGTAAAGTGTTGGCTTTCTGGCAGTTAAAGATGCGAATGTGTTGCCTGTCAGGTGAGCGAAGCCCTGACTGTTTTGATGTTTCCTGCAGGTGTTAATCCACTGGTGGTCATACACTGAGAATAGAAAGAGGAAGAAGCTCCGCCAAACAGAAGCTTTAGACAGACGTCGTCTCAGGCTGCTGAAGGATGGGGCCACTCAGTGGCTGCGGGTGTCTCACGAACTCGCCCAGTTCAGGGCCAAGTTTGCAGCACATCAGCATTCAAAGGTAACAGGGCAGTCAACTCAGAGAGCTTGTGATTGTAAAGATGTAAAAATTATAGATTCATTTTGCTACAGGTTCATTTTAGATCTATTTTGTTACTCAGCAAGTCCATAGGACAAATACACTGTACAACATTTAATTACATTAAAAATGACACGACACAACTATCCACGGAGATACGCAGGACAAGACCGACAAACGTGCGCATTTTTCACAGGCACCAGAAATTTGTGGCGCCACCCATCTTTGTCACCAGGGACGATTACTCTAGACAGAGATGCCTTAACATATTTCACAACAGCATTTACATTTTGGGATCTATTTAAGTTGAGCTACATGTATAATTAGAAATAGTGCTTTGTGTTTGTCAGTATTTTCCACCTCTTTTGTTCAACATTTCAGTGCTTATATGGTACTGTATTTTATGGGCACTTCATTTCACAGTCTGCCTATGACACTTACCAGCTGGTCCAGAAGTTTGCTCTGCGCTGGAAGCACACAGTGGCCAGGAGGAAAGCCCAGAGAAAGATGTCCCCACAGAATAGCTTAGACATACCGCAGGGGTCACATGACTTATACAGGTCAAATGTCATCCCCTCTAGCCCCGTCTTGTCGCTGTCCGCAGTGATAGTGCCGAGATTCAAAGCCATCCCTGAGCGCAGTGTTCATGCCGAGTTAGGGAGGTGAGGTTTACCATCTGCCACTTGTTGCAACTGAGAAAATTTGTAAATCTACGGAACTGGTTTTGTGTTCTGGCTTGTTTGTCACAATATTGTATTTTTGATGTGCATAATTCAGAATTCACGTTTTATAAAAGATCTGTATCAGATCAGATAACTGTCCACTGGTTTACTATGAAGTAGTGTTGAAAGAGAAAGAAACTAAAAAGGAAGTAAGTTTAAGCAGAAAAAACATTGAAAACTGTATGTGAAAATACAGGCAAATGTTTTGGTTGTATGTTGGGCTTTAAGGACCGTATTGATGATGTATGTTGCCAGTGATGTGACAGTAACTTTTGTATGGCTCTGTGACAGGTAACTTCTAAGGGCTGTTTTTCTTTTCATGTACAGATACGCATTACACTTCAGAGCAGTTTCATTGACAATATAAAAGTGCTGAAAATATCGTTGACAACATATTAATACACTGTACACTATCAATATCGTCCAGCCAACATTGATCAACATATTTCACTGCATTTAAATCATTGAAAACAAAAATAAGTAAGTGTAATTTCAGGAACAGCAGTCTTTCTGCAGGTGCCAACTTCATTTTTACAGTTTCTTTCCTTTACCCTTAGCTCTGGCTGCTTTATTCCCTGTAAATACAGGTATATAGTGTAATAATCTTAAGCACAGCTTTAAACACCAACAAAAGTAAACTCTTTCACATCAAGCAGATTGGCATCATCAACTGGTAGTAAATGAGAATCATTCTCTCTCTGGAGAGCTGGGTTTGGTATACAGACATGGAGTACTTGTGTTAATGACCACATGTATCCTGTTTTCTCCGTTACCCTCAGCTCCCCCGACCCTGCCCGCAGACTAGCACGCCCCCGGCCCCGACAGCCAGACTTCCTGATTGACTCGCTGAAGAGGGAAGGGTTACTGACTGCCAGCTCAGGGCACAAGGGAATCAGGTAGATGATGATGATATTCATGTATTGTATGAGAAAACAAAATCAAGTCTACCCATTTCAATACCACAACATGTTCTTTAATTGGTGTTATCTTTTGTAAACAGCATACATGTCCATATGAGCTTGATGGCAAATGCTACAACATACTATTCCTTGTTGAAGTACTCATGGTCGCTGAAGCCAGGTTCTGTTCCTTGACAGGTACACTCGAAAATTTTTATGTAAAATGTTTTGATATGTATAGTGGTATTACTGAATGTCTCCAGTATTTCTCTTGCAAGCTGCATGCGACTTTTCTCTTACAGAAATCAGCCAGAAGACAGGGGCTTCGGTAAGCCAGTCAGAATCTCTGAGCCTGTTGACTCAGCCAGGGAAAACAAGCCTGGCATGTGTGATAGACCTGTCTCACCTGAGAACATCACTCTGTCACAACCACATGAGGTGCCCTGTGATCTTCCCAGAGCTACGTCATCTGTCCAAAAACCCGGAGACAATCCAGGGCAAGCGTTACCACAGGATCAGGTACCAGGCAACGTTCATGTATCAGCAGTGTCAAGCTCACCAGCTATTTCTGCATCCACACCACAGCACAGCATGCCCCCAGGAACACGTCACAGTCTTCCTAAGGATACTGGTCATGGCATTACCTTGCTCACCCCGGCAGCATTTCTCACTAAGAAGGATGGAACTCTTATTTCTGAGGTGAAGCCTGCACGTCCATCAGCAGCGAGTCCAACTGCCAGGACCAGTCTCACCTGTCCTGTGTTACCTGGACACGCCACACCTTCGTCACACTCTGACAAGCTACAGAGGGAAAGGGAGATCATTCACATTCGGGACACCCTGAAACAGTTTGATGAGAAGAAGAAAAAACTCAAGTAAGTGAAGCTTAACTACAGTTACAGTCTACATTAGGTTTAAGCAGAGATAACCAGCTTAGTATTGAAGCTGTTTATACAGTATGTGTATCAGTCAGCCTGAATGCAGAATGACTTGAACAGTTTGCATGATGTTACTGCGATTGAAAATGGCACTTGTTCAACAAGGACAACTGATGTCAGTGATATATTCTTGAGGATTTTGTATAACACTAACTGTATGAACACGGCATGAAAACCAACTAAGATAGCAGCATTCTGAACATGAAAAATTTACGTATTCTTAGACTTTATTATAAGTGTTCTTGCTATTTATCAGCAAGTAATTCTCATTTCAGGGTATTAAAATCTCAGTGGAAACAGTTGTCAGCCTTAGTAAAGGATCAAAGTGTGATGGATGACAGCTTTGAAGATGAAGACTCCAGGACAGTGAGAGATGAATTTTTACAGATTACTGAGGAAATTTCAAGTCTGAAGAGAGAAATCAGCGAAGAAAAACCCAAGTGTGAGCTTCTGGTTAGAAGAGTGCAGGACCTGGTGAAATTACAACATCATGGTTAGTTCGGGAAGTTCACAATGATTCACAATGGGAGAGTTGAGAAATACTGCTCCGAAACCCATCAGCTGCACAGAAACCCCACCGGCTGACTAGAAGTGTATCAGCTCCCTGGCACAACGGACTTCTGAGGATTTGTTAATGAGTGAATATGGCTTTATACAGTAATATTTCAGCCTTATTGTTACTAACTTAGGTAGGAAGAAAGATTACACAATTTGTAACCTTGGACTACATGCATCATATACTAAGTAAGGTGTACATGCACTGCCATGCCATGCCATGCCATGCCATCCAGTTGTGGTCATGATACGTGTGCGTGATTAACCCTGCAAAACGAGTGAACAGCTTTGAGTGTCCACTCGGAGTAAGCTATCCCTAACACTTGAAAACTGTCCTGTAACTAAGGAGTACTGCTGAGTACCCAGACATCAGTTATGGTGTAAATGCAGATTGTTAGCAAGGTCAACACACATGTTGTTTTGTGTAGTTTCACAATTAGATAGTAGAGCTGTTATGTTCTGAAAAAAAGATAATGGATTGGGCAGTGAAATACACGCGCAGGGGAGCGGCTTTGGCATGCCACATGTGCACCACTAGCTGACTAGAAGCATACTTCCAGCTACATGTAAGTGTTTCACTTTTGTCCACCTTCAATGTTGTACTCCTTGCAGCTCAGGAATCACTCTCTACGTTCATTCAACATCACATATTTTGTAACAAGTCAGTCAGAAAAGTCAGTAAATTTTCACACTTTTGGTTCACTCCATGAGGCAGGAAATTTAGTCAGAAAAGCTGAAGACTCTGTCTCAGTCATTGCTTCCTTTTTAGTTTGACCCACACTCACAACACCTCGTAATGCCAAAGTGGCATCAGTTTCTATGTCCTGATAACCTTTTTGTTAAAAGGAAAGGCAACACTAGTCCAAATCTATATATGTATCGATAAAGATCCTATTTATAGTTCAAAAAACGTCACTTTTTAATTCTGTGATGTATGGTAACCAAGATATCGCAGTTCAAAGTAAGGATAAATGCCCATGTGGGGAAAATTGAACGGGCCGCCAAGCTTTCAATTTTAACCAATCAAGAGCGAGATGTTTCTACCACCCGAGAAAACATCTGTTTTTGCTACGATGTCATCCGTACCTAGTTCACCACTTTGCCATATGGAAGTAGTGTTAAATCAGCTGTTTTCCTTCTCATTACAAGACAATTCAGATATACTTTAAACCCATTTTCAATGAGAAAGTGGTAGTGGAATACGTCTGAGGTTATACCCCAAGGTGTCAACCACAGTCTGTGGCCTTCGATTGTAATAATATTTGCACACAAATTATTGTGTTGCCCATAATACTGAAGACTGCAGGGTACTGATGACAAGAAATCATGTTTCTGGTTTCTCAGACATGACATATCCTATAGCTTCATAAGAATTCTACATTAAAAGATGATTTATAGAGTTACGAAGCACATCCTAATAAACGTATATGCCCGTTTAGGTCTATATTCCTGAAATAACCTTGGTCTTTTCTTTCAAGGTCAGCTGTCTGGTCAACTTAAGCTGCACGGTAAACCTGAAGCACTTATTAGCAAGCTGAAGCACTTATTAGCTAACCCTTGTTTGTCTTAAATGAATTTGCAGAGCATTCTTATAACAGGCACTGTAAATATGTCTTTGAAGGAATGCTGATTATACATGTACGTCGGCTTGAAGGACATTAGTGAGGTTAAGCATAAACAATTGTGTGTTGCAAGGCACTGAGTGGTCAAAATTGTACAGTGGTGGCAGTGGTGTGAAACAAGCTCATAAAGTGGTGCATGCACTTTGAGTACACTACATTATAGCATTCATTAGCTGAGATAGTACAGCCAGCCACTGGCAAGCTGGTGCTCACAACAGCCATGCCACTGGCAGGCTAGTGCTTCACTGCTGATCTGAAATCAGTCTTTGTACTGTGTAAGTAGGATATAAATTCATTCACTAACAGGATATGAGAGAGACATACATATCAGATCAAAGAACCGTGTTGTAGTTTGGTGCAGGTGCTGAATATATTTATAGAGAAGAATGCTTTGTGCAGATAAATATCTCTGTTTTCATTGTAAATGTCTTCATGTGTATAGCACAATAGATAATAGACAATATTTTCCATTGTTAAATATGTGATATCTGTCAAATATTTTGTGATATATATAACAATACATAGGGACATAATTTTGTACAGCTGTGGGTTGTGTTTGTTCTCTTTCATCAAGAACAAGACATTAGAGAACTAGTGTGTAGTTGTAAGTCTTTGTTATACTATCCTGCTGTACAGAGGATACAGTAACGCTCTCACGCAAAATCAAACTGAGTGTGTGATTTCACTCCTCTCGTTTTTCACCAACAGCATACAATATCTTCACGTGGTTTTCAAGGCCTCCATTTGTATAACAACCCACGTGGAGTGGCCTGCCGGTCAGCCTGATCACTAGGACACATGACTACCGGTAAACTATACAGCCACGTCAGAAGGTGACGTGAGCGTGAACACAGCATTGTTGTTACCTTTCCTGTTGTGGCGACGTAATCCTGGCGACGTGAAGTATCTAGGAGAAAACTTGTGGAAATATCTTATGCTTCCATATCATAAAACATGTTTCCTGCTGTGAAACAGACATAAAAAGCTGCGATTAAAAAATAATTCTAACCGAATAAAGCACCATGAGAAAAATGCAGCCATATTAAAATCTCCAACTTCATTTTTGTTTTTGGCGCGATGAAAAATTGAGATAAGATTTATATACCATCTAAACTTTAACCTTATTCTTTATCATATATAATATTTTGAATCAAAGCCCTGTTGTTTTCTTTTAGGTCAGTGCGAAAAGTTAAAATGATCTCCTTCTAAAGGACTACGCCCAAAATGTAGGTACAGAGCCCCATGGTGACGAGTGCATGAACTACCTGCAGCTAACACAATGCACTGCAGCAAATGCACAGTTGACATATAGAGGCATCAATGCTGCTGATGTGCCAGATTCTTCAATTTGCATGAAATGCAGAAAAAACTCTGACTTGTAATCAAAAACATTGCTGTAAAGTCGCCAAAATTAATACGAGGCAAACTATACAGGCCTTCAGAAACTTAAAATACAAGATACTAGTATTGGTTTATTGAAATGTATATGTCGTTAAAAGTCAGCATGCACGAAATGTTTTAATTAAATGCTTAAAATTTTCATTTTTCTGAGGACAGGAAGACATCTGAGTCCAAGATAGGCTATGACTGAAAGCTTTGAAATGGACAAGCGTTTGCAATGTGGACTTCAATTTCGTTTGTGTGGAGTAAACGAAACTGAAATAGGAAAAAAGGAAGATTAATTAGTTTTCATGGGTTGTTTGTCTTTTCCTTCTACTTGTTCCCTGCAGTGTTAGCATCCTTCACAGTGATGTTAGCTTAACGCACAGCGTGGTGGTGCTTTCTTCTGCAATTTACAGGTATGGCTGCTTGTTTTGAGGCCCAAATTGTTACATCCAGATTAATTACAAGACAATGAAACAGGATGTATACCTACTGAGTAGAGCCTGTACTAACACGCTACCCGTCATACACCCGCATATATAGTACAGACAGACAATTAATTATCATCCCCAATTTCTAGGACTGCTTACCTATTCACCTTTATTCCCATGAATACATGTATATATTTTCTCTTCTCATATATATACATTTCATATATTTTCCTTTCCCGTTTTTCTCCTGCAATAATGCTGTCGGCTTTCATAAGTGAAATATTCTTGAGTACAGCGTAAACCACCAATCAAGTAAAAGAATAAATAAACAAATGTTTTCTGTAAACTGATAGACACGCACTGGAGTCACTGGAAAATTTCAATCTGCCTCATAACCTCCACATCATGAACATATCAAACCATCACATATTGTGAGTGGTAAGCTTCACATTCTCTTGAAGAAGCAATCATGTCGGCGTTCGCCGATCTATGTTCACTGAAGGCTCCAACGACCAGTAGCCCGTGCGCGACAAGCGATGGCCGCCCCAATCATAGACATCATGCTGGGTACATGCTCTGTTCACCTCCTGAATGCTAACTACTCCTGTAGGTGGCGCGTACCTACACATGAACTTCACAATGACAGCAGTGCTGTACATGTGTAGGCTTGCCACATTCCTTTGAAAGAGCCTGGAGGGCCCTGTTTTAAGTCTATTCTGGCTTATCACCAGCTCAACACTCAATATTGCCAATATCTCTACTAGTTTTCCCCTCATTAAACCACCAGTGTCACCGGTCAGTGACCCTAAATGTTGACTGGTGCTAACCATGAATCAAGTAATGGGCGGTAAACACTCTTGATGTCCAAACCTGTTTACACCAACCATCTTTTGAGTGCCCCTCATATGTACACAAAATTATATTACAACTTTTTGACATACATCATTTGCTCACCTCACTACTGTTTTCCAGTTCCTTTCCATCTTTGTTCTTGGGGGCTGTCAGACGTTCGACAATGTACTTCGATCCTGAGACACTTGCACTCAATCCACCTTCACTCAACCAGGAATGCAACTGAAGAATCCGATAACAAGAAAATATTACCCTGAAATCATGGGAAAGAGGAATGATTCCAGAAACTGACACACATGACTCATCACACTGACGAATGGCATAGAATTCAATTTAACTAGGAGACCAAGCCCCTTTTGCTGGAAAATCTCTTGAAATCATTCAGATTTTTTGGTTTATAAAATTTAAATCCCTGCATAAGAACCCTCTGACTCATGTTTATGAAATTACATGACTTCTTGCCTACATATACACAAGTAACCTTCGCTAATTTCATACATAGAGAACATCTGAATTTCGTTCACAACGTTAAATGTATTATCCCAAAACTGTTTCGTCACTGGCAGAAAAAATCAGCACACATCATATACACACTTAAACTGACAACATTTGATGAACTCGGTGATATGAGATGGACAATTCTTCCACTCATGGACAATATAGTCTTAGGACAGGGCTGATGGCCTACACAGTCTAAAGACAGGACTGATGGCATACATACTGTAATTCTTCAAACTTTCAGCACTTTTGCAAGGTTTTTATCCAAGCATATTCTGAAGGCATTATTCTGTTTAGACAGATAAAAATGTACTTTTTGTGAAACCCTGAAACCGACCAATCCAACAAATGTATTTGTCTCCAAAATCAAATTAAAAAGGTGCATAAGTTGCACTGAAAGTTGCTCTTTCATATGCGAAAAGTTGGAGACATTAGGGTAGTCTAAAGACTGATGGCCTATATACCGTATATGACATAAAGTTAAGCCAAAAATCTCAGACTATATCCCATGATACCTTGCAACTAGTTGTTATCATTGCTAATTGATCACAGCAGGGTACCAGTGGGGTAAGAGAAGAGTGTAGACTGTACACTTATCTAAATGACATGTAGGGTTATTCAAATAAATACTATGGGGTCATTAAATCACTACATATGGCATAGGAGGTTAACTGGAATTGGCTTTTCATCCATTTTCTGTTGCTTCTGTTACCTGCGAATTTTACTGTAAACACAATACCCTTCTGTTTCCTGTAAGACCTTTATTTCTGCTCACAACGCCATGCATACGTACAACTGAATTTACCGAAACCAGCCGATAAAAATGAGGTACACTCAACATGGCAAACGGCTTACTAATAAATGTAAAGCTTACAAAGGTTTGCATCAAAACAGCTTATGACAATTGCATGAATTGAACACCTTGTCGACATGATTTCCTGCCAGATATTGTCTTCAAATGAAGCTAAAATATTTAGGGTAAGTGCACTGGTTTTGGCATTCTTCCTCAGTAATTTTACCCACAGACCTCCAATTCAATATGTTTGCAATACATTGGGCTATGGGCATTTGTCGATTTAATGAACTTACATCATGTCATTACTGATGGCAGAATAATTTAGCTGAATGATCCAGAACAGTCGCAGTTTTCTTGACAGTAAATCTGGGGAACATCAGCGGATTTTTCTCCGCGTACAGTTCACGTAAAAGTGAAAAAAAAGTCAAAAACAGGCATTTACCAACAGGTACATGCACATGTACACGGTGTGAAGGTCTGAAGTGTTAATCCATTGCTATTTAATAATTAATCCGTCACAACCAGAATAAAATGTTGCCAATGGTCGTTCGTTGTATAGGCACAAAAATATCCCGTCTGTACTTTAACAATCGACATTTTTCAAACCCACAACTGTCAGTGTATAAGAAATAGGTATTTTGCTGGCTGAGGGGCGAATGATGGCTGCATATTTTGCCGACCGGTCGCCTGTGCTGCGGACCTGCACGAATCTGAATTCTAGAAACACTGAAAAATCCAGCGGTAGCATACAGTTTAGTCTTTACTTGTAACAAAGTAATTCCTATACACTGAACCCACAGGTGTAGATGTTTCCCGCAGCCATGCCCAATGGCATTCTCATGTAAATTACCTTTAAGAAGTGACGGGGTTGTAATCCCTGGATTTACAGATGTAGTCTTTGCAGGAAATGCTGCAAGCTTTCATTTTTTTCTTTCTAAGGAGTTGGTGGTAAGATTTAGCAGTTGTTATCCCATATTATGAACACCCCAAAATTGGGACCTCTATACCCATGCTTTTAACAGTTTAGTATCAGTAACATGCATCATCACAAGCGGCTGATTTGAGACAACCAGTCTGAGGACTGTCTTTGACAGAGCTTCAAAGCTTCCAAACCGTGGGCCGTTCCACTGAAATTGCGACTTTGTTGTGGCTATTGGAGGGTCTACATTGAATTCCCATGATCAGAAGCGTAGTTAAACTCCTCAACAGTTGAGCCTCTTCTTCTCTAAGCTGTTTGTGTATACTGAAGACTCGGTGTATAAATTCATGTCGTCTTTACTGCAGTTTGCCATAACAAAATCTGTCATTTATTACACAAAAGACATGTCGAGGAAGACTCATTTTTATTCTGGGCATCTTGGACGTCCATGAACAAAACAAATATAAAATATATTGCCAGGCTTGTCGGTCACGTCCGCACGCTGCAACCAGATATGTGTTTTCCCATGATTACTACCAGCCAGTAGGATTACTCGCTACAATCACGCCAGGTTTGTCAGATTTTGCTAAACATTTTCTTTCCTTAAATTCATGAGAAACGAAACAGAAAAGCTTTGTTAAAATGGTCTGTCTTTAAGAAGCATACCGTTCACAATGATATAGTATGTATGTATGTGTATATAAACCACCCTCAGTCAATTTGGGGAGTTTTCCACAGGTGGCGTGGTCCAGTGGCCACTCGGTCACTGGTCCTTACATCATAGCGCTGATCACTCTTTTTTCTGATCTCAACCGCAAAATCAAATCGGCTGAACGTTACGAAGTCTAAAAGCAGGCCTATATAGTCTAAAAGCAAGACCGATGGCCTGTATAGTCAAAAGACAGTACTGATGGTCTATATAGTCCAAAGGCAGGACTGATTGTCTATAGAGTCTAAAGACAGGACTGATGGCCTATATAGTCTGAAGACAGGACTGATGGCCTATGTAGTCAAAGGAAAGGACTGATGGCTATGTAGTTTGAAACTAATGTCTATAGGGTTTAAAGGCAGGACTGATGCCTATATAGTTTGAAACTAATGCCTATTGGGTTTAAAGGCAGGAAGGATGGCCTATATAGTCAAGTCAGGACTGATGGCCTATATAGTATAAAGGAAGAACTGATGACCTATATAGTCTAAAGCCAAGACTGATGACCTATATAGTCTAATTGCAGGACTGATGGCCTATATAGTCTAAAGGCAGGACTGATGGCCTTTGTAGTCTGAAGGCTGGACTGATGAACTTTAAGGCTGGGCTGATGGGCGATATATTTATAAGGTTATTCCCGCAGTGTTTTTATTTATTTTTTTGACTGGTGTTTTACGCCGTACTCAAGAGTATTTCACTTATACAGCAACGGCCATCACTATGGTGGGAGGAAACATGGCAGAGCCAGGGTGAAACCTACAACAATCCTCATTTGCTTGCAGACTTTCCTGCCTTAATTCTCGACAGGAAGCCAGAAGCTGGCATGAACTGGGCTTGAACTCACAGCGACTGCATTGCGCTGCGTCACTGCGCTGCTACAGAGAGTTTTTAATATGCTTTAAAAGTTTTTCAACTTAACCTTTCCAAAAATACGTAATTAATAACAACAAGGGTCACCCAGACCTTCTTAGCCTTGACAGCAGGTACAGTCACCTCCGGAGATAACCCGAATCTAAGCCAGTCCTTCAGTTGCAGTTACCATGGCTACCCCTATCAAAACACTGCCTGCTTGCTCTGCTAATGAGCATTGCTGTTGTCTTGACTCATCCAGCGGAGAATTTTTCTCTCAAAGGAATCTGAATGCCTAAATATTCAAGTGGATAGCAAAGTCAACAAGACGGTTTTATCAAATCCAGTTGCTGAGGACATAAAACATGAAGACACATGCTGATTTGTCAGTACAAACCTTACCACTGCTCCCTGATCGGTACATATGGGCCGACATAATGCTTTGAACCAATCGAAACATGTGCTGCCTCCTTAAGTGAATAAGTACAGCCATCACCAGTCCTACGCCCCGGACAAGCTCACCCATAGATCCATTGGCAGCCCTGACAAAATCGTCAAGAAATCAACCTCTAATCAATGCAAAGTTTGCAAAGACAACAAAATTAGTCAAGTACAAGTGTAATTTAAAGTATTCATACTCCGTAACAACTTTGTAAAATATGCTCAACCTCAAAGTATTTGCGTGTGTGGTTGTGTCTGCACACGTGTGGGTGGGGTGGGGGTGTTTGTCATCCTGCTTTCTCTTTAAGAACTTCTGCTCAAAGGAGATAACGGAGAGAAGATCTATTGCATGATTATCATGATAAACTTTATCAAACCATTTGTTTGTTCATTTAACTCTTTACTTGTGTTTGGAAAAATGAAACCGACAATTACAAGGTCAAATTTACATGAGCATATAGGAATGCTAGTCTGACCTTATCTCCGGTAAACAACAATAACAAGGTCGTGACATGCAGATTTTACTTAACGGAAAACCACAAAGGATGTCTTGCATTTTCGCAAGCTGATAAGATAATACCAGAAAAATCTTTTCTGTCACATACTGAGAGAAAAACACAACTTATTTTGTGATGTTTTTCATGGTTGCCAAATGTACCACAAAAAAAGAAAAATCAAGGGAGACAAATCTAGGTAGTATAAGATCTGTAAATAATATCCCATCCCCAGAAAAAAATTTAAGAATTTTCTGTGTAAATGCATTCTTCACGGGTGTTACATGCGTGTGGTTTACTCTGAAACACAGCATATTAAGCTCAATCTGGCCGGCTTACGTAATGCATTCCACACGTAATATCTGTGTGGGACCCATTCCACATGATTGTTCATGGTGCTGACTTTTTTGTTGTAATGCATGTTCACCAAGACATTTCCTGTTCTTCTGCCAAATTAGTTCATATTCTGTAGCCTTTACGACCAGTAAATCCAAGATAATTCACATTAATGACTTACTCTCACGTGCATTGTTGACAAGTTGAAACAATAAACCGTGTTGTTGCTTTCTGTTCATGTGCATCCGTGATGACTTTTATGTAAATTGATTGAAGGCGTAGATTTGTTTAGGATGGATGTAAATTTCAAGATATGATGTCACGGAAAGGTCAACCGGTGGTGTGCATGCGCTTCAGGCCGACACAGATTTTATAAACATTGCAATGCGTGGCGACCTGCTAAATATGACCCAAGTTTCGATTTCGGCTAAGATTTACAGGAGAAAGGTGATGTAAAGTAGCAATTCTGGCAAATTGTGCGTAAATATTTCAGCTTTCAGAATTGTCGTGCTTTATGTGTATTCAGGAAGAATGTAATGCACACGCAGAAGGACTGAACGAGGATGTGCTATTTACAAGCTTCATACACGTACCTAAATGGGGTCCACATAGCCCTCGGGCTAAGGGTGGCCAGCGCTCCCCGCACATCAGTGTATGAACTCTTAGACCGTGGTCTTGGGCTAGAGTAAGGTCAGCAGACAGCAGGAGGGAAAGACTAATTTTTGGATGGTCATTTACACTAATTAAAATAAACACTTAACTTTAACCATAACAGCCCCATAACAGTCAACACCCATTAGCAGATATCACACCCCATAACCGATGGTCTCCATAATAGCCGATACCCATCAACAGAAATCACATCCCATAACAGATGATACCCCATAACCGATGATCCCCATAATAACCGACACCCATCAACAGAAATCACACCCCAGAACAGTTGATACCCCATAACCAATGGTCTCCATATAAGCCGACACCCATCAACAGACATCAACCCCGTAACACATCACACACACATAACCGATGGTCTCCATAATAGCCTACATCCCACAATAATCGTCATCCCATACGTGCCATCACTTAATATCATCTCAGTAGTATCTCATAACCGATGTGCACTCATTAACCGATGTACACAGCATTACAGCTATCACCCCATAATCGATGTACACAGCTGTCACCTCATAACCGACGTATACCCTATATCAACGCCCCTCCCAACCCCCTGAGCCATCACCTCATAACCGAGGTATACCTTATATAAACTGCCATCCCATATCAGCGGTTACCCCATAACCGAGGCATACCCCATATCAACTGCCATCCCATACCAGCCGTCACCCCATAACCGAGGTATACCCTATATGAACTGCCACCAAAATAGTAGCCGTCACCCCCACAACAGAGGTATATGCCATATCAGCTGGCCCTCCTAGCAGCCGTCACCCCATAAACGAGGTATATGCCATATCAACTGGCCTCCCCTAGCAGCTGATACCCTATAGCAGAGGTATATCTCATACCAACTGCCATCCCATAGCAGCTGATACCCCATAACCGAAGTATACCCTATACAACTGCCATCCCATACCAGCTGTCACTCCATAACCGAGTTATACCCTGTATCAACTGCCACCCCGTAGCAGCCACCACCCCATATCAACTGCCCGCCAGCAGCTGATACGCTATAACAGAGGTATACCCCATATCAACTACCACCTCATATCAGCCATCACCCCATCACCCCATAATCGAGGTATACCCTATATCAACTGCCATCAAATAGCAGCTGTCACCCCGTATCAGAGGGGTATGCCATATCAACTGCCCCCCGCCCCCTTAGCAGCCATCACTGCCCGCCAGCAGCTGATACGCTATAACCGAGGTATACCCCATATAAACTGCAACGCCACAGCAGCAGTCACATAAACCCTATATATCGTGATATCCCCATAACCAAGAGACATTTGGGATGTCTGATATCTAAAACACTTTTATCATCTTGGTGACAATCTACCATAACTCACTCTGGTGATGTTTATTAATTACATGTCAAGTTGATCCTGTAGCCTGTGACCCTCCAGTATCGAGAAGATCACTTCCACAAAAACTCATACTGGATTACCTTTTGACGTTAATTTCATTATTTCTGAGTTGTAACTTCTTTGTCAGTTATAAATAAAGTATTTAGTAGTTACTGTACCTACTTGTCTGTTCATCATTGAGTGACTTACGTAATAGAATTGTAGCTCACATTCAGAAGATTAGTGTAAGCCACCTATCAAGATATTATAACGATAGACCACACAGCCATCCTGACAGATTTCAGTTATAGGTTATTGAAGCGCAGCGTAGGTGGTGTGGTTAATTATAGTGTGACCGTCACAATATCATAAGGTACATAACTTCAATGTCGAGGACCTAAGCCCATACTTTACATAATTGGACACAAAACATGGGAAAATATTCTATTTCAACCGAACGAGGTTCGTTTGAAAGCTGACACTCTATGCTTTATGCTGATATATAAATCGAGAAACAAACATGCTTTCTCTGGCTTACACGAAGCCAGAAACAATCCAGTTTGTAGGTTTTTGGTTTAGTCGGACAGGAACGGGAAAATCATGTCACAGAATAAAACTTCGCTCTCATTGTAGCACACCAAGTCTGGTATGCGACCAATGAGAGGGAAGCTTTTTTCCCCTTGATTGACCAGAGAGTCATGGACGACAAATAATTTGCCAGCTCTCCGCTTATGGGGTGAAGGTCAGACGAAGCCATATAACTTCCGTAAGGGTGCAACCAGTCAAAGTATTTAGAAGTGTTTTATCAAAAGAAAAACTTACTGAGTTGATAGTAGAAATATGGTGGCACCAGCGGCTTTCATCGCTTAGTCCAGGATTGCTCAAACATTGAGATTCGCCTTAGACGAGCCAGCGACGCTCATATACCCACGTCTGAGACTCTTACTGACCGAGATGTGGTGACTAATAGTTGGCATAGTGAATAAGCATTCCAAATACCTCTAGCTGGACAAATCCTCGTCATAACATCTCCCATTCCCATCGCCACATATAATTTTGTGAACGAAATCCAATAAAATTTCATTCATAAGAAGAAAGCATGCAGGCTGTGTGGCATGACGGTCATTATAAATGTTAACCCGGTAAATGGAATTTTGGAATGTGCCGATAAGATGAAGTGAGTAATATTTGTTTCTTACACACTTTTTCCCTTTTTTTTCTTTTGACGTTTCTGAATTATTTTTGCAACGCACATTTGAAGTGTTATTGGTTATTTCATTTATAAAATTGTCTTCTTGCAATATCTGAAAGAAAGTCAGCTGTGAAATCTGACTTCGACTGTTAGTGAAGTAGTATACAGAATAGTGGTTCTGGCACTTCCAGCTAGGGTCATCCCCACCCCCCTGTAGGGTCCCCAGCCCAAGCTCAACCCTGCTGAAGTCATGTGGTGTTCGCGTACACAACTTTTTGCAAATTATCTATGTATGCGAACGGGCGTTCACATTCAGAGATAATTGCATTATGAAGTCGAAGCTAGCGAGACCCCCACGCGAGAGCACTGTATCATGTATACAACTAGCTGAAGCGCCTATAGTGAACAGAACGCCTGTATGAGCCACACAGATAGACTGTTTACATAGTTGGCGAGACCACAAAACACCCAGCCAGGGCTGAACCTCTATTTAGAGAAATACAATCTTAAGAGATAAGAGACCAACCACCTTATATTTATCTAACTAGATAAACAGTGAGTTATGCCTTGCATCGCATACCAGCTTTCGAGGTGGAGTACAGCTAACTGAATTCGGCATGTGTATGTATTACACAGCGATAACCCATGTGCAGTGGATATAACCAGGAGTTCACACACTTCTGGGTTCACTATATATAACAAAGGCTCAGAGTAAATGATTGCATTTATATAGCTGGCGAGACCACTTGACACAGTTAGATTACAGTGACCTCTATATCCTGAATCTCTAATTAGAGAAATAAAATCTTAAGGTATAAAGACCACAATGGATCGAAAGAAGTGCATATTGTTAATGCGCGGGGTGAAGACAACCTGTGATAGCGTTGTGTGGAGGTTCGGATGTATTACCGGTGAGTATTGTGCACAGCATAATTACCACATGAGAAAAGGAGCAAAGCCACATACCCCATTCACTGTATGCGGAGCAGGATACCGTAACGAGTATGGCGTGTAATGGCTGTGGCGCTGCCTGCGTGCGTCTACAGAACTGGTGCCTAAAGCAGCGCACTTTCAGAGAAGAGTTTGCACGACTAGCAGCGATTGATGTTACCATTTAGAGAAATATAATCTTAAGGAATAAGGTCTCTAGTATGAGCGCATATATAGACCCGCTACTAGATGAAATTTCCATTTAGACAAATATAGTCTTAAGGCATATGGCTACCACAATGGATGCATACATAGATCAGCTGTTAGATTAAATGAATGCAGAAATGGATGCATAAATAGACCAGCTATTAGAGGTAATCAATGCAGAAGACCCCATCATCCTGGAGGTGTCCATTTCTGAGGCAGTCAAGGATCGCCTGCTAAAGCCCTTACAGCCTAGGAAATATCGACCTTTCCCTCCACCATGTAAGAAGCGGCGTAGGAGGAAGGCCACTGAGCAAGAGTATGAGCCCGTCCCCAAAACTTTCCGAACCACCAAGAACTACCAGAAGGAGGTTCTGGAGCTGTTTGAGGGTATCAAGGAAGATGAGCTCAGGTTCCAGGAAACCCCCGGGAAATCGAAAGGTATCTCCATAACTGGCAGATGGCTGTGCACGAAGAGCATTACCACGGTGCAAACCCTAAATCTTTTCCTGAATGGGTGCGCTCCCAGATCCAAGAAAAGCTTGAAGAACTCCGAGCCCTCAGAAGTGTAAAATTTCAACTCGCCCTCAAGGTCCAGCATCCTGGAGGCTCTAGAAAATTGGACGCAGAGAGGGTCAGGATGGATCGTCGAACCAGTGGAAACTCTATGGCTGGATACCGCTCGATACCAGCCGCTGACAGGTGGATCTTACATAGCGCTAGCAGGTGTAAGGAACAAGAAGGCAGTCGTAAATGTGGAAAACAACGAACACCACTGCCTCCAATGGGTGCTCCTATCAGCTTTTTCCTACAGCCACAAGCCCATTGAGGCCTAGCAAATACCCAACTGAGGATGGCCTAAACTTTGAAGGGATCGACTACCCAACTCCCATCTCCCTGATCCCGAGGTTTGAGAAACAAAACAACCTAGCCATCAGTTGGGACAAAGGCGTCGCTGTACTTCGGCTCATCAAGGAGCCCAGCTGCATGCCTCGGATCAACAAGCTGTTGATCGAGAGGGTCGGTAAATTCAACTACACCTGGATCAAGAATCTTAACCGCTTGCTTTATGATCAATCCAAGTATAAAGGCCGAAAGCACTTCTGTGAGCGTTGCCTCTATGGATACTCTAGGGAAGACCTGCTGGAAGCCCACAAACCGGAGTTAAGTGGGATCGGTGAGACATCCGTGCGAGTGGAGATGCCGGAAGAGAGCAAAAACAAGTTCACCTTCCAGAACCACCGCAACCCCTTACATCATCTATGCCGACTTTGAAGCTCTCACCACCAAAATCGAGGGCTGGACCCCACAAAAAGGGATACCCCAAAACACAGCACCATGAGGCCTGCAGCTACTGCTACACCGTGGTGCAATGCGATTGTCACACCGAGCATCCTGTGGAATATAGAGGGCCCAATGCAGGAGAGCATTCCTCCAGGCAGAGGAACGCAAGATCAAGGTAGTGCTAGCTAACCTGAAAGCCATAGCAATGACCTGAGAAGATTGGCGGGCATACAACAGTGCTTTAACCTGCCATGTCTGTGAAAAGCCACTTGTAGTTGCAGGGCAACGGGATTCTGTCCGCGACCACTGACACATCAGCAGAAAATACCGGGGTGCTGCACACAAAGCTGCGGCTAAGCCGAAAAAAACCTGCGGGGCTATGACTCTCACCTGCTGATGAAGGCGATCTTGAACGTGGAGGGTCGTATATCCTGTATCCTCAACAACACCGAGATATACATCTCCTTCTCCCTGGGGCACCTCCGCTTCATCGACAGAGCCCAGTTCTTGCTGGCATCTCTCGACAAGCTCAAAGGCGTTCCAGATCACAGCGCGGCATGAGCCAAGCCAGCAGAGACATGAACTGCTTACGCGCAAGGGTGTTTACCCATGTGGGTACATGGACTCTTGGCAACGCTTTGATGAGGCGAAGCTTCCCACAAAGGAGACTTTCCACAGCAAACTTGTGAACACATACATATCAGCGATGAGGAATATGCCCATGCGCAAAAGGCCTGGAAGGCCTTCGACTGCACAACTCTTGGAAACAACCACGAACTCTACAACCGCACTGATGTCCTACTGCTGCCAGATGTCTTCGAGACGTTCCGGAAGACCTGCATTCGGCAGTTTGGCCTACACCCTGCGCATTATTACACCAGCCCTGGTCTCCCCTGGGATGCTCTTCATCGATAAGGGGATGAGAGGGGGTATCTCGATGGTCTCAAAGCTTCACGCCCAGGCTGGAAAGCTATGACCCAAAGAAGCCTTACAGCTATATCCAGTACCTGGATGCCAACAACCTTTACGGCTAGGCAACGAGTAAACTGTTACCAAAAGGTGGCTTTGGATGGGTGGAAAACTGCGATCAACTCGCAAAAACATCCCAGGGCATCCGGCAGACAACCCAAAGGGTTATATAGTGAAAGTGGATCTAGCCATAAGGAACGCTATGTATTCCACTACCACAACTTACATCTTTACCTCTCACTGGGTATGCGTCTGAAAAAGATTCATCGTGCTCTCCTCTTTCGACAATGCCCCTGATGGAGCCCTACATCCGAATGAAAACCGAGCTCTGGAAAAGGGCGACGAGCAATTTCGAGAAGGATCTCTAGAAGTTCATGAACAACTCTGTCTTCGGAGAGACCATGGAAAACCTCCACAAGCGAGTACATGTCAAACCCGTGTGAGCAAGTGAAGAAGACAAACTCAGATGCCTTATCGCCAGTCCAGCATTCGCCAGAGCCAACATGCAAAGGAGCCGTCTGAAACTCAACCGACCCGTCTATGTGGGGATGAGCATCCTCGAAGAATCTGATGTATGACTTCTACTACAACCAGATGAAGGCTCAGTACGGAGATAACTACCAGCGCCTCCACACAGACACAGACAGACTACTCCTCTAGGGTCCAGACAAAGGCTGCCTACGAGGATATGGCCAAGTATGCACTCTTCAATGACACGTCCGACTACCCAATGGATCACCCACTCCATTCTACGGCGAACATAAAGGTCTTAGGTAAGATGAAGGATGAATGTCCTGTGCGCCCGATCGCCGAGTACGTTGGCCTGCGCCCTAAGACGTATAGCATCCTTGAGACCAGCGGCAACAACATCAAAAAGGCCAAAGGTGCAAAAAATAATGTGAAAAAGCATATCAGACATGAGCAGAACAAAGAGGCTATCTTCGAAAAGCAGACCTTCCGCCATGGCATGGATGTCCTGCGGTCAGAGTGTCATCACATCTACGGGCAGCAT
Organism: Acanthopleura granulata; assembly: GCA_016165875.1. Lineage (NCBI taxonomy): Eukaryota > Metazoa > Mollusca > Polyplacophora > Chitonida > Chitonidae > Acanthopleura > Acanthopleura granulata. The sequence goes on along the minus strand of JABBOT010000001.1, from coordinate 12,616,422 downwards.
CTGAAAAAGGTATCACTCTCACCCTTCAACTCCAAGCGCTGGATAGCTGAAAATAGGGTGGACACGCTGGCCTATGGACACAAAGATGCTCTACCAGCAGGCTGTGCTCCTAGCGACCCCATCAGACGGAAGTTGAGTGTCATGTAGGACCACGAGAAGCTCCACCCTGCAGGCCATCCGATCCTACATCAAGGTATTACAACACAGGCGCATCGGGATTAGTTACCGAGCGGCCGAGTCGGTAAACAGCCAGGGACCACACACTGGATCAGTCGCCCGACAGGGACTACCCTCCAGCTCCCCGGGCTAGCACAGATAGCGAACGCCAACCCCAAAAGGTAACTTCTGTTCGCAAAAGCCAACAGTACGGCCTGGGACAGTGGGGGAGGGCTTTTGTGCCACCGTTTTTGCCTTGATGCTCTCAGAAGGCCGCTTACCAGTGAGTCGGGTCACTTGAACACCTTGGTGACTGTGTCGAAGGGTAGAGAGAGCAGGTCAGCTTGGCGGACCTCGTTTGGCACGTCAACATCAAACTCTGGCCGTGGAATATGCCGTGGGGCTGGCAGAAAAATCTGCCAGACGGACTGCTTCTTCAACCAATCGCAAGCTGTGCATTCAGAGATCTTCGCAGCAGAAACTACTCTCTAAATGGCGACAATACGTCTCCAGTAGCCCTTGGGGCTATAGTATATCTTCGATAGACGAATATACAACTCATCGGCCATGGTTGTAGGCACCATAAGCAAGGTATTCCAGCAGCCTGATAAGTCTACAACACGCGGCAGTCACGCGGCCGCCCGGTTGTCGCCCGAAGGTTGGTCGAGCCCTCCAGCACCTTTGCCGGGAAACGCATTGCGGTCTTTTCCTCCTGTCGTCCTCGTCCAACGAGTCAGTTTGGTCCACTGTCAATGCCTTTCCAAGATACTGTTTGGCCTGCCCCCGTACCCCCGCTTCCAGCGCAGCAAACCTTTCACGGTGCAGACCGAGGGGATGCGCGTCTGCCTCCTCCTCCAATGGCTCCTGTTTCTTTTGTCCAGCCGAGGACGCAGGCTCAGTGTCTTCGTCGATTCATTCGTCCATTTCGGCCATTTTCGCCTGGCGAATAGTTTAAGTCCCAGACCGCATGCAACGCGCGATATGTACGGCTATTCTCCTAGCTCTAATATTTTCGCATGCAGCCCGCAGGATCACACTAAAGGTGATTATTTGCAGGGAAAATAGCAACAGCCAGCCGCTGTTAAGCAACAGTGTTTTGCACATTATAGCACGTGGTATGCAGCCGGCTGATCAGCCTTCAACAGAAGATTAGCATGCTTTGTTTCGGTCAGCTGCTCCGGAAATCTGGCCCGCTCTTCCGCAGCGATTACATCATTTTCTCTGAGACATTCTTCAAACGAGTCCCCATGCAGTGGAATATGGCGACCTAGCGCGTCTACTCGCGTAGACCCTTCAGGACGGAGTTATATTTCGCACCCAGACGATTTGCTGCGCGTGCCAGCCTGGGAAGGCCAGCTTAGAGAGCACGTTTTTCTTTCTGGTCAGCGCCTTTTTGGCCGAGCAGTCGTCAATGATATACAGGGTTGGCTTGCCTTGGAACACCTTGTAGGTAGGCACGGAGGTAGGTGATGGAGCCTTTCGCCTGGGTTTATGACGGAGACATCTGGGTCACTCCACACCCAGGGACACTCTTGATACACCTGATTGTACCGCATAGTGGGACACAGGACAACAATGTGTTGAACAAGCCGCGATAGGGACCCTCCAGGAAGTTGAGTGTGAAAAGGGTTTTCCCACACCCCGTCATTCCGCAGATAATCACCGAGTGAGGACCCCTGGGCCAGAGGTTACTAGGACAGGTGTGTAACGAATCGGCCATCCTCGAGGTTGAGCTGAGCATCCTTGACCTCGTAAAGGTAGATGTTCAAAGCGCCCGAAGCCTCTGCTGTTTTCGTGATCTGAGTGGTCACTCCCTCAATGACATTCTTGTTGCGTCGCGCGCTGCCGTGTAGCTGGTTGTCGTCCGTGGACCTCAGGTCAAGCCACAGGGCGTACTTGGTAGTTAAGAAGTCGCCAAAGTACACGTCCGCCAGTGCTACATCTTTTGGGACTGATGGCCACCTCGGGATGGCGCTTGCAGCGAGTTGCAAAGCCTCATCCCACTGCTGATAGGCGCGCAGCCTTTGGCTGTGCAGCTGGTTGTGTATCCCTTCGATTGTCATCTCCACCTTTGTTTTTTGGGGTTGTAGAAAGCCTCGGTGTCCCGCTGGAAGGCCGCGTCTTGGGCCTCGAACAGCATCAAGATACCCTTTATATTGCGGGCGGTTACATTGAGTTTGATGTTCCACAGGGTATCACTACTGTTACAGCGGATAACGCATTTCTGGAGCATGCGGTCGTACATAGCCAGACGCCCAGCCTACTGGTTAGGGATCATCCGAGCCAACTCGGGCTTAGTGACTATATCGTGCTCGAGGGTGATGTTGTCAATGGTGTAACTGGTTGCTGCCAGGTCATCAGCGTCCCCTGTGGCCTGGATTACGAGGCTGTAGTCGTTAAAAGTTATTTCGTATCCGAGCCTGTCCCCCAGGAGTGACTGGTAGAATGGCATATAGCTCTCCAGCAACTTGAAGTCGAGGAGAACGTAGTATCGGTTGCCATAGACGGCAGCGATAGAACTCTGGGCGGCAGTGGGTGAGCCATTCACTGCATCAGGGCAGATTTTAGTAACACTTTGGCCGACCAAAGTGTCAATGGCCTGGTACTGGGCATTCTCCCTCTCCTGGGCCGTCTTCCAAAGGTCCATGTAGCAGTGGTAGACGTTGCTGTCATCAATCGACAGCACCTCTTTACCAGTTATAGTGATCGTAGTCTTCTTTTCCACAGCACGGCCGAGTTCTGGACTACTGTTCGGTTGTCGTCGGGAGAGCTTAGCGTGATGGTGAAGGCCAGTCTCGCTGTCTCAGGAACACTGACATCATGGGAGCCGAGGTTTGGGAACCGAACAAAAAGCTGTTGGTTTTGGTGGGTCGTTCTCAGGTTATTTGTGATGACGACCGACTGGCTCACACCCTTGAACCCAAAGGGAGTTCTCAGGCGGCGGTAAGGATTGAGCTTGCGTCCGTACACGTGGCTATTGAACGCCGGGCCGCATGTTCAATAATTGTGCCGCAATATTCAATAGCCAACATGACAGGCTTTGATTTCTACAACTTAACGTTTGATCATGGCGATTTGAAGACGATGAAGAGACCGTTCCCATACATGATGCTGACACTGACATCGGGACCACTGGGACTTATGTATCGTCGCATCAGGAGTTCCTCCAGTCAGCGGTAGATGACTACTACAACGCGATAGCGGATAGGGGTCTCACCCCCTCAACTGGCCGATACCCAAGTAAGTTTGAGCTCGTCGGCAGTCATTTCCGGTCGAAAGCACATCCAAACCTCACGATTATCAACTCTCGGACAGGAAAGCCACTGGCATTCTCAACCATTGATGGCTGACCTGGAGGGGGCTGCCATCAAAGAAGATGTGGGATTCACTAAATGGACCAGAGGGTATCCCGAGAACACGCTGCTGGCTGACACTGTTGCAGCCATCCAGACCGCCTATAGGATGTTGGGCAAAGTAGCTGCTGACATCCATACTGTCGAGATACAGGACTTAGGCGCGGTCGCGAAGAAGAACGAAGATGCAGTCCATATTATGGATACAAGCTTCACGGATAGGGCCGTCGATGAGATTATTTCCACGATCACTGACCGCCCACTGCCTGCCCATGAGTTGCCTATCCGTGAGCTGCTGAGTCTTGTTAAGGTATTGCAGGCTATCCCGGGCGAACAACTTCGCTAAGCTCTCAGTCCTCGATGAAGACATCTCTCGGCAAAAGCGGAAACCGGATGAGGCAAAAGCCACAGGTGGTGATGAATTCACTAGGTGCCGTATTGCTGAGCTGCTACCTCACCTTCTGGATGAGAGGGCGGCCCGCCTTGAGGCCGCTTCGGGCACCAGTCATGAGCTCCACTCTCAGATCAACCGTTCCGCGAGCAAGGATGACACTCGCGTCGTTGCTCACTGCGATTGGAATGGCGGCATCGGTATTGGTGGTTGGGCTCACTGGGGGCTCTGCAGCGCCAGTGCCAGCGACACCACCTCCTGGGCCAACCGAGAAGGGCGGTCTGAAGGAGTGGGTAAAAAAGCATCTGCGCACACTGGGTAGGCTTCTAGCTAAACTGGCTGGTAAAGCCGTAGCGATTCTCCCAGGTATTATAGGGAGCATCATCTCTTGGCTCCTCAGCACATTAGGAATGGCCGTGAACTGGGTTGCCGAGAGTACTTGGGCCCCGACTAATACTAACGTCACCTTTTCTTCATCGTGCTCTCTCGGTGACCTCGGTGAAACTGAAGTCGGTGCTGCCGGCACGGTTACAGCAGCTGGATGCGGCTTTATAATGCTTGTCCCCCCAGTTCCGGCAGCTACCTGCGCATGAAATGCCGAAGGCAAGTTCACGTCTCCGTTGACCCCGAGTTTCTGGTCTGTTGTGACTATGAGGATCTCGCCAAGCACATAATCCACCTTTGAGCGGGAGTACCTCAGGACGTTCTGGTTCTGCTCTATGACCGAGGGGAGGTCAACAGGTCTTCCTATGGCATCTTCGAGATTTGCTACGAACTGCTTCTGCGCATCAAATGCCATGTCTTCCGTGCCTAAGATACTGCTGCTGGTGTGTGCCTGTGCTCGGAGGTTTGCCCAAACATAAGTTCCAATGGTGTCGTTCACACGTTCCACACCTGCCTGGGTAAACCGATGTGATGGAATCGATGTGAAATTTGTTCGGTGTTCGCTGGAATGCAAATGCGGCTAGGATGGTAGTGGTAATGCGATTTCACGCATAATAATAAGCCATGCCTAATCCGTCGCTTCGACTCCTTTTTTGCCGCCAGTCTTTGTCTGAGGAGACCCGAAACTTGGCGCAAATTCGCTTGTATTGTCTCCGGTCATAAGGGATGTCGGTCGGAATTCATGCATCGTGTTGTGGGAGTGGCGTCTAATCACTTCTAGAATACGGCGCACTTGATAGTACACGTGAAAGTGGAATACAGAGTTGTTTACTTGTGTGTCGGCTATGAGGTGATTTTCCTCTGACACCACACAACCGGTCATGGTGCACCATACGGCGAAACTGAGTTCTGCTACCACGCCATCGGTTGCCTGTGCCATTTCACAACTTATGTGTCGCTGTTGATTTTCGGTTAGGTGTAGCGTTGAAGCACCTTTTTGAAAATCAGGTCGAAAGCCATTCGCGGGTTGTTCAGGCCGGGATCTATCACCACGATTTCACTCGGCTCCTCAATCCCTTGACTCGAATATACTCCACCGACATGGTCCAGGGTTACATTCCTATTGAACGAAAACACTTTATCAAACATATTGCTGAATATGTTTGTCACACAGAGCGATGTTCAACAGGGGAGTAGTGTCCTCCTCCCAGCATGTCTGGACAATCTAAACGGCCAGTACGAGGTCGCCCCACTCGATATGACCTTTTACCCACAGGCCAATACTGGTTCCGACGTACGTTTCAGGTTAAACGATAATTCGATAGTCGTCCCAAGCAGCTATTACCCTGTCTGTACCCTTAACAAGAAGTGTTCCGACCTTTGGGTGCTAAACTGCAACTGAATGAAACTTCTGGTGGTGTGCGGCTGGGATTTAAAAAGCATGATGTTATCAGTCTGTTAGGCTCAGCTGATATCCTCGGATTATCAAACGCAAGAGAACCCATGAGCGGAAAAAATGAAGGGGACAAACTACCCAAACAGGCGCCACACAAAGAAATATTTTTCCACCTAGATGAGGCGGGCTCGAGCTCATACGAAAACATCGCAGCCAGTAATGCGAGTGGCTCTACTCTCCTGGGGCAGTCGCGATATACCACAAAGGCATAAACTTGGGAAGGACGGCGCATTTGCCAATCCACAGTACAAAAAACTGTTGGCTGACTCGTGTAGAGGCTTACTATAAAGCTATTAAACATTTAACCTATAGATACAGCATACTTAAGAGTAACTTTACACATTCGCCGACGTGATGAACCCGATGGGCCCTAGTTGCACTAGCCTGGACTTATCAGATCTGGCAGATCTCGACGGTTTTGAGCGACAAGGGATGGATGGACGGATCTATGCCTTCCAACTCCGAAGGGGTATTTATGCACGAAAGAAGGTGTCGTTGGGAAAATCTTAAGAACCACCAATGTTGAATGAGCTCGCCGATGTCGATATCGAATCCCCGAATGCGCTCCAAAAACTCACCCTGGTTCTACATATATCTCATGATCCTGAGAATAGGGTATGGGGTCGCGTTAAATCGGATGATCCCAAATGGGACACGGATACTGGTGCACACAACAAGGGGTGGTGTGGTTAAAAGGGATTTTAATGGCTGTACGGTTTACCTCCCGTACACGGCCATGGGAGATGAAATTCATGTGAGGAAACTGCCGGAAAGGGGCCATATGATCGGAGGAGGTCCAGATACAACATCTTACCTTATTATCAACACATCATTTCCTATTAGCGAGGTTCTCTCGGGTACTACAATCATTCTGGATATTACATTGGGTCATAATCCAGACAAGCTCTTCCACATCCTTCCTCGCTTGAAGATCGAGTGACCTGTTGGTAAAAGCGTAACTATCGTCGTATAAATACTTCCAAGAGCTGATAGGATTGAGACAAAGTTAGACAATGTCGTGGCCGCTGCACTGCATGTGGTACGGTTTAACTGCATAAATCTAGAGCATGGCGTTCAGTTGAAACGGTTAAGATTAAGTTTAAAATCCATATCGGATTTAGAATTAAACATTCTAACGGCGTCTACATACAGATGGCACAACTGTATCCAGCATTAGATCCATCTGCTCCACCCCCCGTCCCCCACGGCTGGAGATATGGACGAGTATAGATTTCAACATATTAGCACTCCGAAAAAAGAGCTGGAAGACGAGAGAGATGCCAGAGCAACTCTATACAAAATATGCCACTGGATAGTCAACGCAGTTGATGGTATTGATACCGCGCTACTCACGGCAAGTAAAGGTATGGGCGTCGCCGGGGTTGGTGTGTTGTCCACGATAATTGCGACGCCTCTAGCTATAAGCATGGAACGCGCGGCCTTCTAAGTGGCCTGGGGAAGTTTCTAAGTTTCGGGATAGAAGAGGTGAACCGTCTCAGTCGTTAACATCTTTTCTTTTCGGCGTCGAGCTATGTTATGTTTCTGTTCGGTATTTAACAGAGGGTCGGTAGGCCTATGCCAGTTATCTCTGAATGTGAACGCTCGTTCGCATACATAAACTTTTGCCAATTATCTCTGAATATGAAAGCCCGTTCGCGCACATAGATAATTGGCAAAAAGTTGTTTACGAGAACACCGTATGGCTTGAGCTTGGGTTGAGCTTGGTTTGGGGGCCCTCCAGGGGTGGGGAGGGTGCCAGAACCCCTATTCTGTATACTTGGTGAAGATTCATATGTTCACGTGCATGACCCACTTAAATAACGCCAGAAATGGTGGACGTCCTAAAACGAATGGCAGCAGTGTGACCTGGAGGCTTTTTCGCAATTACCAAACTTGATCAGATTACCCTTACAAAAGTGGATGCGGCAATGAGAAGGGGAGATGTTATAGCAAGGATATGACCTTTGGAGGAATGTGAAGTGCTTATGTGCGGTGCCAACTGTTATTCACCTGTCACTAGTCTCTGTCACTAGGAGTATTAGACGTGGGTATTTGAGTGTTGCTGGCATCACTTCTAATGCAAATCCCAACGTCTGAGATATCTTGGACTATTCATCGCTGAGAAATCAAGCCACAACTTGTCCATCTCAACCGGAAATCTACAAACATACAGGTTTCAGGCTTCATGTAGCCAAGAGAAAGCATGTTTGTTTGCTAAATCATATATCAGCGTAAAGCCCAGTCAGCTTTCGAACAAGCGTTGTTTGGTTCAGATTGGAATATATTTCCATGTTTTATGCCCAGTTATGTGAAGTTTGGGCTCATGTTCCAGGCATAGTCCATCTGGATGGACTCAGGTGTTATTTAAAAATTCTGACATTCATCGCAACCTTGAGTCCATCACCCATACTCACAAAAATCGCGGCAGAACTCAGAACTCAAACTCGATAGAACTGCTTTCGATGAGGTCAGCGATCGTGTCAAACAAACTTACCTATATTCGAAGTGAACTGACAGAAACAAAAAATTTTATGCCCTTCTTTGTTGTATTATGAAGATTTGTATTGCAACCTACCAATGGCAATGAAAACATCTTAGTTTTCAAGATGTTTTCCAAACAACAACTCTGTTACATTTCAGGCCAAGAGTAGGTTACGAGACTTTTCAAAATAGCTGCCAACAGTGAGCCATTTGGTATGTTTGAAGTTCTCACAGCTAATGTGACCACAACTCTGGGAGTTTATTAGTTTCATAAGTAAAGGTAATGAACATAGATTTCAAATTCAACCGGAAAATGGCATAGAAATACGCAAAAAAAGGTGAGTTGCAGTCACAGGCACTTGGTACCGATCAGAAGATCAAAATAAAATACTACATGTGATATAACATGTGATACCCTAGAATTATATAATAACCAACAGATCTCTCACTTGCCATTTTGAAAGTCACGAAAATGGCAAACCAGCTTCTCATTCATTGGTGATTTTTCACCAGTTTTGTCAAATCGAACACCAGTATACATCTGGATGGCTCGAAAAATGTTTATTCTCATTTCATGACCATTCTTGGGGTCAAACTCTCCTGGGATAAGCGTTAATCCGTCCTGAACTATCTGGACACTGGTCCCACCAAGCCTTCGAACTTTACTTAACAACGTCCTCCGGCAAAACTGGGTTACGCCCCATTAGGCCTAGCTACTTGTAAGGCTTTTGATTGGTCAGAAATAAAGGCTATTGCTCTTGCAGGAAATACAACTTGTTGACATGGACATTCTTATATAGTGATATGAATACAATATTCAAGCGATAATATTACTGAGCTTTTACTAATATTTTATTTTCACAATTGTGTGACATTCAGAATAAGGGAGCTCTGTGACTCAGTCGGTTAGCGCGCTAGCGCAGTGCAATGACCCAGAAGCCTCCCACCAATGTGGTGGCTTTGAGGTAAAGCCCAGCTCATGCTGACTTCCTCTCCGGCCATATGTGGGAAGGTCTGCCCGCAACCTGCAGATGGTCGTGGGCTTCCCCGGGCTCTGCGGGGTTTCCTCCCACCATAATGCTGGCCGCCATTGTGTGAAATATTCTTGAGTACTGCATAAAACACCAATCAAAACAAATAAAATAAATAAACATTCCGAATAATATTTGTTTGCTTTTGTATAATATATCTGGGATACAATATGATGACATGTAACTTGTGATGTAACTTGTTTCTGTTTAACAGCAGCAGGTTTATTTTCCTTTAATCCTGAATACACCCCAAGCTTTGTTCCTCACACACTTTTTACAGTTTATTAAATTTTTTAAGAACCTGAACTTAACTATCTTTAGTGTGAAAATACTTTCATTAAGTTCGTGAACTGAACCTTGGATATCGTATGGTACTCCACACTGAATATAAAATGATGTTCCTTGTGAAACTTTATTTAACTTGTTCATCTGTACGTGTTTGACTTTAGTTTGCATCACATTAGTTGGGAAAGAAATTCACAAGTCCAAACAAAATAATAGTATTATTATAATTTATTACTAGAATTATTCTTAGAAGTTATTATTATTATTGCTGTTGTCATCATCATCATCATCATTGCTATTGTCGTCGTCGTCGTCGTCGTCATCGTCATCATCATCATCATCATCAATCATCAATCATCAATTATCATCGGGCACATCAATATGTGCCTGTAATAAATTATAAGTTGTTTTGGAGGTTTATAAAAATAAGCCAATTAAATAAAATATAATATATAAATACCAGAATAAATACCAGCAGAATCAAATATAATATACCATATGCAACAGCATGGATATTGTTTAATAAGAAAAGTAATTATCCCCAATTTAATAAAGTGTAAATTATACTGTACATGCTCTTATAGACACCTTGAAAACAACATGTTGTGTTCAGACGTGATGTTATTTATAAATACAAAACTTTTTTTGGCTATGAGGCCTACATAACTGCGCAAATGTCTTCAGATGAGTAAATCTGAGGCAGTCAATATTTTCAACCAGAAAACTTTTCCCTGCCCTAGGCTGACCTAATATGACAACTTTGTTACCTGCCGAGAGTGAGTCATACGTTGTCTGCTGCCTGTCCATTAACAACATCAAGTTGACACACATTCAGTGTCTTGAGTTCTTACCAAACAAAAGCCTTACAAGTAGCTACATGTAGGCCTTACGAGCGTAACCGAGTGTTGCCGAATTTTTCCGGAGAACGTTGTTAAGTAAGGTTCAACGGCTTGGTGGCACCAGTGTCCAGTTCATCCAGGACTGATTAATGCTTGTTCCAGGCGAGCTTGACGCCAAGGATGTTCACGAATTAAGAATAAACATGTCTCAAGCCATCCAGATGTATATTGGTGTTTAATTTGACAAATTCGGTGAAATTTCACCGATGAACGAGAAGCGGGTATGCAGCTTTCGTGACTTTCAAGAAGGCGAGTGAGAGACCTTTAGGTTATCATACGACCCTAGGGTATCCTATATTGTAGTATTTTATTTTGCTCCACTGGTTGGTTTCAAGTGCCTGCGGTTGGAGTGCCACTTATCTCCATCGACTTCGAGTTCGGCAATCTGCAGCGATTTTTTGGAGTACGCGTGATGGACTCAGGTTTGAAATGAATGTCAGAATTTTAAAATATGACTCTGAGTCCATCTAGATGGGCTAGTCCCAGGCATTGATTTATTTATTTCATTGGTGCTTTGGCCGTAGTAAATAACATATCGCTTACATGTATACGACGGCGAACAGCATTATGGTGGGTGGAAAACGAGCAGTCCCAGGCATTGAAGTTATGTACCTTGTTGTATATATTAGGTATAAGCAGCGTTCGACCGAACCTGCTACATGTGTGCCTGTGGTACAGTTTGGTTATTTTACCTTTTTTTTTTTGATTTTTTTTTGGTGGTCACATATACCACAGGGACGCCTGTCAGCCTGGTTCTTTTGCTATCAGTTGGAGATGAAAGTAGGCTAGATGTTACATGTCCACTAGGACAAGCAGACACACTTGTTGCAGTTGAAGATGACGGCTGGCGGATATTTGTTGCAACAGAAACGTCTGTTGTTGTGAACCTGGAAGATGACGGTCGGTTGGTACTTGCAGAGGCATCTTGTCCAGACAATTGTAGTTTCTCTTTCTCTTCAAAGCTAGGCCTAGATATATACCAGACCAAGTCTTAGATTCAAACTCATCCGTCAATGGCCTTTAGCCTTTCTTGAATTATTGCCTTGTCTTTTTCGATTCGTTGGATAATGACAAAACACACATGACAAAGGTTTCGGTCTGCAAAACTAAACTTAAGCTCCGACAGAGGAGTTAAACTATCCTCTGGAATATCCAACAAATCACTCAGAGCATTCTTCAGTTGTATTGACATGTTTACGAGTCGTTGGATAGATTCTTTGCACCTGTCCCCTTGCCTTTACGGATGGATTGCAACAGTTTATGCACTTCGAATGAGACACCCTACCCGCCATTTCTCCACGGTGCGTTCAGCGTGCGTTCATCGTGGTTCATGGGCTCCACTCCATAATGCCATGCCCGGCAATAAGTATAGAGTGTCATGAGTGGGTCCCATGTTCAAAAGACCACGAAAACCCAACAAGCCCACGTGGTGCGACGAGGTCATTGTTCATTGAGGTCCCAAGTTTCAAGGTCAGAAGGAGACCGCAAGAATTTCGGCAATCACGGCAAACTATACTGAAATTCTATGCTTACATGTTTCAAATAAATAAATAAATAAATAAATAAATAAACAAGATACTAAAATATTTGTATACTACGGAACTGAGGAAGAGACATACCTTTTCAATTCTTATTTTTTGGGCTGTCAATAAAAAATAGAATTTATTTACTAATTTTTGTTTTCACGGGAAAAATTATTTTCACCGTGCTAGCAGTGATCCAGTCAGAAATGCCCTCACTTGGAATGCAGCATGCCCATTGGCTCGTTAACTCGGGAGAAATTAATTTACCGCGAGTTAGCAGAATTTCCCCCGTGATAGTCTGCCAATCAAATGTTCTTTCAAGATTCGTTTGTCGCCCCAAGTCGCTCCGGAGTATTTCCTTAAATTGTACACATATACCTCAATTCGAGCATATATAGCGTGATCCCTACTATATACTGACCTTGTCAGTTTATTTGCGTTACTTATGAATGAGTCCACCTGTATTACGTAGTCAACAATGCTACATCATAAATTCAGAATAATGAAAGCTGTTCTCGGTCCTAAAGCAAGCGGTATTGCCATTGGCTGACTATAACACGGGGATAATTCTGCTAATTCGGGGTAAATTAATCTCCCCCGACTTTGTGATCCAAAAGGCGTGCTGCATTCAAAGGAAAAGCATTTCTGATTGCATCATACTAACAAGGGGGAAATAATTTTCCCCGTGAAAAAAAAATTTAATAAATAAATTCCCTACCTTTCAAAAAAAGAGAATAAACAAACTAAATCCCAATCAAATTATTTCCCTTCACTTAGTAACCAACAAGAAACTATCATTTCAATTATGAGCATTTTGACTGGTTGGTTAAGTCGGGGGAAATAATTTCCGTTGCTTTAGCAGAATAATTTTTTGATTCTCTCTTTTCTCCGACGGCCTTAGATATTCGCTGGTTTGAAACCAACTCAAGCCACATGGCTTGGGATTAACTACCTGAACTATAGCCCCACAAAAACATGCATTAATCTTAAAGCATAAAACTTGATGATTTTAATTCTCCACATGTTCAGACTTATCAGCTACTAAGGTATTTTCATACAACTTTAGCGACGTGAAACGTCGTGGAATGTGGTGTGGCTCACATTCTATCCATGCCCAATAGGCGAGGGTCCATGGGCCGCCCAGCCTTGGAAGCTCTGGCTTTTTGAATAGAAGTAGACATGTTTTAGGCGATTTGAGGCAACTAAGGCTGGGATAAATTGGACCTTCGGGGAATGTCATATAATTTGGGGGTGCTGATGCAGTTGAACTATATCATTGTCGCAGGCAAATAGAGAAGGGTCCAAATTATATAATCGGAGATTTCTTTTAAATTATCTTTCGCTGACTCAAATTGTAATAGGATACGGAAAGAAAACAAAAACAAAGAAAGAAAGAAAGAAACAAACAAACAAACAAAAAAAAACAACTCTGCATATATTCCTCTTTAGTGGAAAATCATATAATTTTGACACTGTGATGAATGTGCAATTATACTATATCCCAGTTCAACAAGCCAAGGTCCAGGGGCCGCCTACGCCCCGGAAGCTCTGGCCATTGTATCTACTCGGAGAAAAGTTTCGTGCAATTTCTGCATATTATGATGGTAAGCGGGAATAAACATATTATCCTATCCGCTAGCCATATTTGTCTTTTTCGTGTACATATGAGTCGAAATAACTTTACACTTGCCACAAAAAGTATGCACGGGTGGGCGTACTTTTGTCCCCTCCCCTCTTAAAAAAGTGGAGGGACAATTGCCCCCTCCACTGGTCCTCAGCTCAGAGCTGGTGTCTCCGGGTCATTATTTGTCTATGAGACCAGGTCACCTCAGAGCTGCTGTCAGTGTCAGTCTGCGTCTGTCAGACCGGTTCCTCAGGTCAGAAATACTCTCTGGATCGGTAAGCGTCTGTCAGACCGGGCCTTGAGCTCAGAGGTGGAGTTTCAGGGTCATTACACGAGTATCAGATCTGGTCCTCAGCTCATTGCTGTTGACTGGAGCAATATGAGTCTGTTAGACCGGCTCCTCCGTTCAAAGCTGGCGTCTCTGGGTCGTTATACGTCTGTCAAACTGGATCCCCTGCTCACAGCTGTTTTCCGGGTGATTATGCGCCTATCAAACCTCAGCCCAGGACTGCTCTTCAAGTCATTACACATCTGTCATACCGGATCCTCAGAGCTGGCGTGTCCGGGTCAGTATATGCGTCTATTAGATCAGGTTTGTTTAAAACTGCCTCTGCCTCTGTATGTTTATCAGACCAGGATCTAAGCTCAAAACCACTGCCTCCAGGTCATTGTCCGTCTATCAGACCGGGTCCTCGGCTGACAGCAGTTGTCTCCGGGTCATAATACGTCTATCAGATCTGGTGTCTTCGGGTCATTATACGTTTATCGAACCCGGTCCCCGGCTCAGAGCTGTTGTGTCTGGATCAGCATACGTCTACCTATCCTGGTCCTCAGCTCAAAACTGCTGCCGTCTTGTCATTGTCCGTCAATTACACCAGATCCTCAGGTCAGAGCTGCTCTCCGGGTGATTATATATCTAAAAGACCGGGTCCTCAGCTTAGAGCTACTCCCTGGGTCATTATACATCTATCAGACAAGATTTCAGTTCAGAGCTGGTGCCTCCGGATCATTATACGTCTATCAGACTAGGCCAGCTCAGAGCTGCCCTGTTTTCGGGGTTTGTATACGTGTATCAGACAGTGTCCTCATGTCAGAGCTGCTCTCCGGGTAGGTGTACGTCTATCAGACCGTCTCCTCCGGTCAGAGCTACTCTCCGGCTCAGTGTACGTCTATCAGAACGTCTCCTCAGGTCAGAGCTGCTCTCCGGGTCGATATACGTCTATCAGACCGGGTGCTTGCACCAATAACGTAAATCTTACACTCTTCCATTTGTGAAACCTTCTCTTAACCATCAAGATCATTAAAAAAAACGTATCTTCACTGACAATACGGATACACAGGGATGAATAATTACATTGTCTTCCAGAGGAACTAATTAAAACCACCAACTTTCACCTGAAGAAATTCATTATCACTGACATATCTATACTTGTATAAAAGTACAAATAGCAGTGCGTAGACCTGCGCATTCCTAGCGCTCAATGGTGTGTAGCAATCTGTAATTCGTTTGCATTCAACTCACTGATGTTATGAAGCCCTTAATCCATGCTGCTCATTAGTTTTATGAAACCCTAAATGTATGACCAGATTTACATTTATTTTAATATCTGCATGAAATGGTTGACAAATGCCCTTCTATGAAGACATGTATTATATCTTTGTTCAGTATTTTCCCTTTCCACGTGTTTCAATTAAATATCTCAGATTTTCAGCATGAGATTTTGGGAGATTAAATAGCAAGTGTTAGGATTCAAGAGGATGAATCGAATTGCTTGTTTTTCTTTATCAGAGACGAACTAAAGCATTGTGTACCTGTTGCAATGTTACATGATTTAATTGCCTTTTCTCTTTGCCTTTAGGCCTCAAGAATATAATAAAGTAAAATATTCCCTGCATTTAAATGGCACATTTCAGGTTTATACCTTCTTCACAGAAGAGGTATCTACTACAGTGTTACTCTTTTAACGGACCACCTTGGAACAGTTATACATGATTCCACAAACTTAGCATTAGCATTCTTTTTGTATTTGTTCTTCTTAGACTGATTGTTATTATGATTTCCGTGGCTGAGGGTATCAGTGTGAGCTCAAGCCCACATAACTCTGACTTCCTCACCGGTTGTAGATGTATGGCAATGTCCGCCAGCAACCTGTGGATGGTCATGGGATTCCTCCCACCATAATGCTGGTCGCCATGGTATAATTGACATATATTTGTGTTATGTACAGCCTAAAACACCAATGAAATAAATAAAATAAATTAGGATTATCATTATTATCACATGAATATACCAACTGGGCTGAAACTTTTTCGTAATATACTACCCTTGCTTTACACTATACCCTGGTGCTTTGGATCATTACACATTATCAGACCAGAGCTAAGCAGTCAGTTTAAGACAGTTTTGCCATAAAACAACCTCCTTTGACAAAAAAGTGACAATATTCCTTGTGTGATTATGTGCAGACTTCAAAAGCATAGAGGTGAAGTCAACCATGTTCAACAAATGTAACACCTTGCAACCAGCCCAGCATTATCCATCAACCGCTTACCAAAATAACTATGAGAATGGAGGAATTGTTATGACAATTGCACTTGCACATTGTTTACCTGTTGTTGACTGATGGACACACCTACCAATCCACCTCTCCATTGTTTATAATAAAAACAGTCAAACACACACATAAACTACTGTATGACTGGGGTCGCCAAGTGCCACTGACAGGCTGCTGTGTGTGTAGAAATTTTCACACATTCCTAGTTTTGGCCGATTTACACTTTACAGGGTTGAAATAAATGAGATGTGACTACTCTGAAATCTTATACATGTAGTTCTTTTATTTGTATTAAACCATTTGTGTGAGCATGGAAAATAGCTCACACACCATTTCACACAAGCTTGCACGTCTATTCACGAAAATGCAGTTTTACATAGAATTTTTACTCTGGTAACAATTTGTGAGGATGAAAGAGACTGTGCAATGGGATGACAAACCTGAATGATACAGAGTATAAATAAGACTGATAGACAAAGAGCATTTGATGAAATGTTGCTTTAGATGGGTAACGGTGTATGTACATGTAAATAGCAATTAAGTGTAAAGTACATGGTCAAAAATTCAGCACTACTGCAAGGAACACTGCACTACATTTAGAACAGGTGAGTATATATACAAAGTAACATTGTTACTGAGCACTGAAACGAAGTCTTTCCTTTCAGCACTGGTAGGTCAATGAAGCGAATGCTGACAAAATGTGCACTGGTTTGCATTCCTGTTACACCAAAACCCTTTGTCTCATCTACATGACAAACCTCCTGTCAAGCTTGATTTTATCACATATAGTTTGTATCTTGGTCTCTAAACAATGACGAATTACTTCAGTGCCATCATACCGTGTTTACACACCTCTTTATAACATGAGGGCCTTAATAACCAGATGATTTTCTACTAACAACACACAATCTGAGTATAAAATTACAACACTGATCTACAAAATAAATGTAAACCATATATTAGGATGCAAACTTTGGGTAACAATTAGTTCAGTACACTATATATAACGTGTCAGTACACATTTTGGAATGTATTACTCTAAACGTAATTCCATTCTCAACCATTATTTATATTAATCAGAAAATCTAAAAATTTAGAAAAAGGCAGACATTTACACATATTAAAAGTAAATCTGAGTACACAACATTTTGATCATTTTTACACCATTTAGGCAATTTTTTGTCGTGTCATTTTTATGAATGAAATGTATGAACACTTTGTTTTCATATCAACGAATTTAAGAATAATCTCATAGATCAAAAGATTGTTGTCTGTAAATATGGTTATAAATATTTCCTCGAAGCATTAAAATGGCATTGTATAAATGTAATAATGATTGGTGAATGAATTTATAACTGGAACCTACTGTTTCCAATTTATAATGTTGGAGTCCTTTAGAGAATCCTTATCACTCAGGCCTCAAGTCACAGACACCAGGCAAGGTGGAGAATCCAGTCTTCATCACATAACATTTATATGTACAACGAATGAAAAACAGCCACAAAGAGAATAATCATCAATCCACAGAAATGGACCACAAAAGATGCTGATGCACAAAAATGAATACCTCTCATTTTCTGTTACAATGATATAACTGAACACTGAGCATGAATTGTGCTGTAAATCCAGGGTGTCTGTCACTTTGTATCACAGTGAAGTCCTGGTGTTGGTTACTGCAAGTCACTGGGTTAGCCATCTTTGCAAGGTCAAGGCACACAACATCAGCATCACAGACCAACACACCATCGGAGCTGAGGGAAAAGGCAAACTAACCTTCAGTACACATGTATTAGGCTAATTCGTCTCATTATTGGGACACATATTACAACTGCTGAAAACAAATTATTACATTTCTCTTTGAGGTTTTTCAAAAAAGTAAAGATATGGATACGTTGGTCATTAGATGGACTAACCAAGGGAGAAAAAAGAAATCTTGTATTCCTATTACAATTACATGTATGTTAGTTAAAGAGGGCAGGCCAGATGTCAGAAAAATTTGAAGAATTAGGGTAGCCAGATTTTTTCCTCACCAGCTGCACATGGGAAGGTCTGACAGAAACCTGCAGATGGCCATTGTCCAGTTTCCTCCCACGATAATGCTGACGGTTTTGATAATGCTGTTTTGATGTACTACACTATGCATATTTGACTGGTGTTTTATACTGTTCAAGAACACAAGTAGACTGACGGTTACATCGTGTACAAGATTGGTTTTCACTTGTACAAGGCCATGTATGTGGATTGGATTGGTGTTTCATACTGTATAAGATTCCCCATGTGCACATATTTGACCTGTATTTTATGTTCAAGATATTGTGCATACTTGACTGGTGTTTTCTGTTCAAGATTGTTTGCTTTCTGTTGTTCAAGACTGTGGGTTTTACTGTTGCTTTGTGTTGTACAAAGACTATGTTGAGTGGTGCTTGTGTTTGTCACACTTGATTTAATGATGATTTCCAGTTACGAAATATAGTTACAAAAGTTACAATACATAATAAATGACAATAAATAAATATAATAATCACAATACAATAAAAAATAGAACATATCCATCTCTCCATACCTGAGGCTACACAAGGTCTGTACAATCCCAGCTGTTCAGGCTCATTCTTCATATACGATCTCAATCTGTCCTTCATCTCTGTTGAGTTTGGACCTTAAGGGCAGAGAAACACTCTGGGTAAATCTTAAGGGAATACAAGGGCAGTTTTAGATAAATCTTAAGGGGACACAACCACAGCACATTAGCTAAATCTTTTGCTAAGACTACCACTGCACAATAACTAAATCCTTGTAAGGAGAGACAACCACAGCATATTAGTTAAATCTTATGGGGAGGCTACCACTGTACATTAGCTGAATCTTCATCAGGGGAGACAACCACAGCACATTAGCTAAATCTCCTTACGGGGAGACAGCCACAGCACATTAGCTAAATCTCCATAAGGGGAGGCTAACACAACACATTAGCTAAATTTTCCTAAGGGGAGACAGCCACAGCACATTAGCTAAATCTTCATCAGGGGAGACAACCACAGCACATTAGCTAAATCTCCTTACGTGGAGACAGCCACAGCACATTAGCTAAATCTCCATAAGGGGAGGCTAACACAACACATTAGCTAAATTTTCCTAAGGGGAGACAGCCACAGCACATTAGCTAAATCTTCATCAGGGGAGACAACCACAGCACATTAGCTAAATCTCCATAAGGGAAGACAACCACAGCATATTAGCTAAATCTCCATAAGGGGAGGCTAACACAGCACATTAGCTAAATATTCATAAGAAGAGACAGCCACAGCACATTAGCTAAATCTTCATAAGGGGAGACAACCACAGCACATTAGCTAAATCTTCATAAGGGGAGACAACCGCAGCATATTATCTAAATGTTCAGGAGCGACTATCAGAGAACATTACGTAAATCCAAAGGGTCAGAGAAACACAGCACACCTTTTGTAAATGTTAAAAGGATACTACCACATCACTTTTGGTAAATCTAAAATGGAAAAGAAATATGTCCCGACATCCCATGTATCGATATTATCTAGCAATTTTATTGCACGTCATATTGTATGGTGCATTGCGAAGTGTGGTGTGTTAAGTGAATGCCCAATGGTATGCCCAGGGCTAAACAAAAATTAGAAGAGGAAGAGAGCATTTGGCAAATGTCACCAAAGACTGAAGCCTGTTTCTAATAGACAAGATTGCTAACACTACACTGTACTGTAGCAAGGTAATCACCAAAAAGGATGTTTCGATGTCAACCTTATGACATTCAACATTTTATGAAGGCAAGGACACAAAAGCTGACAGCAATATTACATTAATAGTTAAGCAGAGCTGTTTTGAGATCCTTACATGAGTGAACAGAAAGAGAAGCCATCAGTAAATTGCACACACTCCTGCATATAATGGGATTGGGTGTTCCCCTATACACAAAAAACAAACTTTGCATACCCTAATTCTTCAAACTTTTCAACCACCTCTGCAATCAATATTGTGAAACATTCTGACAGAACTCTGGGATGTAGAGATATAATTTGGACAGTTTTTGGATGCTCACACCTTCAATTACACAAACACATCACTTTAAGTGTCATTTTCATAATTACTATATGCATAAATTCCAATGAAACATGTGATTTAGTGGCTGAAAAGGTTGAAGATTTACAATAATTAACAATAATAGAATCTGTTATATAATTCTAATATAGATCATGCAACTAATAATGATAATTTATGATTTAGTTTTCCTGTACCTGTGATGTAAGTCTTGACGGTCAAACATTGCTCTGAGGTCACATCAGACGTGACCATCGCTACACTCACTGTCCAGCGTGGAGTGTTCACCAGCTTTGATATGCTGTCCATAAAGTCCAACCTGAAAACAGACATCACCAGATACAAAGCCCACCTGGCTGTACAAGTAGATATCAGTGGGAGTTATCATATAACCAGATAAACAAGACCTGACTATTCAGTGTTCAGCTATATATTTACTCCCGTACTTTACAAGAACGACGAATGTCTCAGGTAAGGAACTTTTCAGTTTCTCACTTGTCAAATGGTTTAGGATTGGTTATGATCATCTCCACTGTCTCCGCTTCCATTGGCAGGATATCAGCACAGGCGATTCGCGGAGCACCTCTGTTCTCAGCGTGGAACACAAACGACCTTCCCAAAACTGAAAATATTTTGTTTTTTTAATAAAAATAAAAACATAAATCAATAAATTTTCAAATATTTTTACTGTGTTGAGCAAACCTGGTGAAAATTTTTTTTATATTTAATCATTTAGATCCAAGCATTTTTTCCAAGTCATTTTAGTGAGGAGTATTTCATGACATTTTCTGACTAATGGTCACAGATGTATTATGCTTATTGTACTGTTTGTTGCTTGACCTCTGCTACCTTCGTTGTTTCTCTGACTTGCTGAACTAAAAACTGGCCAATGGAATGTCCACAGATATATCTGACATGAAAACTGGCCAGTGGAATGTCCACACCTGAATCTCACCTGAAAACTTGCCAGCCACTGAAATATTCACACTTGTATCTCACCTGAAAACTTGTCAGCCAGTGGAATGTCTACATCTGTATAGAACCTTGGTCCTCCACCAATGTCATAGGGCATGTGTTTACCTGCCTGGTCTCCTAACTCACACCTCAGTGGATTGTGCATAGAACACTCTGTGTAGTTATTCTGAGGACAGAAATCTTCTGGTCAGTAACAGGGAGTAATGGAACTTGTGTGTGTACAGCCAGACACTACACCATATTGAGGAGAGAACTAAGTGACCACAGGAGAACTGCAGGTGATAAGAAGGTAACAAGGCACACCTTGGGCAATGAAGGATTCCCTTGTTACACGTAAGAACACATGCATGCACTATGTCAACACTGCACACATGAATGCACTATGTCAGCACTGCACACATGAATGCACTATGTCAGCACTGCACACATGAATGTACTATGTCAGCACTGCACACATGAATGCACTGTCAGCACTGCACACATAAATGCACTATGTCAGCACTGCACACATGAATGCACTATGTCAACACTGAACACATGAATGCACTATGTCAACACTGAACACATGGAATGTCAACACTGAATGCATGAATGCAGGTGAGCACTGAATGCACTAGGTCAACATGGAATGCACAAGGATGAACAGTGAAAGCATCAGGTGAGCATGGGATGCACCGTTTGATGTCAGCATACGCAGTGTTGCTGACAGGAACATCACATCAAAAATAATCATATATGCATAGTAAACAGACTCCACATCATTGATTCTTAGCTGTCACTGCTGTAGGACGATCAATTTTTATTGCTTAAAACATTACACCAACAAAAGTTCAATTTTCTCTTGTTTCTCTCTAATTAAAGTTTACCGTGGAGATTCAGGGATGTGTTGGGAGCTTACCTTCACATCCACCTGATAAGGGTTATAATGTCCCCCTGCGCTGCCACAGCCCTGCCCCACCCCCACGGGCTTCTCATGGATGTGCCAATTGTGCTGCAGGGTCTGAAACATTCACACAAGTACTGAATGTCACAAGTCACAGTGATCTACATGTCAATGTGTACACATGGTTACATGCCAAACAATCTATACATAAACATCACAAGTATATACATCAGAGGTTAATTGCAGTGCATTTTGAAACATTGTGTGCAGCGGATAATACACAGTGTCTGCCAGTGCTTATCTTTTTCATAACTGTTTTACTTGTGCAAAACACTGATATAAAAAAAAGAGGTAAAGCTTTATCTGTTTCATCCTGCTTTAAAGGAAAAGATCCCATAAAAGTGATGTTATCGTGAGTGAAAAGATCAGTGAAACCTGTATATGAATATACCTTAAATGATATTTTCCACATTTTTTTTCACCAAATTAAAGGCAGTCAAATGTTTTAATTGTATGGTATACACCTTTATGTTCAACTCTGAATATAGTTCTAGTGAACCGTACTCCTGTAATGTGCCCCTTTGGCTCCTTATCGATATGGTTAATAAACAGGGTCTCTTCCTTTAATAATATGCCCATAACATTGTTTCTGGGTAAATAAGTACTTCAAGTCCGCGGGGTTTTTATTTGAGAAAAAAATAGCCAGTTCAGGGGAGACTCAACATTCCATTATGCTTGTATTAAGGGATATATGTGCAACATTTTTATTCAAAGCCTGTAATAATGAACAGATACTGACAAAAACATTTTTTTGATAATAGGAACACTGGCATATTTTACTGCTTCTGAAAAGTTTTTGTCATACTGCTTTAAGCGACATTTTTCAATTGGCTTTTTTGTTTAAACTGCTGATAAGGTAAAATGTCTACTATTAAGTGTTACACCCATGCTTCCACCTCCACCATTTCTCCATAAAACATTAGGGTTTACACATATCTTGTCAGTTATCACAGATTCAAAGCTTGTTTACTGTTATGTGATGACAGCGTTTTTTAACTTTTTTTTCACTTAACACATGGGTTATCTTTCCCATTATCTTAAGGCTTACACTTATTTTATCTCTTATCACAGATTCTGACCCAACATTAGTCCTTTAGGCTTACATTTATCTTGTCTGTTGTTTATTGTGATATGATGAAAGAGTTTTTTTTCATTTATTTTCTTTTTAACACATGGATTTCTTTCTAACTACATCAGCTGCCTGGGACACTTGAACATTCCTCTATCGGTCACACACTCTGACCCAACATCTTCAAACTACAACTAACTTTAACAAACAAAATAATGCAGCAGTTATCACATGATCAGTTGTGGTACACCTATATTTATCAAAATTCAGAGAAAATTCTAGGAATCTGATTGGTCTATCTACCTATAACAGGTTACTGTATTTGCAAAACAGGCAAGCAATACAGTCTCGTGCCTTGGATATTTGTGAGCAATGCACGAATCAGTAACTTTTCTTGCCTTTATTTTCAAAAAAGTTCTAATGATTCAGCAGTTACCAACATGTAAAAAAGTTTTTCGTAGCATCTTTTTGAGACAATTAAATTGCAAATCCTTGCAAAATGAATCGAAAATCACAACCCACCAGTCAACCCAAGGCAAGTATTTTTCTGTCTGCAACGTCAGTGCCCTGATCTGAGCTGTACTCTTCTCATCGTGTGAGCCGGTATCGGCCACTCGGTCAGTGACAAAGCGTGTTTTGGCCGAAGTACCATCATCAATTCAACAAAAGATATCCGAAAATCTCTTCTTTGTGATAACTTGTTTTACCAGCTTGTTGCATGGGTATACATTTCATCTCAAACATAAATATTTCCACCTGCATTTCAGGCTTGTGAAAATATTAATCTTCTCAACGAAGTATCAGGACATACACCCATACAATACGCTGGTATAGCTTATAGTACTTTCAGACTGTATTTCACATATTAAATATGTTATTATATATTAAGATATATTATATTATTAAGTTTAGTATGAGCTTTTACAAGCACATGAAGACCTTAAAATGATACCTTTGATGCCAACATTTTAGTTTTTCTAATTTAGTAATAGAACTTAATAATAAAGTTATAAGGAGGATAAATCAATCAGAATCTGGCAAAATGTGTCACTTTCAGGTGAAACACAATATATTAAATGCAGTATATACTAATTGGTCTGGTCAAATATGCCTTCATCTCTCTCCACTAACACTAGCCTACTATGTACCTTAATTCAACAAAGGCTAACTATTTAAGTATCACACTATTCAAGATATCTTTTTCTACACAATATCTACAGTGTCACATAAATAAGAATTTGCAGAGACCTTTTTCGTAGGGTTTATGGGATAGTTGAGGTTGACATATACTTGAGTGTCACCAAGCCTTCCGTCAGCGTAGCGCACCTGTGTCTGAAACAAACAGAACACTTTCACAGTTAAACACAGAGCTGGCTAAACTGTTCACACATATACCCTAATTTTTCAACCACCTCTGCAACCAATATTTTGAAATATTCTGACAGAGCTGTGAGGTGTAGAGAAATAATTTCCACAGTTTTATAAAGCTTGTCTGTTTAATTACAAAAATCATTTTTTTTTGGCATCGCTTTCATAATCATTGTATGCATAAATTCTAGTGAAAAAAATGCTTTAGCAGTTGAAAAGATTGAAGATTTAAAGTAATTACTCTCATAACTGATTGTTGTTTAATTGCCATGCCATCAGAAAAATATAGGCTAGGTCAGTAGGGCGTCTTTTATTATGAGATTTAAAGAAAAAAAAACACTGAAAAAAAAAATAAACCAAACCTAAAAAAGCCAAATCTAAATACAGGCCTTGAAGGGTGAGTTGGGCTACACGCAAACACACTTTTAATATATGGCCTCAACAATACTGTACTTCTGTAGTGGAGGTCGATTTCATGGATGGACGCAAGAAGTCACTGTCCATGAGCTTTAATTCCCATTTTGTGTAACATACAAGATTGAACAACTCCTGATTTATCATCGGTTCACCCAGTATCTCACATATGGATGCCATATGCCTACACGCAGCTCGAACCAAGCTAGACTTTCAGCACCAAAGGCATCCTTGTTTTGTTTACAAAGAGACCACAACAGTATACAAGTACATTTCCTTGCAATTCAGAACTCAATTTATTGGGACCAGAGTTCATGTTCAATCATGACAAAGAGCAAATGAAAAACTGAATCCCGGTACTTAAGTTGAGGAGGCCATACTTAGGGGCATTTCCAAAGAATGCGTTCCCTGCAACTTCCTGGCACATGAGGAAAGATTCTGCATTGTATCCTCTTTCTGCCCAGCACTTCCTGTTCTATTGATTTGTCTGCGCCTGCTCTATTCCACACAAGTGACCAAACAATCCAAACTATCAGCAGATTATAATCAAAAGGAACTGGAGAAATACTGACAAATGCTATTATATTAGTGTCAACGCTGAATGAAAGTAAGAACTCCCTTCAATTGACACATTATTTTTACATGGTTGACCATGTAGTTAGGATTATTTGATAATAGTGATGTGCACAGACATGAATATTGAAATATTTCAACAAAATGATACTACTTTTCAGTAGAAAAACAAAATAGAAAATATTTTCATCAAAAGAAAGAGCAAAGAAAGACCAAACAAGTATTATTATCTGTTTCAAGCCTGAAGTGGCACCAAGCAACGGTCGTGTAGTATAAGTTGTCAATACAAGGTACAAACAGCAGTATATTAATTGTCACTGCAAAGAAAAGGGTGTAACTATTACCTATTATCATAAATGCATAATGCCCAGGGAGCTACCAGAGGTTATGCATGTTGGAGCAGGGTGGCTGCAGCCCTTGTAGTTCTTTACAAGGGCTTCAGTCAGATAAATTTGTGTACTTTGACATATGTGCTTGTTGTTCATTGCATACCACACTCTCCTGTCATGTTTAAGTGAAGCTCTCTGTGATACAAGCCAGATGTCAGCACATCTACTGGGTGGAGGGATCTATTTAACAGCAGTTTCTTTGATAAATGGAGGCCTTGTCAAAGCTTATTCTCTACCCAACTGTGTAACATTAAAAGGTGTGATAATGTTACATAGTAAAATAACACTAGCACCAGTGAAGGAATCCAACATATGCATTTCACATTGTGATACTTGTGTGTTATCAGATCATTCAGCCATGTCTGTCAGTTTAGAGAAGAAGGTTACAACACTTAAATTACCCACTCACACCTTGTATATACTATCTGTGGAGATCAGGGGCATGTTTACAAAAGTCTCAAATTGCCCCTGGAAGTAGAGAAGGTGAGTTGGAGACAGGAGGATTAAGCGATCTTGTGCCCCCTACAGGTAAAGTAGTCCTATCAAACAGGGATGCAAACACACACATGCACAAAAAATTTATCTTATCTCATACTGTATGTTCGTCTTGTCAAGTCCCCCTAACAAGCAACAGACAGTAGGTACACGCTTCAGAAAGACAAGTAAGCCTGAAGTCTCTTGACTGTTTGACAACACATGTGGTTACCATGGAAACGTAGCTTTTGTTTTCAACACCTGTGTGTTCGTCAACTAAGACAAAAGAGGAAGGGATGAAAAGTTCAGTCATTACATATATAAGCATGTACACTTCAGACAAAACACACATGTATATTACACCAAAAAGCAATCAGGTATTACATATCCATAAACTTTCAACTGTATAAAGTATATGAGAATCTATTACTCCTCATTTTTGTGAGTTCTGTACATGAAGGAATTCCCAGAAGCACACATTGCTGGACGACTATTCAACCTGACGGTGCAGGAATATTGCGGAGGCGCATTTAATCCCCTTATCAGGCAGTGCACAGCAGGGGTAGTGGAGGCGAGACTGGGCAGCCGCAGCATATGTAACAGCAATCAGATTTATTCATTCTGCCTCACACACATTTATAGACCCATGAACTGTAGCCTACATCATTCCATCATCCCTACGGATCAAGCCTTACGGATGCCTAGGTATTGGAGTAGACAAGTAGTATCACATCAAACATCACAATATTCAAATTTTCTTTTCCTTTTTTTGCTTGTCTCAAAGATCCATGATGTAGCATTACCATGAATGTTCAGCTTTAGACTAAAACAATCAGCATCCTACTGTTTATATCAGCCTCTTATGCATCGATTGTGCACCAGCTCTGTATACTCCATATACAACTGCCTCTCTCCCCTGGGTCCCTGTTCTACAAAGCTGTCGCAATTCTGCATCAAGAGCAGTTATTATGAAGACGCAGTCTCTTCAGTGTATGCTGTCATCAAAGTTGCTCCAGGCACACATTGAGACTGCTTCATAAACATGCCCCTGATTTGCACACATCTCCACCAGGGATGAGTGGCTAATTTCAGTGTTACAGCTTTTTTTCTCTAAACTGACAGACATCGCTGAAGGTCAGTAAACAGATGAATTTAGCATGTGCTGATCTGATAACAGACAAGTGTTACAATGTGAAATGCATATGTGGGATTCCTTCACTGATGCCAGTTTTATTTCTATGTTGCAATATCACACCTTTTAATGTTACATGGTTGGGTAGAGAATAAGCTTTGACCTCCATTTATCAGAGAAACTGCTGTTAAATAGATCCCTCCACCCAGTAGATGTGCTGACATCTGGCTGATATCACAGAGAGCATCACTTAACCATGACAGGAGAGTGTGGTATGTAATGAACAACAAGCACATATGTCAAAGTACACAAATTTATCTGATTGGAGTTTTCCTCCGCTGCTGCAGGTTGTTGAATTTAAAGTGCACTGTCCTAGTGTTAAATAATCTGGTACATGTAAATAGGTGTGTGGTTGAACATAAAGCATCTGTGTAGTGAGTTCACCTGAATATACCTGTACATGTGGGTAACAATATTCCTGACTGAGGCAGACTATATTGTAAAGAACTATAGGGGTTGCAGTCATCCCACTACAATGTGCACAGACCCTGTTGGGTCATCCCAAGGTTTAAATTTCCCCAGAATGAAACTCACCGTATTTGGTTACACCAGTAAAATGGATCAAATTGCACGAGAGTGTCAAAGCATCTACTAGTGCACATCACAGATGTGCAGATCGGGTTGACCCAACAGAGGCTGTGCACATTGGATTGGGATGACTGCAACCCCTGTTGTTCTTTACAATATAGTCTGCCTCAGTCAGATATATATATATATATATACTTACCATCATAACAAACCCTTGGATTGTTCCTTTAAACGTAGCTTTTGCCCTGTAAGTTCTGTCCGATGCCGCAATAGAGGGCTGTATGTTTCCACAGATCCAACGGGCATTCTTCTCCTCCTTGTGGATGACAATCGACCGGCCCACAACACTTTGGGCACCATACAACATCAGGTTGTTGTCCACATAGGTTTCTGTCATCCCTAGTAGACCAGTCATTCGGCCATGTTTTCCACTCAAGTCCCCAACTTCATACTTATCCATGGTCCCATTTCCAGGAGCTGGACTTGCTGAAATGTTGACCTGAAAGGGATTAAAATGTCCCGCAACACTGGCCCCAGAACATGGATTCTCAGCTCCCTTAAGAATTGGCAGTTCGTGTACGTGGTAGCCTCCTGCTATCCCACCCAGTCCTGCCACATCCACCATAACCATGGAATGGTCCACCAGGGGCATCTGATGGAACTTCATTGATCCCCTGACCTCCACAGATGACCATTCTGTCACTTCAGCATTCATCATCTTCATGTCATAAATGTTAGCACACGACAATCGCGAGCCGCCTGAATCTTTCCCGTGGATCACAACTGAGCGACCGATGATACTGTTGGGCCCAGACAATGGTAGGGTCGTGTCTGTAAAGAGGTATTTCATTCCCATTCCTCTGAGTGTCCTAATTGCCAGTTTCCTGTGCTTCTTTGCCAAATCGCCCACTTCACAGCGCATGTCATTATCTGGTCTACAAGATGTGGAATAGTTCCCTTCAAGATAGACATCAAACGGATTGTAATGTCCTTTAGCACTTTTGCACCTCACAGAAATGTCAGCATCAAAATCGTCTCCAACAGGATTCACATGGACGTGCCAATTGTGGTCAACTGTTTCTGAACTGCCATCAGCATAATTGAGATGTAGGAAAATACTTGTGTCTGCCATGTGGTCATCGGCAGGCTGCTGGAAGTAAATGCTGCCTATTACTGGGTATTTGAAGGTAACAACTGCAGTGCGCAACATGGACGAACACACGATAGTAGCGCAGATCAAACGGCTTCCCTCAGAACGTCTCTGAATCACGACGGATCGACCAATGATACTATTTCTCCCAAATAACGGCAGGTTCCAGTCGGTGTAGTTAGCATGAATCTCTGACAACCCCGTTAGAAGACCGTACTTGCCACTGAGGTCATTCACCTCGTACTCGTCACTTGTCCCTGTGCCTTCAGGAGGGCTTGTAGACTTGTGTCCAAAGGGGTGCACACGACCACCAACAAAGTCATCACTGCAGAGTTTGTCATCTTTGCTAATTCGTTGTGGAACTGGAAATCCATGGACATGATACGTATCAGCTTTACTGGTCAGACCAACAAGGTCAACCTGGGTAAGCGTTGGGTCGTAAGGAGAATCTTGGGTAAATCTGATGTTGCCGTGGATACCGTCCATGTTGAAGAATACGGTGGCCATTTTTGTGCGGTACATCTTGATGTTAGCACACGTGACAACAGCCCCATTTGCATCCAGGAGAGCAAGCGCTTTGTCTTCAATGTTCTTCTCTCCTGTTAGTGGTAAATTAGCATCAGATGCCAAACTTCTTGCTCCTGACATTTCAGCAGCAACCCTCACTTTGCCCAGTTTCGCTGTCAGATCACCCACAGAACAGCTGGAGTGGTTACCGGCTTGGCAATCAACCCCATCCACAGTCCCAGCAGGGTTGAAAACTCTTCCTAAATTCTCACAAACATTTGGACCTGGAGCACTGTCATCAGCAGAGTTACTCATGATTTTCCACTCATACATTCCATCCTCGGCAATGTCGTTAACATGAAACAGGTTTGCGATGACCATTGTCTCCGCAGCTTCCATATTTGTTGGTTGCCGTAGCACGACGGTGCCAGCGATCACGGACTGGAAGCGAGCAATGGCCGTGGTCAAGGGGCCCACAGGGAGGATACTGGCACAGGCTGATCCCGACACCCTCTCTTCATCCTTCAGCAGAATGGACTTACCTGAAATGCATTAAAACAGAGGAAATTTTTCCATCATTCTGTTTAAATTTCTGCTACATTGGTTTAAATGTTCCTTTCAATCATGTTTCAATTCTTTTCTAGGCCACTGATCAGCTAAATCATTTCATTGTTACCTGCCGCTACATGCAGTCCCTTCAGGCACAAGGAATTTGGACATTCCTACATTCTCCAAATGTGTGTTCTATTAGATCTTCCTGTCAATCTTTCAGTAAGTATATACAAGAACATGAAAATATCACAGCTGAATATTCTGACTTACCTAGAAGACTAGATGGTCCATGGAGATTAGCACCAGCATTTGGGATAGACACATTGCTGCCTTGAGTCGTGTGGTTGACCATCCCGAACATATTATCGTGCACACTGTGAAGGAGGAAGATTTAGTTTTGAAGCTCGATCTGACCACCATTTTACCACTTCAGCGATATTTCTGTACTTAGGGGCAGAGTACATTCTAAAATCCTTTCACTGGATAGGAGAAAAGTGCTACGATTTGTGTTTAATGCTACACATTATGGTATTTCATTTATTTCATGATTATTAGGTTTGAGGCTGAAGGGATATGTTGCAAACTCCCTAACAATGCAAAAAATACATGCCATATTACAATACCTTACCTCTTTGACCAATGGCTAGTGAGTCAACTGATATTTGACTGGGTGGTCTACTATGTCAGTGTGTGTTTGAAGCTAATAATAAATTCATAATATTTAAGAAAAGACAGATGTACATGCACATGATAGAGTCATTTATTTATTTGATTGGTGTTTTGCGGATATTTCACTCATATTACCGCAGCCAGCATTATGGTGGGAGGAAACTAGGCAGAGTCCGAGGGAGCGCTACAACCATCTGCAGGTTTCTGGCAAACCGTTTCAGTCACTGACAATACACCATGAAATAAAACTTTTAAAGGAAGGAGCAGCAAATAATCAACATTACTGTTACAGGTCGTAAAAGCTGCTCTGTTTTCGTTATACGAGAGCAAAAACTTTCACATGATTGCTGTTTTGTTGAAAACATTAAATAATTTGTGCGTCTAGGTGGTTTTGCAAAAGCAGTCATATTCCGGGCTATGGTCAATCAGCATGATGAACCCAGCAAACCACTACTCTCTTCAAACTCTTCAGTGTTATTTTGCAAAAATGATTTAGGTATATGCAAAAAAAAAAACAAAAGAACGGACAGGTCAACTGTTTGAGGAAGAGGCCGCAGACCAAGTTCTCAAACAGTCGGCCCAACTGTTTTTCTTGCATATATATATGGTATTTTCGCAAAAATATTAAACTTTTTTATTTCCTTACAAACACATTTGTAATTAAGGGGAAAATGTTAATATGTCGCTATTTTTTACCTGTTTTTTGGGTAAAACTGGAGCTATATCCCCTTCAATTTTCTCATGTTTTCCTAATACCTAATACCGTTGTAAACACAACAGGGGCCACACAAGATCAGAAAAAAAGGTCAGATTTTATTAAGTCCTACCTGAAAACATAGAAACTTTATCCTTTTTCCCTCCTCCACTGGATATATCCGAGGGGGTCATGGAGGATTTTTTTTTGTATGTGTTAACTTTGGCATTAAACTTCATATGTTGTGCTTTTAATTTGATAGAGACACAGGATATGTTTGGCAAAAACCTGTTCAACCTTTATTTGGACATGTCTAAGTGTCGCTTGGAATGCTGTTCAGGTTACTGCCTGCAAGAGAAACTTGCATGCTTTGTTCCTTTTGAGGGGATGCTGGTCTATGCTTCCAGGGTTAAACATTTCACTGATGTGATAAAATGTTATTTTAAAGACAGACAAAAAGTGTAAAACTTAAAAAATTTACTATCAATCAAATGAAGTAAGTTTAATGTCAAATGTCTACCCATGAGTATTAATCTATGTGCTTGTCATTAGTTATAAATCCCTAAAAATCCACTGTGGTATTAACATTTGTTTGCATTTAGAGAAGGCTGTGGTGCATCCTATAGTACGTCACCAACCTCTCAAGGGCCCCATGTAAAAAGCATTTTAATTGGCTAGTCATGGCACGACCTCAAACAATGGCTGCATCTAAATGGAAGGTGTGTTTTCTATACATCTGGTAAGTTTAAACATGTTTTTCTAGCAACAGACATGACAGAAAAATTAGAATTTTATATCATTAATAAGCAAAAATCTTGGGCTTTCTTTTAATATCGCGTATTACTGATTTGCTGCTTTTTCCTTTAAATGATGCATAACATCAGGGCAGGTCTCCAATGTCTGTCTGCTGATGATTGTGACAAAGAGCTGTGCATACCTTCGACCTATGGCCGCTTGGCTGCAGCGGTCTGCCCGGTCATAATTGATCGGGAACTCTCGTATACCCCAGCTGTACGTCTTCCCCGCTGGCACACCCTTCAGGTTGAAGGTCACTTCGATTGGGTCACCAAGGTTACTCTGAGAGAAAAGTACATCACCTCGTATTCCTGCCATAAATACATGTGCCTTCAGCTCCACTGCTGATCCATGCTGGACTGAAAGATAAAACACACAAGCCTTCAGTCCAGATATGTACATGAGTAACAACTGTTCGTGACAAAGATCCTCACTTCAGATACCAAGTCGAGGGTTAAGATATGTAATGTACCAGTGGCCGTTGTTTATCCTACACATGCAACATGCTCTCTGACTGTACACATAATGATGTAGAACAAACGTCTTGTCACATAAATGTCCTCACTGAAAGATACAAAGCCTTATAGGACATGCAGAGTAATGGTTGCATTACATAGTAGTGGCTACATCACTGTGTTGTAGCTGCATTACTGAGCAGTGGCTGAACTGCAGTGGAGTCGCTGTACTAATACAGTAGCAACTGCATTACTGAGCAGCGGCTGAATTGCAGACTCCTCTAACATGGTTTTGTTCTTATGCATGATGGCTCCATCATAAATACCCCAGTGATATTTACTTATTTGATTAGTGTTTTACGCCGTACCCAAGAATATATGTTGTCATGTGGCCAGCATTTTGGTGGGAGGAAACCCGTCAATGCCCTAGGGAACCCACATCCATCTGCAGGTTGCTGGCAGACCTCCCCGTGTACAGCTGGACAAGAATCCAGAATGAGCTAGACTTGAGTTATATACACTTTTTCTTAAACATGAACATGTTCACTGTTAATGTTATGGTGGTGAATTATTTCGAGAGACATTTTCAGTCTCTCACAGTTATCATTCAGACTAGTCTGGGGACATCAAAGAGAGCAACTATTCCTGATAGCATCACCTTGACATTAGCTTTATGAACTTTTTTCTGACGCATGTGTGTAAACATTTGCGTTAAGTCATCTTTAAAAAGAGTATAATTTACGCCGACGACACATCCAATCTCAGATCGCCCAATAGCATGTGCACAGAGAGGTTTATGCCACATGCTGTGCACCTTTCCTAATACATCAATTGCACACTGACATTTCAGTTTTCAAGCACATCTCATTATTAAATAAAGATGTCTGATCAAACTGATCATTCAATTTTCCATTAGGTAGAGATGTAGAGCAAATAAGAGCCAGCCTATTCAAACAGCTGTGAGCCAACCTGTATACATCCAGGCATGACCAAAGTGCCATCATTGTAGATCTTCAAACTATATGAATTGTTAATGCACATTTCCCAGTGGAATTTACACCTAAAAATATTGAGACAAAGAAGCTAAATTCATTTATTTGTGTCACTAACGCTGCAAGCTTCATACAAACTGTGCAAATTATTTTGTAACACCCTGCAGTATACTGATTACAGTCGACATTTAAATTGTTAAAGGATTAGGATGATATCTTTGCTCTCCCCTCTACCTGTGTATCATATCCTCAGAACTTCTTTAACCATCTCCATTCAGTGATCTTTTTGTCCAAACAGTTCATAACACCTCACTATCAAAAAGCTCTCTGTTTTGTCCTGGGTTGACCCAGCTATATATGACAACCCTAGTCAGAGGTGCTCAAGCAGACAAATCCATACAGGTAACTGTCAGGGTGCCGACCCTGCCTGTGTGAGGAGGGGGGGGCGAGAGGTCATCCATGTTTACAGACCATTTCTCCAGTACAACAGCACCAGGGGGCCCGAACACCAGTCACGTACGATGCTCTGAATGATATTCACAAACACACATTCCGCCAACACTAAGACATTATACAGTCCCGTACAACACAACAGTCATGCTTCACATAAACCTGTATAAAGTGAGAAATATGTCGCGTCCTTCACTTCACTACTTCATATCATCTGGGGTAACATGCTATTGGAACAAAATAAAGTTCACTTACCTTTACACAAGTCAGTCAAAAGGGGCTTTAAGTGCCCTGTAATCTTAGAAATCCATTATGCCGAATATTGCAGGTAGTTCACCTGAGGTAGTTTAATGTTGTGGAAATAAATTCAGCTAACAGTTCCAGGTAAGGAAATGTCTAAGACCGAAATGCTGCAAATTTTAGCAGTCACAATCTCAAGCAAGAATGTAGGTTCCATGGGTACATCCATAAGAAGGACAGGGTACTGATAATGCAGAATACAATCCTGGAAGGTATACACATATGTGGCTTATATGTGTTATTGAGAGATTAGATGAAATGCAGGATGTCTCAGAATGACAAGGAAAGAGGGAAGGTGAATGTTGGATTCAAATGAAACATGTCAGCTGAGTGGTTGATGTTGTGTGTTTAAGTACAGGACACTATACCTCATGACTGAAAATAATGGCGAGAGAAAGCAAACTGTCAGGTCTTTGTTCCTACATGTACATATACGTTAGTGTGCCAAATCATCTGAAACATGATTGACTGAAAGGGTCTTCACGGTGTGATGACATTTTAAGGAAAATACCAGAGCACTCAAAACTGATTTATATTTATCTGAAATATTACTGTCATGAAAAAAAGTACAGAAAACTCGTATGCTAAATTGTGTAGCAGATCATTATTCACTTTATTCTTTGATTAGTTCAACAGAACACTGAAACAGACTGACACCACTTAGTTCATTTATTAAAATCTAAAATGACTTTTAAACAAATTTACAAAAAAGTCAAGGCAACCTTTATTCTTTGATTAGTTCAAAAGCACACTGAAACAGACTGACACCACTTAGTTCATTTATTAAAATCTGAAATGACTTTTAAACAAATTTACAAAAAAGTCGGGGCAGTTTATTTTAGTAATTTTGACAGGTATTAGGAAGTTACATTTTAGCACATTGTACACTATAATGCTGTGCATAAGGCATTGGTCATGTAGCAGACTTTTTTTATTTGCACACAAATAACTGACCATAGTCCTGAATTTGTTTCGCACTTAAGATTGGCAAATTTTTTTATTCTCTGAATCATTCTCAGACAGGGAATAATGCCATGCAACATGACCTGTTACAGATGGCACGCTAGTGGTTTTCATCCCATATTTCAACAGCAAAGTCACTGCACCACTGAAAGTTACACAAAGCTGTGTATATCTTCCAGGCCTGTAACCTGCATTATTAGCATTCTGTGTTTCTCAAGGATATCCACCAAAGCTACTGTATGTACAGTAGGCTGAAAATGGTGTCTGCAGAGACTTCTGCCACTCGGTCACACACTGTAAGTGTTCTGAGCCCAAACAATCAGTACTAAATGTGATCAACATTTCTGACAAACTATAATCAATTATGTAGCTGGGCTCTCACTGATTTGGAAGGAACAACACAATTTCAGTATAAATTATGTGTGCATTATTGTATAGTTAACATTAACCTGTAACTATGGGTATTTTTGTATTATGTTTCCCAGACAAACTTCATCACACTTGCATGAAATATATGTATATGCTCTTGTATGTAAGTGGTTTCACTCACAAACATATGAATGTTATCAGCATGAATGCTACATTTAAACACTACATGTATATATATACGTATACATTTACTATATGTAATAGTCATTCCAACAGGAGTGGAGAACGTGTCTTGATTTGATGGGTGTTTTACACTGCAGTCAAAAATATTTCACTTACACAATGGTGGTTAGCATTATCATGCAAGGTGACTGCATTGTTTTTCAAGGAATAAGACTTTGTGGCAAATTGTGTATGCCTTAATATGTAGCAAAGAGTTAGAGGTAAACCTGTCACATAAAGTACATTACCACAAGAATAAATTTTCATAACATTTTGCATAAAAAATATACTTTGGCCCCCTAAATAATTTAACTCACTAACATTACATGAATGTTACAATTTAGAACTATGTATACATACATATACACGTATGTATATTTATTATGCAGGATGTCCAGAAAGGATCATACTTTCAATCAAAGGACTTGAGAACTCCTAATTTTTCTCCCATAGTGAGCGCAGACATGTATCTTGATGTTGGAAAATTTTCAGTGACCTGTCTAATTATAAACAAGGTGAACAGTTCAGGTGAAAGAGGGGTAAATGCGAGGTCACTTGTCCTGGGGCATATTACTCGATTTTCTGATGGATGTAAAGACAATATCACATGCAACTGTAATAAGTATGCATAGCCTGTACAATTCCCAGCCATACTGCTAACTCTTTCTCTCTCCTCTCTCACAGTGGGTGTGACAATGTCATCCATTTGTTAACATACTTGAGTGTTTAATATCACATTTCCGAATAAATTTGATCACAGGCCGAGTGTATATCAAGAGGAAAAAAAACTACATTGTGGTTCACACTATTCTGAGAATTGTTATTCCTCTCTCCATGAGAAAACTGGTATGTGTGTAAGCAACTGTAATTATTCACTGTATAACCATATGGAAAATGAAATTTATTCCACAACTTGGCATTATTCTATGCTATTGAAGTGCAAGTAGAGAAAAAATCTTTTGTTACATGTCTCTGACATCTGATCTGAACGAGACCAGCAGGAGTCTGCCATATCTGATCAGAACAAGACCAGCAGGAGCCTGCCATATCTGATCAGAACAAGACCAGCAGGAGCCTGCCATATCTGATCTGAACGAGACCAGCAGGAGCCTGCCATATCTGATCTGAACAAGACCAGCAGGAGTCTGCCATATCTGATCTGAACGAGACCAGCAGGAGCCTGCCATGGCAAAGAGGTTAAGAGGCTGGTCAGTTCCCTTCAACAGAGCACCTAGTGAGGATGTGTGACAGGAACCAAACATTGTACTAACAGCAGACATCCAGTGCTTAATTGGCAATACCTCTTCTACAGAGCACCTAAATAGGATCTCTGACAGGACAAAACGCATTATACTGACTAGCGGAAAACCAGTGTTTAATTGGCCACTTCCCTTCAACAGCGCACCTAGTGAGGATGTGTGACAGGAACCAAACATTGTACTAACAGCAAACACCCAGTGCTTAATTGGCAAGACCTCTTCTACAGAGCATCTAAAGAGGATCTATGACAGGACACCACACATTATACTAAAAGCGGAAAACCAGTGCTTAATTGGTCACTTCCCTTCTACAGAGCACCTAGTGAGGACGTGTGACAGCTAGGACACCTCACATTATATGGAAACCAGACACCCAGTGCTTGGTCAACCCCTTCTAATGAGCACCTAGTGAGGATGTATGACAAGACACCACACATTATACTGACACCAGACATCCAACTCTTGGTTAGTCCCATTTTACCGCATATGTATGAGAGTACCCCATAAACATTACAGTAACACCAGACACCCAGCACTTGGCCAGTTTCCTTCTACTGAATATCTAATGATGATGTGTGACAGGACACCTGACACTATATAGACAATAAACATCAAAGTGCTTGGTAAATTTCACATGAAAGACCCATGTGTGAAAATGCCTTAAGACTCCCTTGGTCAGAGAATGTCAAGATAAAAACACAAAATACACTACAAAACTTAAAACAATTGCAATGGTCTATCCCACAACCTTTTTACGAAATCTTTTTTACGAATTTTTTTTTTTTTTAGGTATAAGTTGACAAAGTATAAGGTGATAAATGTGGAGAAACTTTAGTAGTGAGATGAGCTGTTCAACAATGTATGTAAATGTCAGATTAAATACCTCACACAGAAGCACATTTTGTAACAAGCACTCAATATGTTCCCAAACACAGGCATGAAAACAAACTTCTAGATGGACTGGATTTGTTATTTTCCTGGTGCTTACATAAGTATAGAGATTAGCTGCAAATTCCTTTAAACAAACAAATGATAAAAATATCACTGGATTCTCCAAATGACAAAATCTATTTTGGCCACAACAGGATCAGATTTGGACATATACAGGTGTATGTATATACATATATATATTTAATAATGTCCTCCAGCTTATATGAATTATAAAGCTGTATAGAGAGTATAAAACAATTGATACTATCTTACCCATATATGATAATACAAAAACTGATCAGAAACAGGAATAATTCAGATTGCAATTAGAATTCCATGGCTCTATACAAACCCCAGAATAGTCAGACTATTTATGTGAGAAATGCGCGTGAATTCATTAGCTATTCTGTGTCATCCAGGCTTTAGGACACACATTCACTTAATTCGGCCACAGCTGTTCTCTTGATCAGGCCACAAGACTATTTGTGTGCATTCTATACATCTGTGTGTATTTCTACAAAAATCTGCAAGTTTTGCAGTTATATAATACGCCATCCCTTCACTATGCGACACAGTATACATATATACTGATATATATTATACACCTCACCTCTCCATTAGCTTTAGAGCCGGTAATTTGATGTGTATATATAAACATAAACTGAACTGTTGAGTTTTTACGTGAAGGAGTTTTCTCTTACCCGTTAGAACCAGTGCGAACAGCACCGCGTACACAGTCGATGCCATTCCGCCAAGTTTCGTTACGTCTCTGCGCCGGAGAGAATCTACGCTGTCTTCACACTCCCTCGGCATGTGTGCGGAGTTACTCGAAACTGAGATGATGGGGGGGATAGGTGGCGAGGTTTGACTGACGCATGACCTCGCTTGACATGTGGCCAGCACTTATGTTCTTATCTCACCGGCCATATAGGCGAATCCTGCATTCTATTCATGTTCTAAATGAAATAAAAATAACACAATGATAAGCTCAGATACAACACATAACTTAGGGGGAGGGCACAATTCCTACACCCTATCAATCTTAACTTGGTATCTCCCGTATATGCTAGCACCTGTAGTGAAACCAAGGATTGGCCCACGTGGTGGCAGACAGATGAGAAGTAAACACACGTACTTTGTAGTTTTCAAAACTTCACTTAATTACTTGTGCGTATGAATAGATGTACAGACTTTAGGTGGTGTGGTTACACAGTGTTGTGTGTTACGATCGCCTCAACTTTACATGTCAGTGATATGAAATTTGCTACCAGTACGTTTAATTCTGTGCTTGTATAGATGTCAGAAACTTCGAAAGTCGTTCGAATTTGCCATCATGTGTTCCTCACGGAGCTCTCTGTTGCAACGTGTATTTGTATAGTATTTATGCTACATTTATCATAAATCACCACAGCGTTATATCGGGTCCTCAAACGGGTCCACGGGCCTGAAGATCATGTCAGGTTTACTCTCCATGTTCTGTGAGTGTATCCTCTAAAGGTAGGGCCTACTGGGTTACAAAAATAAGATTCACCGGCCAAGTGAAGAAACGGGGGTGTTACCGTATGGTGATGTTATCACAAAATAACCGGTGTATAGATGCTATTTACAGTATGTTAACTGGTATAATTTAAACTCTATCGTACATCCACAATCCTGTTTTTATAATATTACATTAAAACGAAGGCATGATCAGCAAAACTTTTGAAGTCCGGAATATGTGGTACATACGCCCGGCCGGATATTTTAATACCTTCATAATTAACACTCCTGCCATACAACCCATAATCGTGAGGAGCAAGAACGTCGTTAGATAGCAACTCAATAAATTAATAAATAAAATCATGGCATGGCAGGTGGGAAAAAAATTTTGCATTCGTCATCGTGCCTTGTTCACGGAGCTTACTCTCTGTTGTAGGTGTATTCATAGTAACATAGCAATGTTGTTATTTCGGGTCAAAAAAACTGTTTTGTCCCGGAGATCATTTATCTTCAGGGTTACTTTTCGTGTTCTCTGCATGGTTTCTTTGTATGTATCCGGTAGCAAAGGGTAGTCTCACCGCCGCATGTTGATGAAACGGATGTTACCGCATGGTTTAATGCCGTGCAATTATCACCAAATATCAGATATAGATCTCAGTATAAGGTACGTTAAGTATAATTTTCACCCTATCGTACATCCGCAATCCTATTTTTAAAATGTTTCGCGTTAAAATGAAAACATGCGGAGCAGAGCTTTTGAAGTTCTGAGCATGTGGTACATACGTCCGGGTGGATGTTGTAATACCTTTATAATTAACATTCATGGCTTACAAACCATAATCGTGAGGGGTAAGAACAATATTAAATAGCAATCCGATAAATGAATAAATGACAACATGCATGGGATGGCCAAAACTTTTGTAAACAAGGAGACCATCTGTATACGTAGGCAACATGCACGCTTTGGTTGGCGTCATAAGCGTGATATACAGGATTGCACATTGTATGATACATGCTGGTCAGGGGTTATACAAGTTGGCCGAGGATATACGATGTACATACTCACTTACACGTACTACCATATACGTCGAAGAACGGTATTCATAATGTATGCATTAATATGCGCGTCATATTAAAAGATATCAGGGTAGAATATGGTGGTTGTACGCTCAGTTACCTGGATGTATTAACTGATTGATAGATTTAATGAGCGTTGATCTGTGTGGATTATATAGCCTATAACATGTACATATCGTTTCCGAGAGATGAGTTGTTTATTTATTTATAAGGGCTTATATGTTCAAACTGAACAATATCTATTGCTGGCGATGTGCACTAAGCTTGAATTCGATATTAATTTGCTTTATTTATTATTTATTTATTTTTTATTTCAGTCGATGGACACCTGGCAATTCAGGTGGCTGTGGATCGAATCCAGTTCTCGACGTGTCGACCGTGGCCTTTAGCCAGTAGGACTGTGGTTTGCCTCAGGTACTCTGCGATTTCAACCACCCATAAACATGATTGTGGATATTTATAGAAATGCAAACTTAATTAGAGTACGATACACCATGCAGAAAAAGTCAGTGAATGAATAAAGTGTTCTATTCCAGTTTTTCGGTCAGTTTATTTCAGGAATTAGTGATATGATAGGGAGATGACGGGAGGTAACTAATGAACGCTAACAATCGAATAGACGGTTATGTCATGTGCCCAAAAATAAACGCTGAAGTGAAAACTCTACAATTGCGCTTCCAGTATATACCCAGTAATAACTCTGGGATGCGACCTGAAGTAGGATCCGATTATAGATCCATGCCTTTAACTAGGCTAAGAGATGTTACGGACATGATGTTGTTCATTGAAAGTTAAACGCATTCAACTCCTATGCTGAACTAACACCATGCCTTGCCGCAAGTCCCGGAGTGCTAAGTGAATTTGTTTTCTCTTTTGTTGTACGCCTGTATTATGTAATACTTCTTGATTGTGTGTCTTAGGGTTGACACGGTGATGAATAAGTCTAAACTGACATAAATAGATATCCCGGTCATGGATGTTTAAAATAGAAACTCCGGAAAGTATCATGAAACTACCTGACGGAGGACTGATGGTAAAAGCCATTGAGCCCACATCCCCGTCCCCACCCCACCCCACCAACCTTACACACACCCTTTTAATTTCCTTTTAATGCCCCTGTAAATAATATGAATGAACGATTATGGCTTAACCTCACCTAAATGTTATGACATTTTCATCCGATAGGAACTGTCACAGGCGAATTTGTTATTGTTTATTTCAGTTCAATGTTGTAACATCTGAACTACACTGGTCATTGCAGCAATATATATCCGATTTTCAGTTTTTGTCTTGTGTGCCGAAAGTCATGATTTTTTGTGACAACTGGTCCGAAAAAGTTGTGAAAAAGTCATATCAGTTATAACATTTGGTTCACTGGCTACCCGTCTGGTGAGATCTACATTTGGAAGAACACTGTTCTCAGCCCTGGCTGTCAGACCTGCTGGTGGGAAAAGCCATTTTCGGCATTGACACTCAGATCAACTTTTCGAAAAAAGACATTCTATCAGATCAGCTGGTGGGAAAATCCCTTTTCAGCAATGACTGTCAGATCTACTTTTCTGAAAAAAACGTTCTTAGCACTGGCTGTAAGATCTGCTGGTGGGAAAAGCCGTTCTCTAAATTGATTGTCAGATTTACTGGCGAGAAATCCCTTCTCAGTATTGGCTGTCTTCTAGAAGGGAAAAACTGTTTTCATTGGCTATCACATCTACTGGTGGGAAATCCATTCTCAGCAGTGTGTGTCCGTATCTGCTAGTGGGAAAATCCATTCTCAGTATTGGCTGTTAGACCTTCTGTCCGGGAAAGCTATTTACACCATTGGCTTTCAAACCCGTTGGTCGGGAAGCCGTCCTCAGTATTTAGGT
The DNA here is from genome assembly GCA_016165875.1 of Acanthopleura granulata. NCBI lineage: Eukaryota > Metazoa > Mollusca > Polyplacophora > Chitonida > Chitonidae > Acanthopleura > Acanthopleura granulata. The sequence goes on along the minus strand of JABBOT010000001.1, from coordinate 12,573,563 downwards.
TGTCAGATCAGCTGGTGTGAAAATCCGTTTTCAGCATTGACTTCATATGTGCTGAACCGAAAATCCATTCTCAGCATTGTCTTTTGGATCTACTGGTGAGAAAATTCAGTTCTCAGCAATGACTGTTAGATCTATTAGTGGATAAAGACGTTCTCAGCATTGTCTGTCAGATTTGCTAGATGGTGAGAAAAGCTGTCCTTTAGCTTGGACAATATGATAGCCTTGATTACGACCATTCTCGCTATTCTATGCTTTATCCTTTCAAGGATGGCTCTGGATTCTTGGTTAGCTAATTTGAGTTCAGGTCTAAAAGATGTAACTCGTTTCGACCAACAAGGTGCCGGAGGGAACGGGTTATTACGACCAATCAGTGTCCGTCTTATTGGTGCGCTAGGGAGAATTAAGGTGACATGACCAAACAACATCGATTTAAAAGCAAAGAAGGGCGAGTTGAGACATTTCATTGGACTACCCAGATTAAGCTAGTCTGTCATTGGTTGTATAGAACAGTTCAAAGGATCATCTGTAGCGAGGCGAAAACGAGACATTTTGAAGGTGGATTAAGACATCAAACAACTATCAGACAGCGTTGATCGCTGTCCAGTGGTTAAAGGTGTTTGCCTGTCAATCGCTTTGGCACAAGAGATGCCGATTCAAAACTTCGAACGGACCTCCGTGCCCGAGGAAGGGGGTGGGGTGGGGGGTAGCGCGCCAGGGTGGCGTAAGGATCCAGGTGGCTCTCACCAATGCAGTCGCTGTGAGTTTAAGTCAAGATCATGTTGGCTTCCTCTCCGGCAGTATGTGGGTTGGTCCGCTTGCAGCCTGGAGATGGTCATGGGTTTTCCCCGAGGTTTGCCCGATTTTCTCCCACCATCATGCTGGCCGGCGTCGTGTAAGTGGAGTTCGGTGTAAAACTCCAATCAAATAAACGAAGAAATCAATAATTTTTTGTCTAGTGTACTAATGTCCCTTATAAATAAAATCTTGTGTGGACTTGGAATTTGTAGATTCCCCCACTTTTATTTTTCTGCAGGTTTGGTTAAAGGATACAGCATCCACGACGCTCTCGTGTCCGTTTGCACAATGGAACGTTATTTGAAGACCAGATGCCTCCCAGCAATATGGTGTGAATATCTGTACATCACACACGGTAACTTTCCCAAGGTCAGTGGTTTACCACCACCATTACCTCCACCAATTATAATAATTCTGACTTCCATTATATAACGGGAAAACTTGAGTTTGGCGTTAAACAACAGTGCAACAAAATGAAATAGCAGTCAGGCTATCCATCTGTTTGTGTCATATTGTCTCTTGTGCGAAGATAGTCCCAACATTTAAATTTATTACATCTAAGAAAAGTACAGTGCAATGCATGCAAAATAGTGTGATCAGAAGGTAGAGTGGAGGCACAGGTTTAGTGCTCCTGGGTGAACAGAGTAGTCCTTCTGCAAGACTAGATACACAGTTGATGTACAAGATGTACAAATTTGACGTCAGTTGCTTAAAGACTTAACGAGATGCGGAGTTATGAAGCCTGTCATAAAATATAACTTGTGATCTGGTCAATGTCACCCAAAATGACACTGAACAATCTTTCAAATTTCTCTGTGTTCCGTTTGATAAACCCGACCACAAGCGTCCAGGAGATATAACATTTGCAACGCCACACAGGCAGAAACCCACGAGACCTTGATAAAATACAATAAGGTCAATTGTAAACGCTATAATGTTTGTACCTTGACTAGATCCCGTGCACATAGGTACAAGCTAGATAAACAGGTTACAAGCCTGTCACTAGCTTTAATCCAAATAATGGTCAGATATCACCAAAATAAATATTATTCTTTAACACTAATGTATAAGTGCATGTTTGGTAAACATGGCTACAAGTGCTCAAGAAATATAGCAGTGTGTTTTCAGTTGCCTGGCGAGGTGTAAACCAAATGAGTGTAAAAAGAACGATAACTTCTTCTCATCACCTTAGAAGTCGTCAACGATTAGGCATGGGTCGCTGTATCACTGCTTGTGTCGACGAGTCTGAACCAAGCACACCATTGTAAGCTAGGCTTATACAGCGAACCTTTATCCGACAAATTTTATGGTAATATTCCAGTTGAGGTGCATATACTGCAACGCATTCCCACTAAGTGTACGTGAGAATACCCGAGCTGAGCCACCTGTGATGCTGTGACTATTCGCCGTGTGTCACTGTTCTCCTGCCGAAGGTCTATGGTTCATTTGTGTTGTGTGTGTTGTTGCGGCATCATATCACCTGGCGAACTGTTTCAGTTATACCCAGTCAGCATCAAATCTTACATAACTGCTAAAACGGCAACCAGATGACCTAGACAGTGTATATCTTCGCGTGCTCAGAGGCTGTCAACTGGTACATTCATCCAGTTTCAGCCACGCGGCCATTGTCTGTACGATCGCTGAATGCAATACAGACTCGTGCCACTTCAGCTACATTCCCAGCATTGCCACTGGGTTAGGCGGGGATTGAGACATTCCGTGTCTGTACATATCGACTATTTAATGACAACGACGAGGTACAAGCACCGTATAAGTGAAATATTCCAGACTGTATATATGGTGTAAACACCACATTAGCACACATATGTTACACTCAGTAGCTAGCTTGGACTGCAAGGGGAATTCAGACGTTAGAATGGAGTGCAGAAGGTCTTACACTGTAAATTCGACATCGTATATACGGGCGGGGTGGGGCGGTGTTTACAAGAGGGGTAAGACATGCAGGGTGTGGTGGGGTTTACTAGCCGAGGGCGGAAGTGCCTTGGTTGCGATACGGCAAGGTTAATGAGAGAACTGCGGAAGAATTTACAGGCGGAGTGGGATAGAGTTTACAGTCAAAGTGCGTCAGGATAAGGGGAGGTGTTTGGGAGGCTCACAAACTTAACACAGTGTTTACGCAAGTAAATGTAGTACAGATTGTCTCGGTGACCCAGTGGTTGGCTAAAGCGTCTGCCTCGGTGTCGGGAGACATGGCGCCCATCCTGGCTCGACTTTAAAAATGATAGTTGTTGCTTCCTCGCATAATTGTTGCTCAGCACTGAGATGTTAGAGCATGGAAACAGAACTGGTCGACCGGGTGTCAGTATAATGTGACTGGGTAGGGTGTCATGTGTGGTGTCTTCGGGGTAATGTTCCAGGGGCGCCGGCACACTGGCGGCATGGATTCGCCCTGCCACAAGAACACACAGTATATATAATACATTCTAAGGACTCCTCGTGGTTATATAACTGAAAATTCTTGAGTACGACATAAAACCCTAGCATACATACATACATACATGCGGAAGTAGTGCAGGAATTTTGCTATATGAGTGCGACACGGGTTTCGGACGGACCACAGCACGATTAACCAGAGGAGTATTGCACGGTTTCCGAGAGGAGTACGGCCAGGATCATGCAGTGCGGCACGGCTTACGCGAGAATTGCGACACAGTTTTACGGGTGGAGTGCGGAATTTACAGACATTTACAGGCATATTATATATTATTTTGATAGGCGAGCAAAGCCAAGAGCTGCACGGTTTCCGGGAGGAATGCGGCCCGCTTTATAGGAGGAGTGCAGCATTTACGAATGGGGTCCCGCATGGAAAGCAAGGTTTAGAGAAGGAGCGGAATGGTTTGTCGACAGAATGCTGTATAGCTTACGGGAGTGCAGGGTTTATGAGTGCGGTAGTGTTTACGGCCGGTGTACGGCAGGGTTTATGGGGGTGTTACAAGCTTTAACGGATAGAGTGCAGCACAAGAATGACTAAGACACTGTTTATGGCAGGAATTACGTAGGGCTTACGGCAGGAGTGCGTGGAGCGGTTTACGGGAGGGGTGTGGCACAGTTTCCGGTAGGGGTGTGGTACCGTTTACGGGAGGAGTGCGACACGGTTAACGGGAGGGACCAAGATCGGTTAAATCCCGATTAGCAGGATGGGTTAGATACTGGGTGGGCTGGATGGGTTTGATACTGGGTGGGCAGGATGGATTAGATACCGGATGGGCAGGATGAGTTAGATACCTGGTGGACAGGATGGGTTAGAAACCTTGTTGGCAGGATGGGTTAGACACTGGGTGGGCATGCAGGGGTAAGATACCTGGTGGACAAGATGGGTTAGATACCTGAAGGGCAACATGGGTTGGATACCGAGTGGGCAGGGTTGGTTAGATACCGAGTGGGCAAGATGGGATAGATGCCGGGTGGACAAGATGGACTGGATATCGGTTGGGCAACATAGGTTGGATACCCGATGAACAGGATGCGTTTTACAGCGCATGGACATTGTGGATGGGTAAAATATCGGGTTGGCGGAATCAGTTAGAAGCTGGGTGCGCATGCGGGATATCTTATAGACACCGGATGGGTAGGGTTAGTAAGATGCAGGGGAGAATGGGTTAGACTGTGTTTGGGTTAGACTGCGTTTGGGCTAAAATGCGTTTGGGTTAGACTGTGTTTGGGTTAGACTGTGTTTGGGTTAGACTACGTTTGGATTAGACGGCGTTTGGGTTAGACTACGTTTGAGCAGCTAATTGGTGCTAAAACATACATTTCAAACTCAGCCTGACTGAAGAATGTTAGCCTACGTCACCTAGAAAATGATTTCACAAGTTCATCACAAACTACATAGTCAGATTGAAGAAAGAACATCCATATATCTGTTTGTGTAATCTATACCGGTACGATAGCAGAGGAGAGGGACAAATTCGGCAGGAAACGTTTTTATCAGATTGAAAGAGAGCTACATACCGTGACAGGGTTGGGTCAGGCACTTTTTACACTGAGAATATGATAGGGTGACATGCTGTTTCTTTTTGTGTATATATGTACATGATAGTATTGGGTTTTTTCAGCCATATGACCAGGAAGATTCTTTGATATGTAGGTTTGTATATAAAGCGTGGCAAGGCGAGTTCATGCCGCCAAAATGCTGCAGCCATTCGATCATCATGCCGAAGGCACCAAGCATAGCACTGCACGCATTTATTTATTTATTTGAATGGTGTTTTACGCCGTACTCAAGAATATTTCACTTATATTTCACTTATATTTACGACGGCGGATGATGGGAGGAAACCGGGTAGAGCTCTGGGTGGGTTTCCACCCACGATCAAGCGCAGGTTGCTGGCAGACCTTCCCACGTACGGCCGGAGAGGAAGCCAGCATGAACTGGACTTGGACTCACAGCGACCGCATTGGTGGGAGGCTTATGGGTCATTGCGCTGCGCTAGCCCCCTAACCGAGCCACGGAGGCCCCGACACTCCACCCAGTGACATTATACTGACACCGAGTCGAACAGTCCAGTTTCCTTGCTTTAGCCTCTCAGTGTTGAACGCCATGCGAGGCAGCAACAAGTATCACATTTTAGTCTTTGGTTTGACCCGACCCAGGATTGATCCCAGATCTCCCAACCTCGAGGCAGACGCTCTACTCGCTAGACCATGCACCAAGGAGGTCCTTTCTTTGTATGAGTTTAGTCCTTAAAGTGTACGGTATAATGACTAACAAAGATGAAGAAAGTTTCCAAAATACCATAATACCCACACCTTTATTCCCTGCTAAACAAGATTGAAAAGGCTTGCGCGAAATACCCTAACAGAGAAAATCTTTTACCGTAATGGAGCAGCCGCAATTGCTCTTCGTACGCTTCCCTGCCCCGCCCCCTTTGTGATCCAGTGAAAGACGATGTCAGTACAAATTGCCTAGGACTTCGTGACACTTATAGTTTCACATCGCGTTACAACTATGGTTAGCACAGAAGCGTTGATATGAAGCGGAATAACTGGAAGCCAACTTGTTGTTTTCGCTAGTCAACGGTCTTCAGACACTGGTCACAATAAACTCTTGCACCAATGGAACGGGTAAAGAATTATTTGTGATGTACAGACATTAGCCGTGAAATTTCTAGCTTATAATGTTGCTCTGCACGCGACGCCTTATACGCACCGGTAACATGTACATTGATAATAAATAGACCCAGTGGTGCGCGTGAAATCAACCCAAAATTGCCGTTGTCAGTTTCCATTTCACTGAACACATTTGTGCTGTGAAGAATAGCTACCGCTTGTAAGGCATGACTGTCGTCTGTACTCTTCAGAAACTGAGCTCGAATATTTACGCGTATAAATCTATTACCATCCGTACCATTATACCATGATGCATGTATTAAATCAGTTCACATTATATATGGAACTAAAGTCAAAATAATATAAAAAAATCTACAGTATGGGACGTGAAACCAGAAGAGCGACGGCAGTGTGATAGTTGTCAAATGGTCACATGTAACCAGTGAAATCCGCCGTCTTGTCAGTATACCTCAGTTGTGGTTTTATTACAACACTGTCCGTACAAAGGTTTACACAGTAGCAGCTTACACTGCCCAAGGAATTTAGTAGATATCCCTGGTGCATTATTACTCATAATTCTGTTTTAACGTAACATTTGATGAACAACAACTTGAATATAATGTAATGGGACATTAGTACACTAGACAATAAATTATTTGTTCCTTTGCTTATTTGATTGGTGATTTATAATGCGCTCAAGAATATTTCACTAAGACTCATTCTTATACGGGGGTGATCAGGCTTATACGACAGTGCTCAGGCTTTTATGATGGTACTCAGGCTTATATGGCGGTGCACAGGCTTATACAACAGTGCTTAGGCTTATACATGTATGACAATGCTCAGGCTTATACAATGGTACTCGGGTTAATACCATGTTACCCAGGCTTGTAACGTGGTACTAAGGCTTATACGACGGTCCTCGTATAAGGAGGGCTATCATATAAGATATCATATAATAATCTTATACGATTCAATAAAGACGATTATTGACCCTGAACTGTTTTGATTGACAGCTGGTATACGAATGTCGGTTTCGAAACGTAGGGTCATAACCTGTGTGCGCCTGAATACTGCGAGTGGTTTTACCCCTTGAGACTAGGCCTCTACACAACTATACCTTCTATAATTAGGGTGAAAATTAGTGATAAGACTAACACTGTGAACTGTGGTCGAATCACTAAACTATTCGAAAGCAGCAAGGCCAGCTTCCATTCCAGTGGAGAATGATGTATATCACACAGCAAAACATTGGATTAAAACCCAGCCCTGCAAAATCCAATGAATTAACGACTGTTTAACCCAAATTTCCCCAAGTTCTCAATTTACTACATGATTTTCTAAGTTTGGACACAAGAACTGTATTTTGTCCACTCTTCAAACCCTCCAAAAAATTTCAGTTCATCTCTGACTGATAAATCATATTGTGTTCAACTTTACGTTAATCTTATTTGCACATTATCAAATTGTATTTATTTGGTTCCATGCAAAAAGTGTGATCAACAATATGTTGGAAAGACATATGTACATTTATCCCTCTACAAAGGATACTGTTTCTGATGTCGAACGGAAAGTCCGCTTTCGGAAACTATTTTGGATGATGGAGCTTGGTTCATTCTTTCCCTCTGGACAAAATGATAATGCTATGGGTATTGACAATGTAACATATTGTCAGCTGCATGATTCCGACAAAGCCGAACTGTTCAAGACAGCCATAGTGGGAGGAAATTTAATAAAATGTCAATTCGCAGCAAAATCCTCTTCACAGAGTCTTGTATGCACTTCATCTTGAAGGATACGTACATGTACATGTACACGTCAATTTTGCACTCTATCAATCAGCCAGAAGAGTTAAAACAATTAAAAATAGACCTAAAACTAAAGTACTTCGATAAAGGTCTTGACTTAATCAATATGCTGCAAATTTTAAATGATCCAGAGGTTCGCAACGTTGTGCCGAATTATTTCAACATACAAAAGTCCCTGTGTATATCCTACCAACAAACTAAACCAATCGCTTCCAAAGCAATTAAGGATTTTGGCATGTCTAAATGCAAGTTATTTACCGTCCGTGTCGGCGTGTCATGACTGGCAATCTCAGTACTGTAAAAAAGAATGATCTTTGTAATCTGCTCGTGATAGGCCCGAAACATAATTAAGTGGGCTAAAAAAAAAAAAAAAAGAAAAAGAAAAAAAAAAAGAGAAAAAGAAGAAGAAGGAAAAAAACAAAGATAACAACTGGTCTCCCAGCTGCAAAACAAGTCCTGAATCACTCTACCGTAAAATACATTTCTGACCTTCAAAGAAAACACACGTTGTTCCGGCGGACATATAAAAAAACTCCTAATAATGTAATGTTCCTCTGTAATAATTATTACTATCAATTTCTTACAGAGGAGTTCAACAAAGCTATAAATATAATCAATGTGTTCTAATACGACTAGATCACGTGTCTCTCGGAGGCTAACAGTGAAGTACAGGGTCAAAAAAAATTACAATTACAACTACACCCCTCTTGTTAGTGTCCAGAATTTTTGAGCCTCTGATTCATAATTGTGTCTAATTCCGCTTAACCCGGGGCTAGAGGCCGTATGTTCATTGTGTTGAGTATGATCTCCAAATAAACCAAGTTTATTTGATTAACGACACCACATATATACAGTAAAATGATACACGATTTGGATTCTGATTTTATTCATCCGCCTGGTGCTCAGACTTCTGTGTACGACCAGGCTTAGGCCAATGACTTCATCTCTTGCTTTCCGTCATAATATTTCGCACAACTGGTGCGGTCGGCGGAATAGTTTTCATTTGTCATTATCATTATTCGGCAAGATTTTATGATAACATCATCTTTTGTGACAAACTCTGAAAGAAGAAAAAAAAGAAATAAGGAGGTTTAAAATGATGTGGGGTAGGCAAGGAATCAAATGTGAATTGCTTTATATGACCGTGTCCAGACTTACACGACAGTTCCGCCTACAACTGCTTGAAGCCTCAGTCGAACAAAGGGGAGCTCAGTAGGGGAGTTTCGAGGTTGAACTCTATTATAGCTAAAGGTAAGAAAAACCCGACTCTACCATTTGACCTGTCAAAAATGTTAGGCAACTATTTCTGATTATATTTACTATAACATGGGCATCTTGGAAAAATTTTCAAAAAAGTTACTTTGACTAGACGCATGACAGCAAAATTGAGGAGCTGGAAGTTTTTGGATGTAAGAAGCCCTGGTTGAAGGAGAAGTCGTTTGAACTTCCCTAACACGGCAAGACTGGTGATCGGTAAATTAAAATCACTTGCCTGACGTTTTTGACAAGTCACATGACAAAGTTGAACTCTTTTTACCTTCTACGACAAAAGAGTTCGAACTCGAAACTCCCCTGTTGGAGCACACAAGGGCAAATACGAAAAGCCGGTGGAGGACAACGACGAGAGCTACGTTTTGTCCTAATGAAATATCGAGGGTCCATGACACAATTCACCTTTTAAGCTAGGTGTGATAGTAGACAAATTCATCCTTCCCTACCCAACCACTCTTTCACCCCTCCCCCTCTCTCTCATTCGCTCCACCGGCTTCTGTGGAACTAGCTCTGAGTGGCATAACCGCCTTGTGATGTGATAAATAGGCTCTAAATGAATTTTTTTTTTTGCTTTCACAAACATGTATCTCTATCAGAAATCTGAGATCTTAACTCTAAAATGTCCACATGACCAAACATCAAATGATGGCACGTATAGAATATATAGTTTTCAAGATATATACTACCGCATAACGTGTATCTCGTTAATAAAAACCGTATGAATTTAAAAATTAGCACGATATTATTGCCATATCATATATCCTGCACCCAGCAAGCCACAGCAGTTGTACATTAGAGTTATCTCCCCATCGATGCGCTTGTTGGTCACATGACAAACAAAATGGCGCGTGACAAAACTTTCAGAATTCGTCACGAACATTGGATGTTTTGTGTCATCATTAAGCGAGTATAAGTTGTTATTTTGGTGAAAAGATGTTAAAAAGATGAGAGAAAATCTCCGTAGGCTGTCAGCCACTGTCTTGTGGAACGTGGCAGGTGGGTGTAGTGGGTAAAACTAGGCCAGATTATGTCTTGACAGTGACCGAGTGACAGGTGGAATGGTTTTTTACTCCACTATAGTGCTCTTTGTAGTAATGTGTAGACCAGGCTCAGAACTACCTTGGCTGAGAGGGTTTAGTGCAGCGTAATGACCCATCCGGTCGCTATGAGTTCGTGTCCAGCTCATGCTGGCTTCCTCTCCGGCTGTGCGTGGGAAGGTCTGCCATGAACCTGCGGATGACCGTGGGTTTCCCTCAGGCCCTCCCCTGTTTCCTCCCACCCTTATGCTTGCCGCTGTCGAATGAGTGAAATATTCTTGAGTATGGCGTAAAACACCAATCAGATAAATAAATAAATTAATATTCCTGTATCACTCAGTGTTACGGTACAATGCATATTGTTTGAATGGTTGATTATGGCTTAATGCCACATTGCATATTGTTTGAAGCCATAATGCGACTCTAGCTCAACCCTGTTTCTAGAATAGATGAACTCATTGTGTTATTTTATTATTCTCACATTCATCGAAACACTGAGTCCATCACCCGAACTATAAAACACACTGCAGATATCTGATCACGAAATCGATGGACAACTTGAAAGTTGGCCCTTCAACTCTCCTTTTTACATGTTGCTTTCCAAGTGGCACATGACTTCCTGCCTCAGTTCATTCATGCTTCTCTGAATGAGTCTAATGGAACAGTAACTGTACAACTGGAGGAAACCCTTTTAGATTTTGTCCATGTGACAAAACCATGTGACATGCCCACATGTGCACAGAATCCTTATGAGATTCATATTTCTTAAACACATATAAAAAAAAACACAGTCTGTCACAACAGAATGAATGCTTTAGTGGTATAGAAATCTGCCTAAGGATCTAACATTGATTTCTGATGGGAGTTGGAATCCAGTGATTTTCTTGAAAAACTTCAAGTTAATTCAGTAAATATACTGTTCTCTTATCTGTGTGGTGAATAGATGACTATGTATCACTTGATATCTGTATAAAAGATAGCTTATTTATACAATTTTTTGAAAATTCAAATATCTTTTCATTCATTCTTTAACCAATGAGAACTCAATGAAAACAAGTGACCGTGGGAACATAACATCAAAATTAAGGCGTGTACACTGCAACATGTAAATATGACCCTCAACTGTACAAATTCCCTATCTTCTTAATTCAGTACTCTTACCAATGAAACTTGCTGCCTTGTGGTCACATTAACTGTTAGAACATAAACTCATGTCTCACTGTTGACTGCGATTTTAAAGCAAGACTTGCTCTTGGTTCTGGCATTGAAAACATCTTGAAATGTATGATGTTTTCATGGCTGTCTTTAGGCATAACTTCAATCTTCATGATATAACCAAGATAAAACATGAAAAGAACTTCCTTTTTGAATGCAGGTAGGTGTGTGACATGAGTGTGGACCTTGCTGAGAGCACTTCCATCAACTTCGAGATTGGAAAGCTGCTGCATTTAGTTAAGTTCGGGTGATGGACTTTGGGTGTTGCAGTGAATGTCAGATGCTTTAAAGAACGCAATGAGACTTCCTTCTAGACACACTACATATGACCTATGACTTAATTATAATTTTTAAGGTACACTCAATCATTTGAGATACTGATAGTGATAGACATACACTTATAAACGAATTTGATGTTACTTGTGAGTGAATTTGATGGTGATTGCTAGAAGATCAGGGCTAGTATCTAGCACTTTTTTATTTACCCTATTTTCGTATTTATTTATTCATTTAACTATCATCTATTTATTGATATTATTATGGTATACCATAGCACCTTAGACTGGTGGATATTTGAGCACTGTAGTCCTTTTGAGGTAAAATGATACAGAAATATGTAATGTAAGAGTCAGTAGAATTGATTAAACTTTTGTAGGAAAGTCTGACTTAACTAAATGTTCTGATAAGAATGTGTAATAATGAGTAGTTATTAATAAATAATAATCAATAATAAAGTAGTTGAGACAGTAATATACAAACAGTTTATTTCACAGGATAGAAACTAGCGTCATTCACGAATTTAAAATTAGTACCAATGCTTTTGTTTATTTGGCACCTTGTAGTGATATCACTTACATGTATATGGGATCTGTTTATACATATTTTGATGCATTGTAGCTGTGGCACAAGTCTCTCTGAATTTACTCCCAAGATGTCAGTATTTAGTAGGCTAATTCATGGAGCTGACCTCTGACTCAGCTTTCTGATAACCATTATATCCTGTGTTACACAATACATTGGCATCCTTTCTTAGATTAAAATGTGTTTGTTGCTGTTTTTCATGTCAGAAATCAACAGTGTTTTAACTTTATAATGCTATTCTGTATTCCCATTTGTTTTCCAGTTGTGTTGACTATTTTCATCAGCCAAGGCTTGTCGGATGTGTTTTTGGATGACTTCACTCCTGTGCTGAACTGTTCTGAGGTCATAGAAACGTGTTTCCCATGCCAGCAAGGACAGTTTGCCAACAACAGTAAGTCTATTGGAACTCTGTATGATGATTGCACCATTACAAGATACATGGCAGAAAAATATACATGTGCTGTATATTTATTTAAATTAAACTCTTAAATTTACAAGCATGATCATTTAATCTGGTAAATACTTAATAAGGAAATATAAAAATGCCAAATATTCTGACAAAAATAAGCTAACAAGTTACTAGTGCCTTTTACAGTGGCTTGTTTCTCTTGCAGGCCTGACAGATTGTGGATGCTGTAATCAACATCCAGGTTACTGCCGTGAGGCATTCCTCTGTAGCAAATGTGAGCCAGGATACTATCAGAACACTACCAGAGCCGAGAGTTGTTCCCCTTGTGAAGAGGGCACTTATTCTGAGTAAGCTTCCTCTGTGGTAAATGTGAGAGAATTGTTCTCCTTAACTTATTGTGTCATACATGTGCTCTTAAATGTTGAATTGTTGGTAACATTTATGATCTTGTAACTGTTGGCTTAGAAAGTATGTGTACATGATGACCTTATGTGACACACATTACAACACTAACTACCTGTAAATTATTGTTTTATTTTATTGAGTATCCTGTTTTCAGAAATGCTGGGGAGACAACGTGTTATGACTGTTCACCTGGCCTTTTTAGCAATCAGACTGGAGCTTCTGTCTGTGAACGGTGTGACGCAGGTAAATAAAAGCACACATTTTATCCGCAGTTTCACTCTATTATTTTTATGAGTAACAAGTTTTATAATTTGAAATGCATCTCAAAATGTGCCAAAACATGTGGAGTTAAAACACTGAAACAATGGTTGAAGGATAACAGTGTAAAGTCTTGTCACTGTCATTCATGCAATCACACTTATCCCTGTTGTTACAGGCACACATGCCCCATCCCACCGCTCCGTGACCTGTGAGGAATGCCCCCAGGGGCAATATCAGCCCCAGCAGGGACAGCCAGACTGTCTCAGCTGTAAGCCAGGCAGATTCCAGAACCTGACACGACAAACCACCTGTGTGAACTGTGATAAAGGCACCTTCTGCAAGTAAGTAAATTAAATATATGTCTACTTAATACCCCATGTTATTGGACATTATCTCGCAACACCTGTTTTTAGCTCACCTGAGCAGCAGTGTTCTGTTAGAATTGTAATTCCATGGGAAGAGTAGGATAAATCAGATTTGTAAACATAATATGGTTCAGACAGCAAACTGTACACAGCAGTTTATCATGCAGTAACAAATGGTTATTTTGTGTAATTTTATTCATCTATTTTGTTTCAGTCTTACTGGGTGCACTGAATGTTTTCCTTGTGACATGGGTAAGTTCTGTACTTACTTCTCAATTGAAATTGATTTATAAAGTATGTATAGTATCTCAGTTAATAATTAATTACACATGCATGCGTCTAATGTATCCTCCTTGACTGAGGGGGTGCCTTACACCAGTGTGGTCGCTGTGAGTTCAAGCCTGGCACTTGCTGGCTTCCTCTTGGGCTGTAAATGAGAATCTACTAGGAACCCAGGCATGGTTATGGGCTGCTTTTGAATATTCTTAAGCAAGGTGTAAAACACCAATAAATAAATAAATATGAAGACATGTAATGCATGAATCTCATTTTGTACACGTATGAGGAACACATGATACATGTATGTGACAGGGACACATTCATGGTTGTATTTGACAGGGGGACCTCGGTGGTTGAGAGGGTTAGCGCACTCCTGCAGCACAATGCCCTAGATGCCTCTCACCACTTCTGTCATTATGAGTTTAAGTGCAGCTCATGATGGCTTCCTGTATATTGGAAGGTCTGCCAGCAATCTCCATATGATTGTGGGTTTCCCTTAGGCTCTGCCTGGTTTCCTCCCACCATATTGCTTTCTGCCATTGTATAAGTGAAATATTCTTGAGCACAGTGTAAAGCACTAAGGAGATAAATAAATCAATATGTGACTGGTACACATATATGACAAGCACACGTACCTGGCCAGTACACATATCTGACAGGTACACCTTTTATTACAGGCTTCTATGGTAACAAAACTGGTCTTCCAGAGTGCTATAGATGTGACTATGGTCGTTATCAGAATGAGACAGGGCAGCAAACTTGCCGCTTGTGTGAGGAAGGAACATACTGCAAGTAAGGCAAACACATTACACTTTCACATAACACTTCCTGTACTGACTATGACTGAGGTGCTATTCATTAAAAAGACTGCAAAACTCTCTTTTGAATGGAAAAACCTGTTTAAATGTGTTGCTGAATTATCTTCGTTTGAAGTGTGGAGTACTTTGCTGCCGACTGGAGATCTGGAGGCACCCATGCTTTTAAGCTCATGAGAAACTGACCAATCAGAGAGCTAGGAGATATCAGCTGTTCATAAGCTGTAATGTAACTCTTCCGAGTTGACTATCAATGTAACATGTAATAACACAGGGACAGGACACTATTTTAATGTTATATATTTTTATCATAAGAAATACATGTATGAACAACACTGCAAAGTATTTCCCGGTCATTGTGTTCTGGTGGGAGTAAATTTCTTGATCTTTGGATGTTTTTAATTGAGATGTGTACTTAAGTTTTAACCACAACCCTAGGAGCTTACTACAGTCTCCAGTGACACAAGTGTTCTGCACTTGGAACAGTTACGTCACAGCTCATGCAGAGTGGCTGCGTTTCATGTTAGCCAACAGAGTACGGTTAAATGTCATTTTCCACTGTCGTAGTAGCTGTTAGAAAAAATACTTTACTGAAATAAACATAATAAAAATAATAATTGTGAAGCCTTTTTGACAAACTTGGCTTTGAATATCCCCTGTCTTTCACTTTAAATTACACCTTTTCAGTTGTTATTTTCTCAGCCGCAAGTAGGTATTATTAGGTAGAAGGCTGGAAAAGGACTCATTCTGTGTGGTTTTTGTTGCAATTCTTAGAAAGTACATTAACTGCACCCACATATTTTATTTTTGTGGGAAGCCAAATTTAATTATGTGGTCACTTTTGCACACATTTCAAGCTCATTCAGACTTTATTATTCAATCATTTTAGAAACACGGTTTATGGATTAAGACATTAATCTGTACATACAGGTACTTTCATTGAAAGGAAATGTGTTTGACATCTACTTTTTTTTTTATTGATGTTATGAACTTCAATATTTGGTGCTCTGTTAGGTATCGTTTGTCTAGAATGTAGCGTTAAGCTATTAAGTATTTTCCTTGTAAACCTCCATGATTTCTGTCATGTTTTCAGTATTACTGGGTGTGAGAGTTGTCCCAGATGTCCTAAGGGGAACTATGCTAAATCAAAAGGTGCCAAATTCTGTGAAGCGTGTCCCCTAGGTGAGGTTTTATGTACTGAATAGATTTTTTAATGTTTTTAACCTGAAATGTACTGTAACTAAAGATGCAGAGTTTTACATACTTTTTTTTTTCTCATAAATGTGCCATTTTCAACTGTAAGAAATTCAAGGCCTTTCTGTATCACATGATTTGAGGGGAACATTGTAATGAATATCAATGACATCTCGTGCATTTGGCCTTCCAGGCAAGTATCAAGACAGAGAAGGTCAAACCAGTTGTCTCCCTTGTCCAGCAGGTTATGAAGCCAGGTTGGTGTAACTGCTGAACAAACATTCATGTGTGTGCTATATCCTGCAGTTCTTGTTCTTCTCGGTTGAAACTCTCTTTGGCTGAACTCCATTTCAGGCTGAGAGTAACACAGCAACTTCTGATGCATATTTATGGTGATCTCTTTTATCAGAGAACAATGTTAACCTTACCTTCAGCTTTTAATTAACCTTGCCATGATATGGCTGAAAAATTGTCGATGTGGCGTAAAGATAATAATCATTTCTTCATTCATTCATTCTAATTAACCATTTACTTATGCTATTATTTATTAAGTGATTGGAGGCCAAAATGACCATGGTAGTTGAAAAAACTTGTGAGAAACTTCATTCTTCAATTTCAGAATTCTTGGAGCCACAAATTGTACTGGCTGTGAAAAAGGTTATTTCAAACACAACATGTCAGATACAGCATGTCAGGTGTGCTTACCTGGTAAGTGTTTCTTAGTAATGACTTCAGTAATTGTTAAATAACAGATTTATATTAACTACATGTATGCTCCCCACTACACGCCTGGTGGGCCGAGGTTAAATGTGTTCTTCAGGATAGCATACTGTGTACACACGCACTACCGTTATACCAGTAGTACACAAATATACACCTTCTCTCTTTGCTGTTAATATTGTGTCCAAATCTCTATTTTGCGCTTGTATGTTACAGGTCACTTTAGTGATCACAGAAATGCCACAAATTGCTCAGCCTGCGTCCCGGGCACCTATATGGATGAGAAAGCAGGAACAAGTTGCAAGCTTTGTCCTGTGGGCTTGTCCTGTAGGTGAGGAAGTGTTGTCTTCTTACAGTGGGCTTGTCCTGTAGGTGAGGAAGTGTTATCTTCTTACAGTGGGCATGTCCTGTAGATGAGGAAGTGTTATCTTCTTACAGTGGGCATGTCCTGTAGGTGAGGAAGTGTTATCTTCTTACAGTGGGCTTGTCCTGTAGGTGAGGAAGTGTTATCTACTTACAGTGGGCTTGTCCTGTAGGTGAGGAAGTGTTATCTTCTAACAGTGGGCTTGTCCTGTAGGTGAGGAAGTGTTATCTTCTAACAGTGGGCTTGTCCTGTAGGTGAGGAAGTGTTATCTTCTTACAGTGGGCTTATCCTGTAGGTGAGGAAGTGTTATCTTCTTACAGTGGGCATGTCCTGTAGGTGAGGAAGTGTTATCTTCTTACAGTAGGCATGTTCTGTAGGTGAGGAAGTGTTATCTTCTTACAGTGGGCATGTTCTGTAGGTGAGCAAATATTATCTTTGTTCTGTGGACATGTCCTGTAGTTTAGCAAGTTTTATTTTCATGCTTTGAACATATTCGCATGTTCTGTGGGTGAGCAAGTGTTATTTTTTTGCTTTGGACATGTTAGCATGCTCCGTAGGTGAGCAACTGTAATATGTATGCTGGGAACATGCCCATTCCACTGTACCTCTTCGTGTTGTAGTGAACCCGCCTGTAACATCTGTGATGAGTGTGACGCTGGTGAGGAAGCTGTGAAGGAGGGCTCAGTAAACTGTACTCTCTGTCAACGAGGTAAGTAAAACAAATTTTGACCACCGTTTGAAGTGTTATCTGAAGATACATGTAAGTTGTTGTTAAGGAAGCTGTTTATATCCAATGATGGCAGATTATTTATTCCTTACATTGTTTGCTTGAGGCCATACTAATCTGGAGTGTTAAAGGCTATATTGTCAGCTTACAGTGTTACAGCTTATAGTGAGATCATCCATAAAAAACTGTATGTTGGACATAACCCAATCCTGTGAGAAAAAAATAGGGTCGGCAGGTAGGGAATTCTTTTTTTCTTTCTGTCTCTGGAAAAAGATATGGATTAAAGAAATTAACATGGAGACAAAACTAGAAAAGAGACTTTTTATCAAAATACTAATTAAAACTTATTTTTAATGGTCGGTCAGGTTATGCACAACTAACATATTTTTAAGAATGGCCTGATTGGTGTCTTTTTCATATGAAGTTACACATATCATTGTTTGACAGGGACAGCAAAGGCTAAGCGAGGCCCTGACCTATGCCAGCAGTGTGCGGACGGCTTTTTTCAACTTGAGATTGGTGGAATCGACTGCCAGTGCTGTCCTCAAGGATACTTCTGTCCAGTAAGTCAGTCTCTCTTCTTGAAGTTGTGACTGTCCTTGAATATATTCACAGTTCAGGGCTCAATTTTAACGGGTGTCCAGTTGTCCCAGACAACAGAAATTGTCTGAGGACAACCATACATGTGTGTCTCACTTGCCTGTGGGACAAGTGTAAATTACCTCTGACAACCAAATGGAAGACACTAGCCTACCATGTACATGATGACAGAAACATACCCTGAGTTTCCATAGGCTAAAGCTGCCTTTCCCCCTCCCCTACTACCTCCCAATCAGTTCTCATTAAAATTTGGTACTGATCATGAGCCCACTTGGCGACATCCTTATTCAAACGCCCAGCTGAATTTACCTACATTTTATGCTGCAGATTTGAAGGGAAACTTCAGCCTTCCCCTCACTCTGTTCACAGGTAGATCTTTAAGTGCTATCCTGGTTCCCGGGCACTCACTCCACTATGCGATTGCTACAGGCGTGAGGATACATGGCCTGGGAACTTGTGTATATATGGGTAGCCCACACAGCTCAGGTGATTTTGTGACCTCTTTCTGGTCAATAAATAAAATCAGCAAAAAGATTTAGAGGTGTATAGGTCTTTCAGGGCTCATTGGCATTGCTTTCGGCAGTTGAGTTTTCTTTTGAAAACTCACATCATGAGAAAGGGATTCATAAGCTCAAAATTAAATTTTATTCATTTTATTTCTGCCACAAATAACCTGAGATAATTAATTACATATATGGTACTGCATATATAGCAGTACATGATGTTTCGTTTGGTATTTTAATGGATGACTTAATTAAATTTGTCTTCCATGCTGTTGCGACAACATCATACATGAATGACTTCATGCGCTGGTTTCACTTTTCGTTGTTTTAATCTGACTGTAGCAAAGGATTTACTTCTTGCAAAGTCAGTGAAATCATGGCAATGTGCAGCCTTGTGTCGTGGGATATATTTTGGGGACTTGCTTTTTCTTGTTTGATACATATGTTTGGTACATAGTTAGGAAAATATGAAATTTCAGGTGAAAGGTTATAAATGGATCTGTGCAGGCACTCAAATTTTGTTTCGGGCAACCTCAAAAACTGGGGCAACCAGTGGGCAACCAGCTAAAATCCATAAAATTGAGTCCTGAAGTTACGCACAGCAGAGAAAGGTTGGAGGCTTGATGACAGCTCTTTCTTGATAATTATATGAACTATAAACTATGATCTGCTTGTTTTCATACAGTGTGCATCTTGTGAGCCCCAACCGTGCCCTCCGGACTCCGTGTGCCCTGGGGGTAACAAGGAGCCAAACACGTGCAATCACCCTCTGTTCAGGATAGAGGAAGATAAGTGTGTAGCGTCAGAGGAGCTACTGGCCATAATTGGAGGCTGCTCAGCAGGTGAGTAGCAACATAGCTAACACATGGCACAGGTGACTGGTGACAGTTAACACCTGGCAGAGGTGAGTGATGACACAGCCAACAAATGCCAGAGGTGAGTGGTGTCACAGCAAACACCTTCCACAAGTGAGCAGGAACATGGCTAACTCCTGCCAGAGGTGAGTGGTGACACAGCCTACATCTGCCACAGATCAGCAGGGACATAGAGAACACCTGGCACAGGTGAGTGGTTACACAGCTGACACCTGACACAGGTGAGCAGGGACATAGCTACCACTTGCCACAGGTGAATGATGACACAGCTAACACCTGCCAAAGGTGACCAAGAACACAGCTAACACCTGCCACACTTGAGCATGCACATATCTAACACCTGCCTGAGATGAGCAGGGACACAGCTAACACCTGCCACACATGAGCAGGGGGAGCCTCTGTGGCTCAGTCGGTTAGCGCACTATCGCAGCACAATGACCCGAAGCCTCCCACCAATGTGGTCGCTTTGAGTTCAAGTCCAGCGCAAGCTTTGCTTCATCTGCGGATGGTCGTGGGTTCCCCTGGCCTCTGCCCAGTTTCCTCCCACGATAATGCTGGCTGCCGTCGTATAATTGAAATATTCTTGAGTATGGCGTAAAATACCAATCAAATAAATAAAGAAAGAAAGAAAGAAATCACACGAGCAGGGACATAGCTAACACCTGCCACAAATGAGCAGGGACACAGCTAACACCAGTCACAGGTGAACAGCTATTTTTAATAAATACAAAATGCTATATAGATCCTATATATTTGTGTAGGCTGCCTTACAATAGTTACATTTCACTTTTAAATGAGTTAGTGTATCATGTCTGGCCCCAGTTTCATGAAGCACACTTGGCTAAGTATTCCCTTAACTGCCATGACACCTATGTTATAGACACAGGAAATGCACTTAGCTAAGTGCTACTTAGCACTAAGTATGCTTCGTGAAACTGGGCTCATTTCTTTCTTTATTAATCAGCAGTGACCTGAACATCTCTCTCTATTTCAGTGGTCATCATCTCTTCAGTCTGCATCGCAGGGCACTGTTATAGAAAACGGCAAAGATGGTTAATGGACAACGGAGAGCGGGAAGCCTTGACTCAGTCCACGCCCAGTAGGGTCACTGTCTACACAGGATTATAGCACCTCTCCTTTCTGACATAATTTTTGGATTCAGTGTGCGGCCCATAGGGGGCACTGTTTACACAAGATTTAGCACCTATCCTTTTTCATTTAATTCCTTGACTCGGTCTGCAGCCAGTAGGGGGTACTGTCTACACAAGATTATAGCACCTATCCTGTTTGACTCAATTCCTTGGCTCAGTCTACAGCCAGTAGGAGGTATTGTCTACACAGAATTATAACACCTATATGTACATGTATCCTTGCTGACTCGATTCCTCTTTGGCAGTAGATCGGTCCATGCCCAGTAGGCGAATGTATATGTATTTGGTTTCAACACTTATCCTCGACTCAATTCCAATGAAATGCTTAAAGCTGTCTATGCTGTGATCACTTGAAGAGCCATGATTATTTAGTAGATACGGTGTATATAATGATTGGAACTTCCACAAGTATGTACTATGTGTATGTGGTATGAGATATGTGTAGTCAGCTTCACTTAAAACATCTATTCACTTATAACTATCACCATTATCTTGGTTTTTTGTAGAGTTTTAGGAATTGTTACAAGCAAAATGCAGATCTAAATATATAATCTTGTAAATATATCACTAAGATAATGTACATTTTGTACTATGTAGAATGTAAAATTAATCCCATATAATGTAGAGAGAAATAGATTTTCACTGTGGTCATGGTGTTCATTGATTCTGTCAGTAGGCATCAAGAACAGCAAGTTAGACAGTACTAACAATAGATTCTATTTGATGCATTAAATGAATGAATACATTCACATAAACCTAAATGAGATGGTACATGTGTCTTCCCTTGAATACTTGATTGCCCATGCTTTTTCTCAGGTCAATGATTACAAAGAGTTGTCTACCTTGTTTATGGTACAGGTTGCATATTTTCATGTGGCACTGTTTTTGTTTGGTGCTAAAATCAGGATATTATTGTCAGGTCAAGTGGCAAAGAACAAGATATATTTGTAACACATATACTGCTAACATTGGGACAGTTATCTTTACTCCTATCATCAAGCTCTGTGTCAACATACACTTCACAATACTTAAATCGGCTTTCTAATAGAAATACATGTATTCATGCATCTGTGTCAGTTGAGGAATAAGTCTGTATAAAGTATAAATCTGGTAATAAGCAAAGGAAAACATCAGACAGGCAGTGCAAAAGTATGTTTACATGTGCAAGTGTAAATCTTATTGATGACCAAAAGTATTGGCCTATTTCAAAGGAAAGGTTATAAGCAAAGGTGTAAATCTGCTTAGTATGGGAGGTACAAGGAGGCCAGCACATATGTTTAACACTGAGCAACTCATTCATCATGATGAATTTCTCATGTAACATGCCTTCCAGCTTCACAACTCTGTCGGTAGAGATGTCTCAAATATGTACCCTTAGCTTGGCCATACTGTGTCTTTCACAGAGAAGCGTGTGATTACCATTGAAGCCTGAAATTTTGATTCCATAGAGCTGATATATACTGTAGTAGTAGAAGTCGTAACAGTGAAGGTCATGCAGGCTGTAGCAGGTGGCAACTGCTTGTTGATCAGGAAAGTAGTTGACAAACACTGCAGCATTACAGCAGGGAATGATGTGTTTTTACACAGCTTGGAACGAAGTTGTTTAGGTGGGAAACGTTCCCCATTTATTCCTGTTTTGACCCCCTGCAGTGTTATAGGGTTATTCTTTGTGTAAAAATCAGAGAAAAAAAAATCATATCTTTTGAAGTATTGTAACAGCCACTTTTAGGTGAAATGCTACATGAACTGTATAAGTGTAATCCTGATAGTCATGCTACATGAACTGTATCAGTGTAATCCTGATAATCATGCTGCATGAACTGTATCAGTGTAATCCTGATAGTCATGCTACATGAACTGTATCAGTGTAATCCTGATAGTCATGCTACATGAACTGTATCAGTGTAATCCTGATAATCATGCTACATGAACTGTATCAGTGTAATCCTGATAATCATGCTGCATGAACTGTATCAGTGTAATCCTGATAGTCATGCGGGTCTGGTTCTACACAAGCCAGTCCTTTGTCCGGTCAGGTGTCTACTACATACATGTACATGAAGATTTGTCAGTGATGATCAAGATAACATAATTTGTATAATTGTACAATGACCTGCTGTATGTCTTTAGTATATCTGCACATGTATAGTTACACAGTTATAAAGATACTTATTATTCCAATTTTTTTTAGGGTGCTATATTTGAGATTTCTGTGATAGTTTTGTAAATATAGATTTTGTAATCATTTTTTCATGATTCGCAATATTTTTCCATTGTCTGTAGATGCAGAGTTTTCAAGATGTGTGAACTTTTTTTTTCCACATCTGTTCATAATGAAGGCAGTGCTGGTAACGGTAATGTTGTTATGAGTTTGATATTTACATTTACATGTATGTGATAAATGTTTTAATGTATGTATGTCAAGGTCATTGTGTAAGGACGAGTGCATTAATACATAGACACTACCGGTTATGGCGTTCTCATGTTCAGGGCTTTCATCAGGTCTGAGGAATTGAAGCAGGTTTGAATCCATTGAAAATAGAATTTCCTGTATTGATGTAGCTATCAAGACGGATGAATTGGTGAGGGTGGTGTTACATACCCATACAACTTGCCACCTTCCGTGGCCAAGAGGGTTAGCGCGCTAATGCAGCATAATGACCCAGGTGCTTCTCACTAATGCAGTTGCTTTGAATTCAAGCCCAGCTCAGGCTGATTTCCTCTCCAGTTGTATGTGAGGAGGCCTGCCAGCAACTTGCTCATGGTCATGGGTTTCTGCCTGGTTTTCTCCAATCATAATGCTGGCCATCGTCGTACAAGTGAAATATTCTTAAGTATGGCGTAAAGCACCAGTGAGAATAAAATAAAATAAATAACTTGCCACCCCTTGATACTTGCATGTACATGTACAGCGTAGCGTAGCACACCTTTAGATTTAATTCATGACTTGTTTTAATCCTCCTTGTACTAGATTATTAGACTTTTGAGTGCCCCAGTTTGTCTGCATTGCTCAAACTCCTTGCTCCAAAGATACTGTAAAATTTCAATTAGAATGTATTACTGTCTCCTCCAGTTTTCCACCTATTCAGCTTCTGCAGTTAAACACATAAAACAGCATACTGCTTACTGCTGGTGTTAGACTGGCTAATTAAGTTGTTCATATACTCAGCCTTCCACACAAAGCCAACAGCGGGTTATGGAGGAACTGCCTTATAATGGTACGGAGAAGCAGAAAATGTACCTGTACAGTTAAGGACAGGTGTATTTTAGTCTGGTTGTAGCTATGACCGACTCCTCAGTCATATAATTTTAATGGAAAAATAAACTTTAATGGTGAGTATGTCATTATGCTCTCTCATCCATTACTTCTACTTTACATCCATGAGGGTACAAATGGTGCGCCCTGAAACCATAGTGAACCCCCCCAGATACTTGGGTTAGAGATTAAGCAATAAGGCTACTCACCAATGCCAAACAAGTTATGTTCAATTCTATTTTTATTGAATGCAATACAATTTCTGCACAAATCAAATGTAAATACAGACAAACAATAACACAGGAGACCACTTCCTTCACATGAAGAAATATTCCTCTGTTCGCTCCTGTAAAGAGATTACACTGCAGGCTGGACTCAAAAGTGTATGTACTTTTTTTATTTACGCATGTAATTTCTACACCAACATGCTTTCTTTATTGTAGAATGAGATGTGTTGTTGATCAAATTGATGAGCATTCAAAGAATAAAATCTGTATACATGTATGCTTCTTACAAGAAAATTTTGTTTTTTGTTGATATCTCACGCAAATAACATTTGATAAAATACAACATTGCTTCACTCTGAAAAGTTTTCAGTTCCCTGAGTATTGTGTAACTCCCTCAATGCTTCCTGTTTGATGCAATTGTACCAAAGTAGTTTTTGTGCAGTATTTGCATGTTTAATTGGCATGTCCATCTGTATGGTGCATGAAAATTCCAGCAAAACCCTTGTACTCAAAAACTGTACGATATAATTTTGAGGATTCAGTTATCTTTAGACCCAGCTGGTTATCGCCGGGCAAACCAGCCTAATGACAACAGTGCTTTTTCAATGTTGGTCAAAGGTGTGCCAGTTATGCGTACAAATACAGTAATATTTCACAATCCATTGAGAGCACGTTAAGATAAGTAAGGAACAAAAGGAACTCCTAACTGGGGAGCCCGTCTGTGAAGAGACAGACAGTGGTAACTCCACATGGGGGAAACTGGTGATTCCTCAGTGGGGAACCCGTCTGTGGGAACCTGCCGGTGTAGGGGCAGATAGTCATAAATCTTAAGGGGGTGATGTGTTGGTGTAGGGACAAACAGTGGTAACTCATCAGTGGGGAACCCATCTGTGTAGGAACAGATAGTGGTAACTCCTCTGTGGGGAACCCATCTGTGTAGGAACAGATAGTGGTAACTCCTCTGTGGGGAACCCATCTGTGTAGGAACAGATAGTGGTAACTCCTCTGTGGGGAACCCATCTGTGTAGGAACAGATAGTGGTAACTCCTCAGAGGGAAACCTGTCGGTGTTGGTTGAGACAGTGGTAACTTCTCAGTAGGGAACCTGTCGGTGTAGGGTGAGACAGTGGTAACTCCTCAGTGAAGAACCCGTCTGTGTGGCAACAGACAGTGAGAACTCCTGTGTGAGGAACCCACCTGTCTGGGACAAACAGTAGTAACTCCTCAGTGGGGAACCTGTTTGTGTAGGGACAGAGAGCAGTAACTCCTCAATCAGATCCCATCTGTGTAGGGACAGGCAGTGAGAACCCTGCAGTACGGAACCTGTTTGTGTAGGCAAAGTGATAACTCCTATGTGGGGAACCCATCTGTCTGGGACAGACAGTGGTAACTTCTCAATGGGAACTGTCTGTGTAGGGACAGACAGTAAGAAGTCCTCAGTGGGGTGCCCACCTATGTAGGGACAAACAGCGGTAACTCCTCAGTGGGGAACCCATCTGTGTATGAACAGACAGTGAGAACTCCTCAGTGTGGAACCCATCTGTGTAGGCACAGTGTTACCTCCTATGTGGGGAACCCATCTGTGTGGGACAGATAGTGGTAACTCCTCAGTGGGGAACTTTTCGGCAAAGGCACAGACAGTGGTAACTCCTTAGTGGGAACCTGCCGGTGTAGGGGCAGACAGTGATAAATCCTCCTCCGTGGGGAACCCATCTGTGTATGTAACACAGACAGCAGACAGCAGTAACTCCTCAGCGGGGAACATGTCTGTGTAGGGACAGACAGTGCTATCTCCTCAGTGGGGAAGTCGTCTGTGTAGGGACAGACAGTGATAACTCCTCAGTGAGAGCCCGTCTGTGTAGGGACAGACGGTGGTATCTCTTCAGTGGGGAACATGTCTGTGTAGGGACCGACAGTGCTATCTCCTCAGTGGGGAAGTCGTCTGTGTAGGGGCAGACAGTGGTATCTCCTCAGTGGTGAACATGTCTGTGTAGGGACAGACAGTGATAACTCCTCAGTGGGAGCCCATCTGTATAGGGACGGACAGTGGTATCTCCTCAGTGGGGAACTCATCTGTGTAGGGACAGACAGTGATAACTCCTCAGTGGGGAACCTGTCCATACAGGCACAGGCAATGGCAACTCCCCAATGGGGAACCCATCTGTGTAGGCATAATGGCGACTCCTCCGTTGGGAACCCATCTGTGTAGGCATAATGGCGACTCCTCCGTTGGGAACCCATCTGTGTAGGCACACAGGTAACTCCTCTGTGGGGAATCCATCTGTGTATGGACAGATAGCAGTAACAGCAGCAGTCAACACCACGTCCTGAGTGAGACATTTCAGAGCTGCCTGAAGACAAAATCCACATTCATCACCTCTGTACCACTGCCCATGAGTGGCCAGCTCCACAGCCAATCAGAGTGGCTCTTGCACTCCTCAGTGGGCCAATCATCTGAGGGCAAGTCACGTTTGTTTCTCCTCCCTGGCCACATATGCCGTGTTCCCCCCACCCCCAAGATACCAGTGTGTCATCTGCAAATAACCAGGATGGGGGAAAACAAGTTATTAAGGGGTCTTATATCACTCGATATTTCTGTACTCAATTTTCATACAAAATCACATGAATGAATAATTTTTCTGGCAATCAAAGACACTGATTTTGAAGTAAATATCTCTTATTTATATTTCATTATTTAAAAATTAGTAACATTTACCACAAATGTTCACCTTCAAAACTCCACACCTGCCTGATGCATGTTTACTTCACCTTAGGAATAACATAAGACACTACAGCAAGACCATTTCTCAAAAGACTGGTTACCCCAAAAACTAATACATGTATGCAAGTTATGGTATTAATATTGAATGCAGTCTGCTGGGACAACAAGGTGCAGACTGTCAAAAGCCACCTGGTACAACAAGGTGTAACCTGTCAAAGTTCACCTGGTACAACAAGGTGTAGACTGTCAAAAGGCACCTGGTACAACAAGGTTAGACTGTCAAAAGCCACCTGGTACAACAAGGTGTAACCTGTCAAAGTTCACCTGGTACAACAAGGTGTAGCCTGTCAAAAGTCACCTGGTACAACAAGGTGTAGACTGTCAAAGGTCACCTGGTACAACAAGGTGTAGCCTGTCAAAGACCACCTGGTACAACAAGGTGTAGCCTGTCAAAGACCACCTGGTACAACAAGATGTAGTCTGTCAAAGGCTACCTGGTACAACAAGATGTAGTCTGTCAAAGGCCACCTGGTACAACAAGGTGCAGTCCGTCAAAGGCCACCTGGTACAACAAGGTGTAGCCTGTAAAAGGCGACCTGGTGCAACAAGATGTATTCTGTCACCTTGTTATTGCTGATTTACCTGTGATGGCCAGGTTGTGTTCAGATCCACATGCTATCTGGGTGACCCCTCCTAGGTCTGGAACCCTCCCAGGGATGTGAGAGAAAGGTGCTGTACAGGGACGACCCAGCTGACCATAGTCACCTCTCCCCCAGCTTATCACACCGCCAGACTCTGAAGACATAATCATAAATAGTATATATATAAATATATATATGTATATTGTATGCTGATATTAAGATTTTATGGTTTAGGGATCTTCTAAAGGCAGGTCAAGTCAAACCAGATGTCGCTGGATTCGAACACACATCCTCATAGGTTGTGTAACTCCATAAAAGGCTAATACTTTCATGTGTCGGCAATGGGGTTTATGGATGCAGGAGGTCAATCGTCTGGCGCAAACCACCAGCCCTTCACCAGATAACTGACAAACATCTTGACTTAGAGCTGCAGTCAAATTAGCACGAACTGGATCTCACTTCTGGCTTCTCACGAGTCAGGAACCAATTCAGCTGCAATGAGATCAATGCTTCAACTGACTAAGCTGGACAGTCCTTGCGACTGTTCCTATGGGATGGGTTTGATTTATTTTATTTATTTCATTGATGTTTTATACCGTACTCAAGAATATTTCACTTATGTGACCGCAACCAGCATTTGGCAGGAGGAAACTGGGCAGAGCACAGGGGTAAACCACGACCATTCGCAGGTTACTAGTTGACCTTCCCACATATGGCTGGAGAGAAAGCAATCTTGAGCTGGACGTAAACTCACATCGACTGTGAGAGGCATCTGGGTTATTACGCTGCACTGACGCTTCACGGATTCCCCAGGGATGGGCTTGAGGTCAATTACTGAATGCAGTACTATACAGTGTAAGCTGTACTGTGGGCTGTATTACAGGTAAGACCCAGGGTTCACCATTACTGCATCTGTACAATGATCATCAGCGATTAATTCCTCGCATAAGTCTAAAGACAAAGGAAAGACGTATTCACATATTCAGTCTGAAATCTCACGGGTGATCTTGGCTTCAAATTATAAAACAGCGAATGGTTTACATTATTTGCATGTCATCACAAAAGGAGGAGGTTGTATCTTGTAAACAAGCTGGCCTTGATTATATTGTCAAAGTTACAAGCAGCAGAGTAATGTTGTGGGGTTGAATACCTGTATGACAGAGAATGTGTGTCCATCCACTTCTCACTGCAGTGATTTTCATGTCCCCTAACATACAGGCCTCCACCCTCTGGGGTTTGTTTAGGGAGGTGGCAGTGCCAGGTTGAATGCAGCCCTGACCATGTTTGTTACAACCCCAAATAAACACTTCACCCCTGTCTAGGAGATGAAAAGAAACAGCTGTATGAACAAGAGACAGCTGGACCTGTCTGATGCATGGACAGAATGACAAAGTTTGACCTGTCCAAGGCACCACAGAATAACTGTCTGAACAAGAGAAAGCCTCACCTGTGAGAGTGATGGACACAATGACTGTCTGAACTAGTGAGAGTTTGACCTTTCCGAGATGCGGGCAAAATGACGATCTGAATGACAGTCTGTACAGCAGAATGTTTGACCTGTCTGAGAGATGGACAGAATGACTGTCTGAACAAGAGGGAGTTGAACCTGTCTGAGGGATGGACAGAATGACTGTCTGAACAAGAGGGAGTTGAACCTGTCTGAGGGATGGACAGAATGACTGTCTGAATTAGTGAAAGTTTGATATGACTGAGATGCATACAGAATGACTGACTAAACATGAGAAACTTGTAAATGACCAAGAAAAGGGCAGAATTACTGTCTGAACAAGAGAAAATTATACCTGACTGAGAGATGGACAAAATGACTATCTGAACAAGAGAAAGTTGGACCCGACTGAGAGATGGATAGAATGACTGAACAAAAGAAAGTGTGACCTGTGTGAAATGCAGACAGAATGACTGACTGACCATGGGATAGTTAGCCCTGACTGTGAGATGGACAGAATGACTGAACAAGAGAAAGTTTGATCTAACCAAGAGATGAACACGATGACTGTCTGAACAAGAGAAAGTTGGAACTGACTGAGAGATGGACAGAATGACTGTCTGAACAAGAGAAAGTTGGAACTGACTGAGAGATGGACAGAATGACTGTCTGAACAAGAGAAAGTTGGAACTGACTGAGAGATGGACAGAATGACTGTCTGAACAAGAGAAAGTTGGAACTGACTGAGAGATGGACAGAATGACTGTCTGAACAAGAGAAAGTTGGAACTGACTGAGAGATGGACAGAATGACTGTCTGAACAAGAGAAAGTTGGACCTGACTGAGAGATGGACAGAATGACTGTGAGAAGAAGAGAAGGTTGAATCTATCTTTCAAAAAAATAAGTACTGGGATTGGTGAGATTAGTGACAGGATATTCCATTTACTGCGACGTTACACAGAATATCTACAAAAGAGGACTATTATTTTTGATATTGAAACTTACATTCTTTCAGTAGAATATGTTCCTACCTTCTAAACAAACCTCAAAACACCTTTATAACATCTCAGAATCAGGAAAAATGAGCAATTTAGTCTTGGAATTAACATCAGTTCATTTAGGGTGTTTTCATAACCATGCTAGGGACCTTTACAGTTTAATTCAGACAATGTATTAGAATAAAAGAATGATTAGCAAAGTATTTCTACAAAGTACTGCAAATTTGCAAAACCAAAAAAAAAAGCTGACTTCGTGCCATCCAGTAACTGTAACCAAGACAAAGGAAACAATTCCTGTTGCACAAATTGGCAGGATCACCTGTGAGGGCTACGGTATGCATAGATCCAGCTGTCACTGATATAGGCTTACCACAGTCTGAGGGGAAAGCCACTGTAATGAAAAGACAAGCGCTGTTAATAATTATGACACTTTCACACAGACAATCACACAATGTGTAAATCATTTTGTATTTATCTTCCCAAATATCTTCATTTCAATCAAAAGTCTACAGTATTACCATTTTAATCTGTTTATTTATTTACCTTAATTTAATCCTTTTTTTTTGCAGTTTGCATCAACTAAATTACATTTGGGGGCAAAGACTGGCACTGGCAATTCTACTGCCACTTGTTCTGTTACAGAGTTGATTGCTGTTTAACAACATACTTAAGGATTTTTTCCATCTACAATGACAGGGGAGATAACTGGACAGCTAATGTTAATACAATCATCTTGCAAGTCACTGCCAAACTTTCTGATCTGTTACGTGCACACCTGCACTCACCTGCAGTTGGTGTGGCAATTTGACCAGCTGGTCTGCCTGTGTTGTCTGTCCAGCCCAGTTGGCCTTTCCTGCCATTTCCCCAGGTATACAGGACACCACTGGCTAAGATAATAAAGATAAATGTCACCATATAAATAGGGCCACCCACTCACATTACCAGGTACAACACTCATAAAATTTATCTGGCATATGAAACTTTGAAGTATTTTGAGTGTTTCTCAAATTTACTACTATCTAAAAGTATCAAATTTATTTATTTATTCATTTTTGGTACTATATGCCATACTCAAGAATATTTCACATATATGACAGCAGCAAGCATTATCGTGAAGGGAAACTAAACACAGATTGGGTGAAAACCCATGACCATCTGCAGGTTGCTGGTGGACCTTCTGATATGCAATTGGACAGGTGACCAGCATGAGCTGGACTGGAACACACAGCGACCGCATCCGTAAATTTACCAAAAATATACATATACCTCGGCTCATTAAACATAATGAAATTTTGTGTATTTCTCTACCTGTTAGAGCTACAGAATGTCTCAAGCCTACGGCCACATCAATTACTGGTTGTTTAATACCATCCAATAGTCTCTGAAACAAATGTGGAATGCAATGCACATAAGAAAAATCAACTTCCAAGCATATAAGAAACCATATTAATCTGTAGTTCATTTAACAAAATTATGTTATAGTTTTGATTATTGTGGAGCAGAGTATTTTCATGATGACAACTCAACGAAGGGAGATAACTCCATACAGTATTGCTCTGCTGAAAACCCAAATCAGCATAATTTATAATGCGATATTTCCCCACTCGTCGCACAATATTCTGCAATTGACTAGCCTGCTTTCGCATTGATACTGGTTCCCTGCCAAAGGTGTGAAGTTGGCCGTATCACCAGACCACTTCACGCATGGGCGCACAATTCTTACAGACGTGCAAGAAAATGTAGTTTGGCCTCTTGGGCACAAAATGTTCGAGCATTCTATCTTTTGTGGTGGTTGTACACAAGTAAAGTAAATTCATGGAAATATAAACCTTACAAGGTGTGGGAGAGAAACAGATTCAGTCTATTCTTCATTTTGCCCTTCATCTGATGGGTTCCCATGTGTAGCGCACCTCTACTCCATACCTTCCGTACAAATTAATGCCTATATTCTTTACCTGTTCATCAGTTGATGAGCAGTTCTTCAGTTTTGAAGTGTGTATATTTGTCAGTTTGCTAAAGGGCACCTGTGTTTAAATGTGTACGTGTGAAAGGTGATCAACTCACTGGGAGTCTGGGCGACACCATTCAGTGATGTCTCCTGTGGTCCATGGCTGGGCCGATCTACTGAATTCATCTCACTGTGATATCTTGCTAAGAGAAATACAACTACAACTGTTGTCATTGAGATTACTATTGCAACTGAAACTCATACATAAATACAAATTTTAAATTACATGTTTCTTGATTCCATCATGTCCTGTGTGCTGGAGTTGAGGGATTGTACAGAGCAGGCAGCGTAAAGAGGATGCAATTGAAGGTTTTTACCACTCACATTTTGTGTCTTGTACTGTATACTGATTATGTAGGCCTATGTACAGTTTGCGCTGAGAATCAACAAACTTCTACACCCAGCAGTGTCACACATACATAATTATGTATTATATATACCCAAACTAGATTCCAGATAATAAAAATGATGTGATCAGATAAGTAGGCCTACCAATATACACATATATAAACATGGTAAACCAACCGCTGAGTGTCATACAAGAAATCACAGATACACCTGTACTAGACGACATCCCTTATTAAATCAAGATTTTAGTTAAATTTATATTCATATATTAATTCATATTCTTGACTGTGATGATCAATTATTTCCCATGCAGAGCAGCCATCATAAACTGAAATTCAATTTTTCAGTTGTTTCAGGTTAGGATCAAGATGAAACATATACACCACCATATAAAGCACACGTTATCAAGCAATCTAAACATAGACAAAATGTACGGCTCTGTAATTAATGGATATACATGTTTGTGTATGTTTGTATACCTGGAGAGATGAGTGCAACATGTGTCCTATGACATGGAGGAAGTGGAACTTACGTGTCCAACAGCAGTCCTGAAATCAAAATACACAGTATCAAGCAATCTACATAGAGACGAAATATACACCTCTGTAGGCCTAATTAAAGCATATACATGTATATTTGTATGTTGTATGCAGAGCTCCTTAACAAATGACACATTCTAGGAAATTTGATCAAATATGTCATAGAAAAAAATCTGTAAAACATAATCTTCGTACAACTTTGAGCCAATTTATATTAACGAATAAGGGTCTACGTTCAAGTTCATTGAACAGTTATTCAACTGTTTATAACTTTACTTCAAAAACACACATATATACAGTGGAGCTCACTTATTTGCAAATCTTAAATCCCAGAGCTTTCTTTGCGTTTAATAGGGTTTGCCATTTATCCAGACAAGATAGTGAATTACCTCCCTTGTTACTCACACGTGATCTAATCACGACGACATTTGAAGTCGATATTTCATTTACACAGATAACATGTTTTATGTGTAAATGTTAAACACAACTATACTTTAAGAGTACAAAAATAATGTAAGTCTCATAAGGTACATGATTTGCCAGAATCATTGAACTCAAGTACCTTGACTTTCATGGCCAGGGATGGCCCATGTCTATATGACATGGACGATGCAACATTTATACGTGCTTGAAACTTGAGGTTAGTTAAGGACATGGATGTAGCATATCTGTGGTACCTTTTATTTATACAGATTTTCAAACGTTTAAACTATAGGAGAGTAGCCAATTCAAGCCCTCTCTAGGGCTTTCTCTTTGAACACTATAAGCCAGAATGCTGCCATCCCCTCCAAGAGGAAAATGATGTTTGGCAGCGCGTATTGCTTTACAAGGGTCCCTCGGCCATTGCTTACAACACATAATCCTTGCTTGCATGGCTTTTCAAATCCTCAGAAACTTTAAGTTTACGGACTGTTGGACAGAGTACATAACATTATATGAAGGTATGTTGATTAATCAAAGCAGGCATTCATTCATGCACAACTCTAGCCAGACTGAGGTGACAGCCGGCATGATGTCCCATCGAGAAGGATTGCACACACGGATGGGTCTTTCAGGATGTGATTTTATGCGATTACCCAGAGATTAACCCAAACTACAGGGTTCAAAACCTTTTGATTAACAGGGCTTTTCATATAACCGATTTGCAAATATACCATGTAAAAACAATGAGACTGAATACAATTTGTTTTTGTGCTGGGGAATTCTTTGCATTTAGGCAGAGTTTGCGTTTATCAGGTGTGCGATTATGTGGGTTCCACTGTCCACTTAAATTAACAAATCGCAAATGGCTTCACCAAGGTTTTTGCTAATGGACTAAACCGAAGTTACTGGCAAGTCTCAGAGCCGACATTCAGTAAAATATAGCCTAGCCCATCTATTTCCAATGGCAAGATATAAACTGGTACAGGAACAAAAAAGCTGTAGGCCTACTCCCAGTAATTCAAAAGTCAAAAATATACTGACTGAAATAATGTAAGTACTGGCAGGACAAGGACAATTACCGCATGCCTGTGACAAACTTAAGGTCTATGCCGTTGTTGTTGTGAACATCACTCACCATGTGGGCCTGCTGACAGCCTGATATGCCGGACTACTTGCAGGTCTTTATTCACCCTGAGCTGACTGATTCCTACGCTCAGATAGCAACTCATACCTTGCTGTTTAGCATGAGACGTCCTCTGTTTGTCATGCATTAATTAACGCGATAATTCTCTGCTTGATTTGGGGTTTCAGCAGAGCAGTACTGTATAGCTCACCTTTCTACACTAAAGTTTAAACATATCTGTAAGATGCTATGACAAGGAAAACAACACGGATTTATCATGGAATATTTTTACATCACTTGTAAATGAATGGAACAAAGTCTGGAAAGTTTATCTTTTCTTACACTTAATCACTCACAGGACTGCTTTGATGGCCTCTCACATCAGGTAGTCCAAGTTGACCAAAGGCATTTGACCCCCATCCATACACAAAGCCGCTCTCTGAAGCATTAAACAACACTGACGTTAACAAGGGCCTTCGTGAATGAGCAGGTCAGCGCACTTGTGCAGCGCATGATCCAGGAGCCTCTCACCAATGCAGCTCCTGTGCGTTCACAACCAGGTAATACAGGCTTCCCCTTGCGTCATATGTGGAAAGGCCTGCCACCAACCTGTGGATGGTCATGGGTTTCCCCCAGCCTCTGCTTGATTTCCTTCCACCATAATGTTGCCCGTGGTTAAATAAGTGAAATAATCTTGAGTACAGCGTAAAACACCAATCAAGTAAATAAAGAAATGTGTGACTCGCAATGTTTCTAAAAAAGATGAAGACATCATCAAGGAGATCTGCCACAGACTTAAGCACCTTAGCCCCCTCAACTGTCAACTGTTCCACCCGTGAATGGGCATACCTGTGAGAGCAAGTGTGAAGCCCATCCTCCCACAGCCTTAAGCACCTTAGCCCCATCACCTAATGCCCACTGTCTCACCAGTGGTTGGGCATACCTGTGAGAGCAAGTGTGAAGTCCCATCCTTACATCCTTAAACACCTTAGCCCCCTCTGGTGGTGTCAACTGTTCCACTGATGGATTGGCATACCTGTAAGGGCAAATGTGAAGTCCCATCCTCCCACAGCCTTAAGCACCTTAGCCCCCTCTGGTAGTGTCAACTGTTCCACCTATGGATGGGCATACCTGTGAGAGCCAGTGTGAAGTCCCATCCTCCCACAGCCTTAAGCACCTTAGCCTCCTCAGGTAGTGTCACCTTGGCCAGGGTGAGAACATCACGGCTGTGCCCCAAACCCAACTGACCTCTGCTATTCGAACCACAGGAAAACAGCTCTCCGCATTCTACACACAAACAAGAAAGCAGCTCTCCGCATTCTACACACAAACAAGAAAACAGCTCTCTGCATTCTACACACAAACAAGAAAACAGCTCTCCGTATTCAACACACAAACAAGAAAACAGCTCTCCGTATTCTACACAAAAACAAGAAAAAGGACATGTCGATATTCAGTTATTTATTTGATTCGTATTTGAACATTATACTTGAGAATTTTTACTTCTATGATGGCTCTCAGGTTATTGGTACAGAAAGCAGCTCGGTTAAGTGAGTTTCCCAGCTACACCACAGACCTTCTTGACAGTTACTGACAAACTTTTCCACTCCTCATGTTCACACCTGCATACCATACTGGTGAAATACTTTCTGAGTTCTGTTAATATATGAAGTGAGTTTTGCTTGCTTTGTCCCTGTGTTTAATACGTGTAATTTAATTCTATGGACAGCCATAAAGATAGCCTTAAGATGACTCCCTCAAAACAGGGTTGATGAGCATAAAGACTGGCCTGAACTTTAATTTTCATCAGGACATTATTTCAAGACAAAGACTTCAAATAGAGTATTAGCCAGTACACCTCGCGTTCAACCTCTAGAATTTCAGCTGAGCAGATGGGCATGAGTGGACTAAGGGAGATAACTCCAACTTGTTTACGTTGCCCCTTCCCTATACCCTCTCCCTTTCAGGGAAAGAAGCCTAAGTGCATGTCATCTAAAAGAAAACTATAATATACCAACAAAAGAGAAAGTCTGGACTAAAATGAAACTAGAACTGGTTTCAAAAAAAAACTCCACAGAATACATTAATGCATGTCTATTGGTGTAACACACCAAACACATGACGCCAAACACATGACGCCAAACAAGTGAGTATACCTGTGACTAGCAAACTGTGACCTCCACCTCCAGATATTCCCAGTACTTGTGATGACATGGAAGGTAGGGTTATCTCCCCTGGCTCATACCGATCCTCACAATCACCTGTGGACAACTGGCCATAGCTGTTAGCTCCCTGCAGAGCACGTTATAAAACAACTATTTATTTACCCACAGGGTATATGTACACAAAGGCTCAACATTGTCCCACAAATAAATACATTGTTGATTCAAAGAATTTGAGTGTCATTTACAATGACCAAGTACATGTATGTGGCCATGTTATTGGTGCTTCTTTGACACATTATTATAAGATGCAGAAATTGATAGATTTGAACCCTTGAGTTAGTGCTGTTGGCATCGAAGGAGTGTGCACAGCTATGGTTTTGTACCCTTATAGCTGAAATAATTTAAAAGGAAAGGGTCCAACATCTTATTCCTGATTTACAATAAACCCTAATACATTTTGTGGGTCAAACAGATGAATGATTTTGAATAGTGCTATATGTAGCAAGACCCTATTATGAATAAGGGACACACATAAATACAATAATGAACTGCAGCACCTTTGTTGTTTCTCACAGCTGAAAATTCACAATTGCTGAGCAATGGCATTCTTTGGACGTTGCTAGGGCTGGTGTGCAGACTATAATAAGGCAGACTTTCAGCTTATCAATGCTACTTATAGGTAAATATGTATGCTGTTTCAAATATATTGCAATACCAGTGATACATGCACTTGTGGATAAAGGCGCTGCTATTATGTGAGGAAATCACACACAAAGTATCCTTCTACAGGGACTACGATACCTTGCATTGCATTATAACCCTCACTTCTGTGCCAATCGTATCAGATGAGTTTCAAGTCAGCAACTACATGTAGGAGAGAAACACCAGACCTATTAGCCCCAGTTGGCTACTTCACTCCTATTTTGGACTGGTCGTATCATAGACACAGCGGGCAACCCATGCTTCAGCTAACGCACTTTCACACTTTTAAGTCAGATAAGTCCATTCTGAACAATGTTTGCAGTCCAAAACAGGCATGAACTGTGGCTCTTATGATATAAGATCAGTATAGCCAAGAGTGAAATGGACCCCTTTGGCTTAAGCCCTGAGACATGAGCAGTGCATCACATTGGCTGGCACAAAACTGCGCCAATAGCCAGAATTCTTTATTTATCACTGTCGTGGTAACTTTGTATCAAAGTAACGGTTCTGTCAACTGTGATGCTACAACTGATACCCGCGTTATCGCGTGATGCAACAATCAAATGCTGTCAATGCCAGCCAAAATCGAACAACATCATACGTCTTGGTTGTTATCCCGAACTGGTCAATAGCCACCTGGCGCTAAAAGCCTGTATATTACTGCATGTGTATGTAACCTAGTCCAACATCTACTCCACTGTTGCTCCGATATTTGGATGTCGCTATACCGGTGGAGTCATGCAACCTTCCATTTAATTTCCTGGGAATAGCGCCAGAGTTTGCTGCCTCACAACTCCGCCACTTATCTTATGTCTCCTACTAAAGTACAGACATTCGCAAACATGCGCATTACAAATTTGGCAGTCTCAGCTGAGCAGCCTAGAAGATCATCGCTCCATGTTAAAACAAAAACGACACCATGTGAACATGCTACAAACAGAAATGCTTCCATAAACATTTAGTTTTAACATGGAGCCATGATCTTCTAGGCCGGACAGCTCCTACATAATGAAGGTGAGATTGCCAAAATTTTTGCTCGCATGTTTGCGAGTGTCTGTACTTTGGCAGCAGACACAAGTGATTGAGTTGCGAGGCAGCAGAACTCTGGCACTATTCCCAGGAAATTAAATGGAAGGTTGCATGACCCCACTGGTATTGCGACAACCAAATATCTGAGCTACAGCGGGATATCCTGTCAGTCCAGTATTTAAAGGAGGGATGGAAACAGCAACCTGAGGCTTACCATGGTCAATGTGTCTCAAGCAGCAATAGGTTTCCTTGAAAAAAAACTAGTAAAGATATATAGACATAGGGGCTGTACAGGGAAGAGTTCCAAGGTGTGACTATGATTATCTTTCAATATCGGGCGTAAATTTTCGTGTATCCTGACACCTGATATTCAGCTTCACAACATTGTTAAATTTCTCAGAAACAGGAAATAAAATTGGTGACACCGCGCTGGTTTGTTCAGAAGTGTTTCTGAAAGCAGAATGATATATTCGGCTGATGTCAACTACTGATGGAGGCAGACGATAGAATCCAGTTTAATTCGAATTTCAATAATTGTTGCGCAGCTCAGCGTTATTTGGAGAATGAAATGAAATGTGTGGAATACTGGCGGATGATACGGTGCTGATTTTGTACATCACGTCACGGCCGACTGCAGACCGTTGACGCCTGATGCCTTCGCCTACCTCCACGGTCTCCTCAAGTTGAAATACACCGTGTACATGAACGTTTTTAGGCAGATTCAGCAGTCTCGACTCCTCGTCTAACAACTCACCCATGAGTGGACTGCCATAACAGTCGTACCCACGTCCCCCTGCCGAATACTCGTGAGCGCTGCCATGTGGCCTGCCCTCCTCTGCATACAGCTGAATGAGCAGTTTCAGCCAGCTACGTCACCGCTCGCGACAGGATTGGTGTGAGCCAAGAGATATTGACATGCCATTCCATCTATCAATCACCCCCCTCCGACTTAGAATTTTTAATTTTACTTGGATAGAGGTTTCATCGCTTATCTCTGGTTGCGTGGTTGTTCTGAGGCCTAAAACCATTTCTAAAGACGTTCAACCTATCATCGGTAAGAAGTGATGAGCGGAGGTAACAATTCTATGAATAAGTCTGTCGGCCATCACACAGGGGCCGGCTTTCCAGGGCTAGCGCCAATAGAGTGGAAGCCAGACTACGGTAACAGCTCATGATTCGCTGTCCAGCCGCTGTTGATTTCCATAGCCAATCACCTCTAAACAACTTCATCGCTCGGCCCAATGTAAGTGGTGAAATTATCTTCTTATTCACTGGAGTTTCCTATAGGTGTTCTGTTGTCAAATGTGATTGTATTCTGGACTCTCGTGAACGATTTGTACCCGAGTTAATGTCCGCTAAGTTTTCTGTTCGACTGTACGCCATGTTTCTGTTGTCTCTCGCCTCCACTGTCTTGTCTGCTCACACAGCCTCATTGTTCGCACAAAAGCCGCTTTGTTATAGGCACAGCGTGTTAATAGATTTATCATAATGTACTACACGTTTACAGTGATTTCTTGAGTAAACACAGTCGTTATGATTATGTGACGTTTGTTGTTTTTGGAGGATATGTGTGAGAGAACAACACAGAAAATAGTCTGGGATAATTTATACTCATTAAAAACAGTGTGCTTTCGTTTGGTTGGCTGCTGTACTGAAAGTGGGCGTGGAAATGCGGATCGAGCGCATGGCCTACTTTCCTATCTCAGCTCAGAGTAAACTTACAGGAATGTACAAACCTGCAAATCACAGAAGAGCGCCCTGTTTCAAATAAAGCAATCTAGCAGGGTGATACAAGATGGTTTTCACGACCCTTGTGGGCTTACGGTCAGCATCAGTGGCCATCCACATTTAGGCTAGCCACGATTCATTCTTGTGTCCCCACTAACTAATGGTGTCGTTGTTGTACGCCATGCAGGCCGGGGTGTCAGGCTGAATTGGTTCTTCTGCTGTATACATCTTCTCATACAAGTAAAAGGGTAATAGCGAAAAAGTAAGAAATTTGGGATCATGAAAAGAAAAATGTCTGAAATATGGGGATTAGGATTTGGCAGTCATGCCATTGGAATAAACTGAACCAGGGCATGCATAGTAATCCAAATTATGTACAGGTTGCTAAGGCAAGAAAACTTTAGACAGTTTAATTATCTTCCTGCTTTAAGTTACCATAACCCTGCTTTCAAAAGTCCACTGATTCATTTCAAGGGTTAAGTTCATTGTACACACAAAAAGCCCTCTATGAAAGACTTGCAACATCTGCAGTCATAGATGGTACAGGGTACAGCTCTTCAGTCTGTGGCCCTGAGTCTTAAAAGCCACTGACTAATCGAATTTAGCAAAATTAAACAAAAGTAGGAGAAACATTATTTTATAAGGTACATGAACATGGAGCTTTTTTTTTAAATTTTATAAATAGTGAGAATTAATATATGGCCTGTTTCTGTTTGGCTGAATTCACTGAGTTGATATAATAAATCACATGGATTAACAAGGCAAGAGGGGATTGGCTTATGAAAATGGATATGTGTAAAATAGTTTTAGATCAGTTTGGTATCTGATGGAAACTGTTTATTTTGAATTTATTTGATGGCTTTTAACACCTTACTGAAAAATTTGTTGTACAAACTGCCAGTGGATATGTCTGATTTGAATCTTACAGTTTTGTTGATATCATTCAAAGTGAAGTTGATGGGCCATTATTCATTGATTTAAAGTGCTTAACTTTTTACACCTTTTTAAAAAATATGCCTTTGGAGAAAATGGCTACTGTGATTTTGACTGTGGAGACCAAATATATATATATATATACAAAGAACAAAAAAGGAAAGAAAAACAATAGAAGGAGTTCCATTTATAAAAAGGTTTTGTTTTTTATATAGTTAATGCCAAGTGAATAATATATTGGTTGTTAGTGACACCATCTTTATTGCACTCATTTCTTTCACATTAGATATTCGAGGGGTACCCCTCACTGGTGCCACAGAACACATCAGACTCATGGAGCAGCTACAAACTATCAGCACAGGAGACATTACCCAGGGTCTGCACACCCAGCCACAGCAGCAGTTTACTGTCATGCAGGCTCTTCCTGCAGGCCTTCAAATGGGTGGAGTTTCTGTGTCGCAGTATCCAGGGACAACTACAATGCCACTACAGCAGACACAAGGCCAAGCCCAGCACCAGGTAGGCCCCTATTGTCCATCAGTCCTGAACATGCATATTTGTAGTACAGTACTGTACCAGTGTCCTGAAAACTGTAGATCTTATGGTTGGTAGTCAGTGTCAGTTTCTGGGATAACTGGGAATGAATGTTAAGTAAATCACTGGAGTCTAAATAGCTTGACTCACTGACATACGTTTAATATGATCATACAATTTATTCATTTCTTTGTGTCATTTCTTAGCACATAGTTACATTGTAAAGCTGTTCTTCAAAGTTACAAAACCTGTTCTAGGAATATGTGACATTTCACTTAAAGTAAATATAAAAGTAGAATTTGAGAATAAGCACCTCTCTTTCTGCACACATTATTGATGCTTCCTTGACGAGAACTAAAGCTGCCATTCCCTGCTGCTCTGGCCTACATCTGGTCTTTGAAGGAAAGGGATAGTCATCAGGCTGTGGCTGTGCTGAATATTGAATTAGGTTGTGTGTAGTTTATGAATTGTCTGTCTGAAAGTTGTTATGGAAGGCTGTCACTGCTACCCAGACACTCAGGTGACATATAGTGTATTTGTTAAAATCTGAAGTCCAGGACAACATGCAATGGTTCATGTTCATTGTTTCCGAAATTCTTTCCCAGAAATTAGCAGTTGTTTTGACAAATCTGACTCAGAGGTCATTCAGATAACTTGTTTTTCATAACTTAATAATGAAATCATAATAAGTTACTGGTAGTAAAGCAGTACTAAATTTAGTACAGAGGTTTAGTGTTGAAGTGTAAAGAAACCACAGAGAGAGGAAGAAAAAAAGACTGACACATAATCTGGTGGGGGTGATTCATATTCCATTTCCATGGTTTTCTCAGGTTTTCCAGTCACCCATGATGCAGCTGGGACAGTCTGGTCAGTTAATCGCTGGTCAGCCAATCATGTTGCAGGGCCTGCCACAGGGACAGACAATCCAGCTTCAGCCACAAGCAGCTCAACAAATACCCCAGGTCGGTCATCTACACGAGTTGCACTGTCAACATGGTAAACCTATGCATATTACAAACAAGAGTAGATACCGTAGTTTTTTTCTTTATTCAAATGTGAGTGTATAAAGGGGAGTTTTTGCCTCAGAAATAAAATGTTTGTATATAATCTTTGTATACATGTATTTTGCTGTTTTTCAATTCACAGTGCTTCACTGTGCACACCCATTAAGTCCATGATAGGACAGCCTGGTAAAATAACGATCAAGTCCTTATTACAGAAAAACAGAATATTTAATACACGCTATGAAAATGTCATCTTTGATTGACTAAATGTTATATTTACATTTCTACAAGACTTTACTGGAATGTTTTTTTTGCTTCCTGT
Source organism: Acanthopleura granulata (assembly GCA_016165875.1). NCBI lineage: Eukaryota > Metazoa > Mollusca > Polyplacophora > Chitonida > Chitonidae > Acanthopleura > Acanthopleura granulata. Next base: position 12,530,688 of record JABBOT010000001.1, on the reverse strand, counting down.
AGTTTCAAGTTATTAATACTGGTGGCCAGCAAATCCAGTCTGTGACACAGCCTCAGCCACAAGTAAGTGTTTGTCAGTTTTAAAATAGTGAAAGAGTGAGACTTGCAGCTCTGCAAAGTAAATCATTTTCTCTTTTGTGGTATTTGATATTTAATTTTCCAGATCACATAGTTAATTTTTGTTTTTTGATTTTCATCTTGTCCTCATCATCATGTGCAATGTTTGTCTTGAAAACAGGTTATATTGTTTCCCCTTTTTATTTCAGTTTATCATCCAGCAGCCACAAGCTGGGGGCCAGTTGATGGGTCAAGGTCAGTACTTGACCCCTGCCGGTCAACTGGGGCATGTGATTAACACCAATCAGCTGTTTAGTCAGGTTGTCCAGACACAGGACGGACAGACATTGATCTATCAACCAGTACTAGCCGATGGCAACCAGCTGCAAATCCCCAACCTTCAGACGTCCAGTAAGTTGAGGAGAGCCTCAAGTGTAAAATATCACTATACAGTGCTTTGTTGTGTATGTTATGCCATGGGATCAGTGTAGTGTGTTGTGTGTGTAATACCATGAGATCACTGTACAGTAACATGTTATGTATGTAATACCATGAGATCACTACACAGTAGTGTGTTGTGTATGTAATACCATGGGGCCAATGTACAGTAGTGTGTTTTGTATGTAATACCATGAGATGACTGCACAGTAGCATGTTATGTATGTGATACCAAGAGATCTCTGTACAGTAGTATGTGGTTCATGTAATACCAAGAGATCACTGTAAAATATCATGTTAAGTATGTGATACCAAGAGATCACTGTACAGTAGTGTGTTGTTCATGTAATACCAAGAGATCACTATAAAATAGCATGTTATGTATGTGATACCAAGAGATCACTGTACACTAGTGTGTTTTGTATGTAATACCATGAGATCACTGTATAGTAGCATGTTATGTATGTGATACCAAGAGATCACTATACAGTAGTGTGTTGTGTATGTAATACCATGAGATCACTGTATAGTAGTATGTTATGTATGTAATACCAAGAGATCACTATACAGTAGTGTGTTGTGTATGTAATACCATGAGATCACTGTATAGTAGTATGTTATGTATGTAATACCAAGAGATCGCTGTACAGTAGTGTGTTGTGTATGTAATACCATGAGATCACTGTCCTGTAGTGTGTTGTGCATGTGATACCATGAGATCACTGTCCTGCAGTGTGTTATGTATGTTATACCATGAGATCATTCTGCAGAATTAACTGTGTTATGTGTATGATGAAGAAGGATCAATGTAATGTATATGTGATACCAAGATGATAAGCCAAATCGGCATTGCAACCATGTCGAGAGATCACGCTGGTTTGGACAAGACAGGGTGCGGGCTCTGGCGAACTACCATGATTTCGCTGAGGTGAACAACAACAACAGGGTAGTTTGCGAGAGGCCTCACCTTGTCTCATCCAAACCAGTATGACCTCTCGACACGACTGCAATGCCGATATGGCTTATAATGTTCTGTGTATTATTGTAAAGTGGTGTGTGTTTGATAAGGTACCAACTGATCTCTGTAGAGTAACTGGACTGGTCATTTTTTATGTTCACAGACTTTGTACAGTTGCCGCTGAATGGAACAGTAAATGGCAATGGAACAAGCCCTCAGACTTCCCAAGCCAACACAATGACAACGGCCGATACTGCCACACCTGCTGTGTCAACAAACCAGCAAGTCAACAGCACAACCCCACCTAGTGGCAATGTACCGGGCATGTTCATGGTAAGTCACTGTACACATTCACAATTAATATGTTACACTTTCTACACATTTTGTGCTGAAGTAGGATTTTCACTTGAAATAGCCCATCTTTGACCCGGATTTCAGGAAAACTTTAATTCTTCGAATTTTCAGGAAAATTGAGGTTTATGTTACCATAATCTGTAAATAAGGATTTGAGATCTCCTGATTGGCAACAGATGGTATCAAATTCATACGAGGCAGAATCGCATTCACATCATGACAATCTGTAAATAAAGGTTTCAGGGCTTCTGTGGCTCAGTTGGTTAGGGTGATAGTGCAGCGCAATGACCTGGAAGCCTCCCACCAATGCAGTCACTGTTAGTTCAAGTCCAGCTCTTGCTGGCTTCTTCCCCAGCCATACGTGGGAAGATACGTCTACAGATGGTGATGGATTTTTCTGGGCGCTGCCCGGTTTCCTCCCACAGTAATACTGGGCGCCGTCGTATAAAGTAAATATTCTTGTGTACGGCGTAAAACACCGGTCAAATAAATAAATAAGTAAGGGTTTGAGATATTGTGGCAACAAACTTATATCATATTAACAAAATTATGTGAAAATCATATCAGGCCAGCTCTATAGTGAGAATTGTAGGTAGGCTTGCGTTTACACATCACCGTTATCAAAGCACCCAGTTCAGATCACCGGTTTTGTACATGTATGCATGTGCTTGTATGTGCTTACAAGAAGACTCTCAGGAGAATATACAAGCTCAATCTACCGAATCTCAAAAGCAATAGAATTTGCATAATTAAATATCACTTGTGATATTTTTACCCTTTTTTTTTTGCACCTCCAGGTTGTCCCTCCGTCCACACTTGGTACCACAGCCTCGACCACAGAGGGCAGCTCTGGCAGTGGGGGCGTGGCCTCTGACTCTGCCGCCACCCTGACCATCCCAGGGGCCGAGGTCCTGGAGGAGGAGCCTCTCTATGTCAACGCCAAACAGTATCACAGGATACTGAAGCGACGGCAAGCCAGAGCCAAGTTGGAGGCCAAGGGCAAAATATCCAAGGAACGAAAAGTGAGTGGTCAGACACTGGTCATTAGAGGGGCAGAAAGTCAGGTTTGAATATTCCCTCCGAGACAGGCCAGACGTTAGTGGCATGGGGCTAAGTTGTAACCATGAGAAGGTTAAGTTGAACATCACAGACCTGTTGGTCAGGTCATGACCATTTGATTACTGTCACCCAATAACACAGCTATGAGCAAATATAAACCTCAGTAGTTACCATTCTGTTGTATGTGTGCTTTTCCAAGTGGTCAAAATCTCAAATCATCTAGATGTTATAGATTATAAGATAGTCTGGCCTAAGTTTTGAGATGACAAGATCAGTGACTTTATGCCTTGGTCTTCCCCAGTGGTCCCCCCAACTCATTCTGGTGATTATTAGATAACTGGAGAAGAGTAGGAAATGGTGAAAAGACACTTGCAAACACACTGGAACATTGTTTCGTCATAATTTTGTTATCACGGCAGAACATGATGTCTGGTTTCAGAAATACCTACATGAATCTCGTCACAATCACGCGATGAAACGGGTGCGCGGGGAGGGAGGGCGTTTCTTCTCAACATTTATAAAGAAGGAGGCAGAGGAGTTTGACGAGGTGAGTTGGTAACAATGTACCTGGTAAAGTTGACTGTGTTATCCGGATGATAATTGTCTCAATGACTGTCTTCTCCTGGAGAAATTTGTCTCAATGACTGTCTTGTCTCAATGACAGTTGTCTCTGGGACTGTCGTGTCATGGTGACAGTTGTCTCGGGGACTGTTTTGTCCAGATGACAGTTGTCTCGGTGACTCACTAGTCCTAGTGACAGTTATACAAGTGACTGTCATGTTCTGGTCACAATTGTCTTGGTGGCTGGCTTGTCCTGGTGACAGGTGTCCTGGTTGTCTTGGTGACTGTCTTGTCCTGGTGACAGTTCTGTCGGTGACTGTCTTGTCCTGTTGACAGTTGTTTTGGTGACTGTCTTGTCCTGGTGACAGTTGTCTCAGGGACCGTCTTGGCCTGGTGACAGTTGTCTCAGGGACTGTCTTGTCCAGGTGACAGTTGTCTCAGGGACTGTCTTGTCCAGGTGACAGTTGTCTCGGGGACTGTCTTGTCCTGGTGACAGTTGTCTCAGGGACTCTTCTCCTGGTGACAGTTGTCTCAGGGACTGACTTGTCCTGGTGACAGTTGTCTCGGGGACTGTATTGTCCTGGTGACAGTTGTCTCAGGGACTGTTTTGTCCTGGTGACAGTTGTCTAGGTGACAGTTGTCTCGGTGAGTATCTTGTCCTGGTGACAGTTGTCTCGGTGAGTATCTTGTCCTGGTGACAGTTGTCTTGGTGACTGTCTTGTCCAGGTGACAGTTGTCTCAGGGACTGTCTTGTCCAGGTGACAGTTGTCTCGGAGACTGTGGTATCCTGGTGACAGTTGTCTTGGTAACTGTGTTGTCCTGCTGACAGTTGTCTCAGGGAGTCTTCTCCTGGTGACAGTTGTCTCAGGGACTGACTTGTCCTGGTGACAGTTGTCTCGGGGACTGTATTGTCCTGGTGACAGTTGTCTCGGGGACTGTTTTGTCCTGGTGACAGTTGTCTTGGTGACAGTTGTCTCGGTGAGTATCTTGTCCTGGTGACAGTTGTCTCGGTGAGTATCTTGTCCTGGTGACAGTTGTCTTGGTGACTGTGGTATCCTGGTGACAGTTGTCTTGGTAACTGTCTTGTCCTGGTGACAGTTGTCTTGGTAACTGTCTTGTCCTGGTGACAGTTGTCTCCGGGACTGTCTTGTCCTGGTGACAGTTGTCTCCGTGACTGTCTTGTCCTGGTGACAGTTGTCTCAGGGACTGTCTTGTCCAGCTGACTGTTGTCTCAGGGACTGTGTTGTCCTGGTGACAGTTGTCTCAGGGACTTTCTCGTCTAGGTGACAGTTGTCTCAGGGACTGTCTAGTCCCAGTAACAGTTATACCAGTGACCTTGTTGGTTTGGCTAAACTGTCCTAAATGTTATGCTGAACAGGGGCCTCCGTGGCTGAGGGGGTTAACATGCCAGCGTAGCATAATAGAAGCATGAGTGCCTCTCAGCAATGTGGTCACTGTGAATTCAAGTCCAGCTCAAGCTGGCTTCCTCTCTGGCCGTACGTGGAAGGGTCTGCCGGCAGTTTGTAGATGGTCGTGGGTTTCCCCCTGGATTTTCCAGGTTTCCTCCCACCATAATGCTGGGCGCCGTTGTATAAGTGAATTATTCTTGAGTGTGGCATAAAACACCAATGAAATAAATGATAAAATAATGCCTAACACCTCTGAAATTCTAGTCCATATCTATATAATGGCCCTTTGTTTACCAGCTATTGTAAACTCCAGGTCACTTGTTTCCAGTAATTTTTTCCTGCATTTTTTTTCCACTTTGGATTTTCTCTTTCAGGAATATGATAACTCAAAATATGCTGAAGCTCTGGCTGCCTTTGTGGATTCTGCAACAGATACAAAGCCGTTTATACAAAACACATCCTAGTAGAAGATTTGCATAGTCTCAGAGTACTGTACATTGATATGTATATTTTCAATGTTTATCATCAGGTGTCCATCCCAATTTTATCTTTGTGCAATATCATGATGTCCTTTATATACCACCGTATCTCATCAGCCTATTTATATTTACAGTGTCACTTCATTCAGATATGTGGCGAAATTTATCATAGCCCATTGATTTTTATATGTACATATGTATAAGGATATGCATTTAGATATTTATTTTGCTTTCTGTTTTAATTTCTTGTAATCCTACTTATGGCTCTGTGAAAAAGTTGGTAAATGAAAAATGTCTTCTAACAGAGGGACCTAAAATGGATGTAAAAAAATTGTGCCATGTTTGTCATAACATTTGAACCAGTTGGGAATTTGAAAATTCGATTTCAAGTTTTCCATTGGTATTTGAATTTGTTGTCATTCCTGCTGAGTATTATGTTCAGTATTAGTGTATGGTTCCAGTTTGAGGCCATTTTTCTCCTATTTTTAATCCTTGCTTACAGCTGCTGGTTTTTATTGTGTTGTTTAATGTTGGTTGTACTCTTAGTGTATCTGTTAGTGTTTGTATTAATATGTAATAATTTTGTTACATATTATTATGTACCATAAGGTCTCACCAGCTATTTTCCATGTCAGTTTTAAAGTGCTATACTTTGCATTGTTACTTACACCCTTTTGTATTTTGGAAGATTTGAGTAGTGTGCTAGCTACATGTGAGATGGAGGTTCAGGTTTTTTTGTTTCAATCACCAAAATGTTTTCATAATGTAGAGAAAAGTGGGACTACCACAGACGAAGCTGATTTCACAAAGCTCTTTTGACCTACTTCAGAATTACCAGTGTGATTTTAATGCTGAAATTTAAGGCCCTAGGAGCTAAAATCACTCTCTGGAACTGGTTCTAGATGTGCATTCTACTCACAGAGTGGTGTGCCACCTTAGTTACACCTGTGTTTGTACATTTGGCCAGGTAGGATACTGAGGTCAACAGCTGAGGCCAGTGGTAGTAAGACGTCTCTCTTTTGGAAGAGTCTGACCAATTAAAGTGATGTCCAGGTCTCCATGGACTTTTACAACTTAACAAAGCTTATAGTCTAGTCATACTACTTACACGCCTTTAGGTTGTTGATAAATTGTTCATAAAACATTATATTCTCGTCTTCTTTACATAATTTTTTTCTCAAGCACATGAACATGTACATGTGTAATTGTCCCGATGTCCCTCACATTAGAAAAGGTATTCCTTTGAGTTGTATAGTTTTGAAATGACCCAAGGTCACACAAGGCTTATGGTGCATTTTTGAGTGAATATCTTATAAGGTAAGGATGACTTTTGTCTCCAGATTTTAGCTGCTGCATGTCTGTCTCATCCATGTCATGTGTTTGTTATCAGATTTCACAGTTTGATGGAAGACCTTTTCATTCATTATTATACACATGTGTAAATATATCGTCATATCATCTCAGATGTCCATAAGAAGTGTTTTCAACATTATAATAAGTACTTGTAGAAAGTATGTTGTTTTCATGGCGTTTTACAGGTTAAAGGTTAACATTATATTTTAAGTGACTTCTCTTTGTATGTACATTTTTAACTGAGACTACCACTCTTGGGGCCAGTAGTTCAAATCCTAACTTAAGCATGATAATTGGACAATTTATGTATTGCAACTTACAACTAACTTTATTCACTGCAAATTTAGAATACTTGTAATTTCTCAATGAATATATATTTGTTTATGTACATGTTGTTGTATAGATATATGTATCTACAAGATGTTGGTTATAGATTATAGACAAGTTAGAGACTTCTTTGCTGTGAGAAAACTCTTTTAAAGCTTTGAATCCACATACTTCTGTAGAATTGTGGGCTTCTAAAAATAATGTGAAATCATGTTTTACGTTGCATGAAATGTCATATGCATGAAAGTTTGTTATCAAGCAACTTCTGTACATGAATGTTTCGAGATTTGTGAAGTTGTATGTGTGTTATATGTACATGCGAGTCTAGCATTCACATGGAGTCCTTTGAAGCAGAGCAGATATTTATTTGTATCAGTTATGAAATGCTAAATTAGGCGAGTGTACATTGGCACCCACGTCACTTACATGTTAAACTGTTTATGAACATGTGTGAAGATGGGAACTACAGTGTTTGAGTTAGGTTACATGTAAGTCTACATGTGAGGGGTCCTAGATGTACAGGTATACCTAGCAGTCTGTCTACAGGGAAACGTGTCATACAATACTATGCTTGTGAGGACAAGGCTTCATACTGTCAAAGAATATTGCAGTAGTTACTGGACTTCTTTTTTTTGTGGGGATGGGTGGTGGGAGGGATGACAATGAACTAGTGTTATGCATATGTAAGGTTTGAAGGAATTGAATAGTGTAATTTCACTATCAGTCATTTTTTCTGTAAGATTATTTTGATGTTATTTTAGTATTCTTGTGCATGTAGTGGATCTTCAGGAGATTGTGACAAACTCGCATTAGGATCAACCTTGCATTTATGTCACGTGTTGGTAAATTAACCCAGGCCAGGAAGTTGAGCTCCTTTCCAGGGGCCTGTTTGTGTGCACGTTACGCACAGCAGAACCACCCTGGTAACCAGTCTGCTCAGTGCTCCTGTATTCCGTACACAAACTGTCCACGGTTGTTCATCCCAACATGTTTGTGAAATGCAACTTACAGAGATAGGAAACCATCTTGGAAACAAGTGCCTTGTGGATCAAAGCTATTTCATTTTTTCAAGTTGCATATTAAGATTTAAAGATGTGTACAAATAGAGCTACCTCTGTTAGTTCACAAGTGAACAAGAGTAACACCCAGCCCGTAAATAGTGCTGTGTAGAAGCCTAAATAAACCTGACCAATATGTTATTGATTCACCTGTCTCTGAGGTAAGCCGGACATGTACCTGTCCCAGCTGCACACCTCTTATTCACCTGTCCAGTGCAGCAGGAAGACTTATGTTAAAATTGCTACTGTTAGCCAAAGAGCCGTCCACCTGTGTAAATGACAGGTTCAGGTACAACTGCTGACATTTTACATGAGAAAATAGTAGCCCATTATCAAAAGTTGTCAGATTTTTGGTATATCCTGTGCTCATAAAATGAATGAAACCTTGATATGACAGCTTGTGTTAATTTAACATTTGGCTTTTATTCTAATTCCTAGATACAACTGGCCTGCAGTCTGGTAGAAATTGACAATAAACCTCCAAATGTCCATTACATGTATATTCAGTGAGTAACGATACTGTTAGCATACATTCAGAAAATATCTGTTTTCTATGCATAATGTTTGTAAGCAAACCATGAACAATAAAATCTATACATGAATATATTGACCTTATATCCTTACCCTGTGAATAACTACATGTGGGGATTTAGACCATCATTCAGAATGTACTGGCTGACATAATGTAAAAATTGCCTGCTTCAACAATAAATGTACATACAAAAGAATAATGTATCTGGCTTTCAGCCCCACACATAGAACTTGTCAGTCATGACGGCTGTCAATCAGCTGTAACTTCACTCTTCAGATTTATTAATTTACTTGGTTCGTTTGACTTATATGGCAGCATATGTTTATGTTTGGAGGAAACCAGTGCCATGAGTGAAAAACCAACACTTTGACAAACCTCCTGACTTACAACTGCAGCCAAAGTAGTAAGAGCTGAATGTGATCATTTAACCTGATTCGTCAAGAGCCTGATAGTTGCAGTGAGTCAGGGAGCTTAGAGGGAGAAGACCGAGGAAGTATTGGGCAATCTGGGATAAAAGAGTATGGTTTAAAGGTTAAGAAACAGTCATCAATTTTTTTTTAGATTTTAAAGTTCCGAGGCAACAAATGTTAAGATAAGTCATAACACACACTCAAATTGCGAATAAATGCTTCCATGTAAAAGGGAACAAAACTGTGAAAATAATTTTGATCAATAAGAACACAGGATTATGTAATGCCTCATTAGCAGATATAACATGAATCAAGCCCTTACATCATTACCACTCTATCTTTTGCGTGTACATAACTCATATACAGATGCGAATTCAACTCAATTATGGACGGCTGGCTGCTGTCCCTTGTTTTGTGCACGGTAAGAATGTAGAACTGACAATATGCCACAGTGTGAAGATATTGGCTACACACACAGCACGCTGAATACACACAGCAAGGAGCTCGGCTTGACATTTCACCGCTAGAGAGGGAAGGGCCCAATTCATGTCAATCAGCCAGCATCAGGTCGGTAAAATGTCAGCACATTCTGTCAGCTATGTCAGCTTACGGCCATAAAGCATATTTTTCTTCGAGAACAAATAAATAATTATTGGATGGTGTTTTTTAAATGTTCAAACTTTATTGTTTTCAATACAATTTATGGTATACTTTCCCGGTCCTCTCCTTTAACCATCTTGGCCAGCCAGACCTTCCTGATACATCAGAAGTAACATGCATAGCAACTGATAACTTAACCATGTATTATGGTCACAAGCCCTCTCTTTAATAGTGCATTGACAGAGGTAAAACTAAGATTCCAGGTGCCATAACTCTTAAGTAAACATGTTCTCACTCTTGAACATCTGTATAAGCACAAAATGTTGTAACTGTTATGTTACATGATGATGATAATCAATCAGCTCTGTAGATTAAACAAAACATGTGTACAGATAAAACTTACTTGTCACAGTTTCTCCATAAAAAGGCAGAGATTTTTAACAACAGCTTGAGATGAACAGCTGCTACTTGCCGCCATGTTTAATTAGTGCTGATGCGTTGGTACAGCGTCATACAAACTATTACCATAATAATCATATCTCATGCTGCACCTAACAACTTATACAGCCTGTAATGTGTGACACACCCTACATTGTATATATATGTTTTGGATACTAAAATCACTTTGCTTCAGTTGTTCAATCTTATCACTATGTTCAACTGTTATATCTACATCCACAGTTTGTGCAGTTTGGAGTATAGTACAGCATACATATACAATCACTAGGCGTAAACTTCAAATGGATGACAGTTTTCATAACATCAACTCAATTTTTTCATATACATTCACAGATGAAATTTAAACAGAAGTACAAATCCTCAAAACACACTTTACACAAACTGTTTTCTATGTACACTATATTTTATATCAACCTTGTACATTTCATAAAAATTATGTATGTGGTACAAAATAGTAGTTTGTACACAAATCCACAACATCTTACCAAAAGATAAAAGAAATAGGTAAAATCAAAGATCAATTTTGTATTGGGCCTCTTCCAGTTTCTGGCCCCTCTTGACGGAGTCCTCCACCCACGCTACCCGCACTACTGACGCAGAGCTAGCACTGCTCAGCAGAGTCCGCAAGGCCTACAAACAAAACAATCATCACTCATGTTTACAGCAGTACATGCAATGTACTCGAGGCATTCAGTCAGCATATTCTCATGTAAAAAAATAAAAGTATGCTCAGAGCTATTGCAATTCTGAATATAAAAATGGTAAATAGAGTGGTTTACCCTGACCATTCAGGTTTCCTCCTCTCGTATACATGTAACCAACTGCTAATAAATGATGGTTCTCCTACTCGTCATCAGGCTCTCATCAAATAAGTAAGAATACGTAATCTGATCACATGATTAACAATAAAACTGTGAAAATCCAACTCATAAATTTCAAGAATCTTGGACTTGGAGGTTTTCTTACCTCAGTTTCCTGTTCTGTGGATGAATGAGTTACAATATGTGAGGTAGTATCCTTTAGTGAGGCATCAACATCTCCATCGTACGTGCAAAATCATTAAGGAAATTCCCCAAATACTTGCTGTCGGTGAACATTTATGATGACTGACACTTTGAAAGAGAGGGTTGATACATGTGTATGCACATAGAAGGTTAACTAAGTTACCTTGCTTAAAATCGAGATTCCTCCAATGATAACATGCATCCATAATGTGAAATTTAGAACATTATTTATTTATTTACGAGTTGATTAAACCATACTAAAAACAATACAATGCATTAAAAATATACCTGAGTGACACTTTTTTCAATTTAAATAATAAAGTGTTTCCTGCAACTGGCAAGAGTGCCAATAATGTTGAAATGTTCTGATTTGATAGAAAAACTTTCTGAATACTTACAAATTTTTTATGCACAAATATATAGCTTCTTGCAAAGAAACTAAGAATCAACAATACCCACGATGACTCAGGAGAAGTTTGTCAGAAAGGATATGCGACAATGTAGCGCTTGAGCTTCCTGGCTTGCTCCTCCGGTAAGGCATGGAGATACACGGACAAGCCAGAGAATATATCAGTCAGTGTTACTGGTTTGGAAGAGCTTGTGCTCTGGTCACTGGAGCTGGTCCCCGGCGTATTATCACTGCTCAGCCTTCTCGCTAGCAAAGAAAACAGACAATAAAACACAATCTATAAGTTTTTGCTTTTTTGTGTTCAAATGTGTACTCTTGCACAAGCGAGGATATGATTTTGTGTTTCCCCATCACCTGCTCGAATATTTTACAACCCACCTCACACCAAGGTGACATCATCATAAAGCAATGATAATGGATGTGGCTTGGCCACCATCAGAAATTTTTCAAAGCATTCTGATAGGAAACAAACAATTAAGTGTCAGTAGCCTGATCACTGTCCAAGTTACTAAACAAATATATGAGAAGAATATTGCATATACAATTGCCTACCTTCTTTAGTTCCTTAGGCCAAGAAAAGTGAGTGTGATACCTATACCTGCTTTCAGGCAGCTGACAAGTGATGTTGCAATATATTGCACAAGCTCTAAGAGTTATCTCCCCTGTTCATTCAGCTGAAATATCAGTGATAAGTGACAGTTTTGTCAAATCTCATACGTCCTCAACTTCAACTTGGTATCTCTTTATCTATTTGACAATGAATGAATGGTACAATCTGAATAATTACCTTTCAAAGAAGTGCCAGGTGACACACTTATTCCCTTTCGCTTTAGTTTCTGTTTCCGAGGATAATAATATCTTAGGTAGAGAGTCAAGGATTTTGAATTTTTGAGGCACAAAATTTCACTTAAAAACTTCACTTTACTCTTCACAACACAAGTATGTGTAGACATACAATGGTTACAGAAATCCAGACATGAGACGTGTGTAGGATTATATTGTGTGTATATATACATACGCACAAGTCAAAAAAGGATACATAAAGGTAGGTATCTGCTTGGAGGCCAAGTGTTTGCGGATCAGTCTCTCTGTGCCGTACCAGTTAAACCCTGGAGTGTTATATCCTATACGGGGTAAGTGAACACTCGCTGGAACAAAACATATCACATTAACATCACAGGTTCACAAGAAAATGTCTAACAATTCTCTCAAACACAGATAAGTTAATTAGATTTAAAATTTGTACTGGTGGTAAAAGTCAAAGCGCTGTCCATGAATCACTTCATTGACCTGCTTGGTCAACTGACGTTAATTTATTTATTTGTATGAAATTGCATTTTGAGACAATATATCATTTTGAAGCCACAGTTGATATTACATAGTAAAGAATTTGTTACAGCAAAATGCAAATTTCTGTTTGGCTACCTGTGGTAACTCTATTTTTTTTTTTAATTTATTGGTTTATTTAATTGGTGTTAACACAGAGAATATCTTATCAATTATGATAAATGTCTGCCGCAGTGTTGTCATGAATCAAACCTTTTCACATATTGAATTTTAACACACAGAATGCCTGATCAATTATGATCTAAGTTTGCCAGTGTTACAAAAGTTTCCCATGAATCTACCAATTTGCAGCCGATACCTTTTCTCTGTTTGGCTGCTCTGCTGATCTTCTCCAATGCCTTGCTCAAGGCGGTAAGTTTTATACCAGACAGCTGGTTGTGTCGGTCACGGTGTTGAACTATCAATAAGCCCAACTGTCCATACATGAACAAAATAAATGATCAATACAAAAACCAACTGTTCAACTTCATACAGTAATGATCATCTGTTCATACATGAACAAAGTGAAAGATCCATAAGGTAGACTGTTCATACAAGAACTATATTTATGCCAAATCCTTCATACATGAAAAATAAGAACAATTATAATGCCCATATGTTCACACATGAACAATCGATAACCTTAACTGTTCATGTACACCAAGGAACAGCTGATTATTATGCCCATCTGAAAATACATGACTGAAATGAATGATTAACAATGCCAAGTGTTGATCTGACAGAAATGAACAGTGTATGACTCAGAACTTTCTGCCTCCTGACTAGGGCTCACAATCCCTGGACCCCTCCTACTTGTACAGCTTGTATACTTACAACAGAAGTTCAGTTTCAGCCATTTGAAGAGAAACATTGTGACCTTCATTTGAGTAGAACAGTATTAACATATCGGACAAGACATGGATATTCCACGAATACTCAAGTGACCATGAAGTCATGGAAAGACACATGCAATTGTCACCCTACCTATTTAAGTAATTGCAGCATGGCACAAAATCATCATGTAACATGTTTTTTAAGGCGAAACATCACATGAAAAACATAAATAAATATAAAAATATATTCACAAAGTCTTTTCCATTTCCTCTTTTCTGTACATCATCAAGTGAGATAAGGTGAACATCCCCAAGAGCCAGATCTGCAAAATAATTGGTCGGCATACAAGGGCATTCTTATCCTGAAGCCAAACCAAACCAAACAGAGCTGACACTTGCATCAAGAAAAACCTCTGCCTTTGCATGCCTTTACTCTATTCTTTCTGATTACAGAATGATTACAAAGACTATGGAATTACATTCTTATTTTACTTTCAAATTTTAAGATATTTCTTCCTAATTTCTTAACAACTTCTTCATTTTTTAACAGCATATTTTGTAACATATGCTCAAACAGATTAAAGCAATCAGTTAAAACTGTATCAGATAATGTGTAATCACTGGAAAGAATCTGGGTTCAGCTGTTCAAAAGTGTATCCAACATAAAGCCAGGCCTAACTCTAAATACCATTTCCTTCATAATATAACAATAATGGGATTTGGACATGAATATAAAAGTTAATAACTGGCTTATGTCCTTACACACACTTCTGAACAACTGGTCCAGAACTTTAAATCAGCTCAAATTAGAGAAACTGTACAGTATCTTATAAATGTTAACAGAAGTATATATGTATACACACCTTTCATGTTGCCAGCTAGTTCATACTGCGCTTCTGGTAATGCTGACCTCTCCCCTATGGCAGTAAAGACACCCCCTACACCCCACTTCCCAGAGTCATCTGAATAACACAGGAGTGACAGGGTGTGATATACGCAGTAAAGACACCCCCTACATCAAACTTATCAGTTGTATGAATAACACAGGAGTGACATCTTTAATCATAGAAGGAAACCTGAGATATCTCGAAAAAAAACACTTTAAATGTAAAGGGATACCTGTGTTACCTACAGGAAATCATTTTACACGTAAAGAGAGACCTGTGTTATCTACAGGAAATCCCACTTATTAGAGTCGTCTGAATAACATAGGAGTGACAGGGTGTGACATACACAGTAAAGATGCCCCCTACATCCCAATTCCCAGCGTCATCTGAATAACACAGGAGTAACAGGGAAGGTTCTAAATGATTTACTGATCGATACCTTTATGGGGACATGGCATGACATCTACTGGTTAGAGGAAGACGGCAGAATTTCACAAGCAAACAAAGCAGGTTATTTAGACTGCTAATTCCTTAAAGAGAGATGCAGGTCATTATCCAGATAATTATTTCCATAAGTATAGTAATGCACTAAAATGAGCTACATATATGCTACTAGTATATGGGGGCCTCTGTGGCAGGGGGGATGGCCTGGGAGTGCATGGTAATGACACAGTTGCCTCTCACCTATGTGATCACTATGAGTCCAAGCCCAGCTCACGCTAGCTTCCTCTCCAGTCGTAAGTGAGAAGGTCTGCCAGCAACCTACGGATGGTTATGGGTGTCCGCTAGGCTGTGCCCGGTTTCCTCCCACCATAACGCTTGCCGCCATCGTATATTTGAAATATTCTTGAGTATGACACAAAACACACGTTACCGGTACCCTCTTTAATCATAGAAGGAAACCTGAGATATGTAGAAAAAAAAACACTTTACATGTAAAGGGAGACCTGTGTTATCTAGGAAACGACTATGCAATACCCTCTGTCTAATATGAAAGGACACCTCTACATCACCATAAAGGTAAAGGCCTGACCTGCACAGTGTATGATGATGGCATTCCTCCCTCGGGTGTGGACAGGGTGAGTCACATCCCCACTCACATACTCTAGCCTCCTTCCTGACTCCTCCTCAGGTTGTGACTCCAATTCCTCCTCCTCCTCATTCACAGAATCTTCCTCACTCCCATTCTCATCCTCAGAGACAATGTTACACGACTTGTACCCATTCTCTCGCCACAACTCCTCTCTGCACAGAATTTCGAAAAAATAATGTATAACATACTAAATATCCCTGGGCCATAAAAACTGTTGCCAAGAAACAGTGTGTATGTCAGATAACACAGGCACTGGCCTAACACATATGAAAACAAATGTCAAGGTCAACAGAAAATAAATACATCAATAGCTACAGTTTAATGAAAACTGTTTAGAAGACTTGGTTCATATTTTTTTAACAAATTTGTCCCAAAATACAACTTAAAATAACTACAATAATCTTAATAAAAATATCAAAGCAAAATGAATAGGTTTGTTCGCTATGCTTCAGTGTATGTTTGGTAAACTTGGCGGCAAAATATAGCAGTTGCAAAGATATAAATAGACAGACAAGCGAGCCTGACCAGATATGAAACTAGATTAAAAGAAAGCATATGAACCAAAATATTTGAACAGTTATGGACAAAGTAATCAATCCTATGACCACAGAATCAATCTTGCTGACAGCAGAATCAATATCAGAATGAGGAACTAGCAATTTTGTCTTTTTATCTCCAGGATATGACCCATTCAGGACAAGCCATCCTTTTCACTTACCGGCGCTGGCGCCGTCTCTGTGCTCTGCGTATTTCATCCTCCTCCTCCTGCAAAGCCTTCTTCTCAGCTGCTTCCTTCCTCTGTGCAAACAAAGTTACAGTGAAAATTACAAAACTCCACGGGATTGTGACTCTCACTTGACTTTGCTATTATGACTGATCTTACTGGAAACAAACAAAAGGAATAAGGAATTTTTACACTGCCAAGTTCCAGTGCCCACCGATCAACTTTAAAGTGTTGTATTTATTGAACTATGGTGGGAAGAGAGGTATGCTGGGTGGAAACTTGCAACTGCATGCTTTGACAGAACAAGGATAAACGACCTTCCAAGAAATTAACTGTCCCAGAAAAATTAAGAAGTTCATAATATCTGTGAAAGTGTTAGCCCAAGCAAATCAAAACTGACGAATACTACCGTTCTGAGATCATTTGGAACTATCATATTTTTCTTTCATAAAAAAACCAACCTTTCTCCTCCTCTCCTCAAGCTGTTCTGGTGTGAGTTTGGCTCGCGACCTCTTGGCTGTGTCTGGTAACCCTGGTAACAGAGGAATGCTGGTCCACCTGCGTGGCCTTTCTCCTTCAGTGCTTGTGCTGGCAGTCAGGGCTGTCTTCTCAGCTTATACACACAGAAATTATGTTGCTCAGAGGGTATGCACATGTACTTCAAAGGTGTTGTTTTAAAGACAAGACAATCCCAGACTAAATGTATATAAACATATATAAAATAATACATAATATACTTTTTATTTTGACAATGTTATCAAGATATGTGAAAGGTTCCTTGGAGAAGTCCCCTTCCCCTCAGACCCTCTCCTATAGATGACACTAAGATAGCCCTCATGCAGTTATAAGTCATTTGCGCATTGACATTCACCACAAAAGTGGGGCAGTATTTGAAAGCTGCCAATAATAAATTCAAAAAACTAGCTTCAAAGCACCCTTAGAATTGCACCTGGAACAAAAGTGAATGTTATATCAGTGAAGGAAAACAAATGTGATTTATATAAAGTAGTCCCAACATGGTGGTGCCCAGCAGTTTAATAATGGCAACATATCCAATCGTTACATGATTCTAAATCACAAGATGCTTATATGTGATCGAGTAACCTTACCAGTTGACTTCTGAAGGAGTCCGGCAGAACAAAATGGCTCGTATATATCTTAGAGCTGACATCTCAGCATAGGCCTGACAAAGGAAGTAGGATTAACTCTATTTTAGAATGCAGACATACCTTCCATTAGTTTATCAAACATGGATTTATCCTCTTTGGAGGGTTCCTTGGAGTAGTCCTTCCCCTCAAACATGTACATGCTCTGTGCACCACCCTCTGTACCCTCATCATCATCCTCCTGTCAAATGGATAAGAAAGTCTCAGCCAGAGCTGTCATTTAAAGCCATACCCACAAACTTTTCACTCATAAGCTTATGGTCAGTTTGATGAACCTAGGAACTACTGGCAAATTAAATACTGACAAATTTTTTCGTATGTGTATGTCACACACAGATAAGTAAACCATATTCAGTAGATAAAAAACAAGTGGTCTTCAAAGAGAGTGACAGTGCAACTGGCCACACAAGTGTTATCAACTGTATATTCTTACCAAGATGAAAGGCACTGTGAGAGCGGAGTAATCTACCAATCCAACTGTCTGAGGCAGACGCTTAATAAGTACTTCACGTGTTCTAGAGACCGAGAGACTTGACGAGTGGCTTAACCACCATACCACAGTCTGCTCCCCAGTGCACTCAATAAATGCTTACATGTACTTCAGTGATAGTAGACATATGATGGTAGCTACGTTAATGGGCAGAGGAACCAATGTGCCTAGAGTAAACCACTGGCTTTTGGTGAGAAACTGACAAACTTTCTCACATGTATATGTCATATTGGTGGACGATATCGTATGCCCACAGAGTACACAGCCACCTGAGCACTGTCGCTTGCTTACAGCTACCAATGCACTAACAGCAGTGGGGGCGTAAGCCGAGCGAATGCTTCAAATTCACCATTTATGATAAAGGTGTCGGAGAAGCCCAACTACATGTACCACAAAATGTCATGCATACAGACATTTGAAAATTTCAAAAAGAAGCGGTTCATTTTGTAAAAGTACTGATTAAGAAAACAAAGCCTTCAAAGAATCTTTAAAAAAGAAATCCCTCCTAAAAGTGCGAATAACAAACAAGTTTCCAGGGCCACCTCTGATTATCTGTTTCTCAACTGTCCGTTGAGTTCGGCATGCACGAGAATTTAAAACGCTACTCAACTCAACTGGTCACACAGAGTTATTTTGCATAAACGAGCGCTTATGACCTGAGGCAGAGATCGCATCCAGTTGAGTAAGGGCTTAAGCTTTCGTGCAGGCTGAGCTATTATACACCAGTATTCACCAGTCCTGCTTCCTCCACCTGTTCAACCTCTTCCAACTGCCACTCCCCATTCAATGAGGCTCCCAGGATTTTGTCAAAGTCCACACTTTCTTCACAGTTTTCATCTTCTTCAAATAGTTTGTCCAAACCAAACTTCAGAATGTCTTGTATCTAATGATAAAATACAAAAAGTATACATTTTATGGACATTACCAACTTGTGGTGTTAAAAATTAATAATGGGGATATCTTCACAGAGAGACACACAGGCATCAACAACACAACAAGAAGAAAGCTTCTTATACCCGTCATACTTGCACTCTAGATATTTACCACAACATACACTGCACATATATCAGCGCATATCAGAAATTTCAGATAGCATATATTTTCAAATAATTATATGGAGGCCTACCTGAACATCATTGTCAGCAATAACAGATTTCTTTGCTTCCCCTAGAGAAAACTGTCCCCCTTCTATCACACTATTGGTCAATTTGAGTTTGGCTTCTGCTCTCCGAAGTATAATCTCCTCCACCGTACTGCGTCCTATCAGTCGGATAATGCGAACTGGCCTGTACAGACAGCAACACATAGTCTACCATAGAGTGTTGACCATAGTTTACCTCAAGTAAATCCTTTCACTTTGGATCCAAATTTTAAAACAGCTAAGGAAGACATTGTGACCATGTATTTTGAAATATTCAGTAACTTGCATCACAAAAAGAGAATGTCACTATAACAACATTCATATTCAAAAGTTTTCATAGGATTTTTTGTTGTGCAAATTAAATGGATGAAGAAGAAAATTATTCAATAATACATGTATTACAGTGCAATGAATACATTCTTAAAACACTTGTTTTAATGACACATATACAATATGACATTCCTAATTTGCTTGCTATAACGATACAACCTTGTCTGGCCAATGCGGTGTGCCCTGGCCGCAGCTTGAAGGTCATTCTGAGGGTTAAAGTCACTGTCCACAAAAATCACTGTATCTGCAGAGGTCAAATTCAGGCCCTGTCCACCTAATACCATGGCAACACAAAATTATGCTCCTGTTATGATACATGTATTAAACAACAACATTCATAATTTCTATGATATTTGAAAAGAAAGAGATTTAAGGTTAAGAAACTATCACAAAGACAAGACAAGAAAAGGTAGGCGTCATATCTTGGACATGTGTATACGTGCATGCAAACAATTCAATTTTTACTTACATACTATCACATCATTTAGCAAGGTGCTTCAGTATCTTGCATTAAACTAATACTGTAGATGCATATACATAACAGATACACTGTGTTTCAATCTTGTGGTCTTTTGCAACACTTTTGCATAGCAGAGCTAAAATTCAGGATGATGACCAGTTGTTATTTATCTGTCTATAACACATAGTCATTATTGCCGTGATGTGGCCAAGATATTGCTGGCGTGGCACTGTTACAGTGGTTACTAATAGTCAGGTATATGAAGACACAGACCTGCTTTAGTACTGAGCAGGAAGACAAAGTTGTCCTCTTGGTTGTTGAAGTTCTGTATGGCCAGATAACGCTCCTCTCCCCTCACCGACCCATCCAATCGCTCGTAGTTATAACCTGAGAGTAATGCACGCAGGGGAATTCAGCCTACAAGAGCCTTCAACTTACAAGGGCATTAAACTTACATGGGCATTCAACATACAAGGGCATTCAACTTACAAGGATGATCAACTCACAAAGGTTTCTATTTACAAGGCATTCAAATTACAAGGGTATTCATCAACTGACAAGGCATTCCAATAATGAGATCATTCAGTTTACAAGGGCAGTCTACTTACAACACATTAAATTAGAAGGGTTTTCAGCTTACAAGGGCTTTCAACTCACAGGGACATTCCAACTTACAAGGGTGAACGTGTGCAACTTAAAAGGGCATTTGACTTACAAGGGCTTTCAACTCACAGGGACATTCCAATATACAAGGGTGTACGTGTGCAACTTAAAAGGGCATTTGACTTACAAGGGCTTTCAACTCACAGGGACATTCCAACTTACAAGGGTGTACGTGTGCAACTTAAAAGGGCATTTGACTTATAAGGGCATTCAGTTTATGAGGACATTCAATCCCTCACAGTCACAAATATTCTTTAAAGTTTAATATCAATTTCTGTGTTACAGGTAACACTGCATAATGTCTTGTATGTTAATTACCTCTGTATTCCAGGTAATCCTGTGTAATGTACGCTGTGTTAATTACCTTTAAAGCCTAGGTAATTCTGTATAAGACCGGGTGTGTTAATTACGGCTGCACCCCATGTAAACCTGTATAACGTCAGGTGTGTTGTGTTACCTCTGTATCCCAGGTAATAATGTCAGGTGTGTTGTGTTACCTCTGTATCCCAGGTAATAATGTCAGGTGTGTTGTGTTACCTCTGTATCCCAGGTAATCCTGTATAATGTCCAGCATCCTGGTCATCTGAGAGAAGAGGAGAACTTTGTGGCCCTTCTGTTTCAGGAAGGTAAGAAGCTTATCAATCAGAAGGAGCTTGCCACTAGCTGTCACCAGGTGTTCTCCCAGCTGAAACGGCTCAGGCTCCACACCTGTCAATCGGAGTTAATCATCACACATCGGTATATCACCCAAAACCAATCACTACAAGGGTATTACAACCACAGCCAATCATCACAAAAGGGTATTACAACCATAGCCAATCATCACACAGCCTGACATCAACCACAGCCTGTCATCACACTGGGGTATGACAACCATAGCCAATCATCACACAGGGATATGTCAGCCATAGCCAATCATCAAACACGGGTATAAATCACAGATAATCATCACTCAGTGGTATACTAACCACAGCCAATCATCACACAGGGGTATGTCAGCCATAGCCCATCATCAAACAGGGGTATGTCAGCCACGGCCAGTTATCGCATAGGGGTATATCAGCCACAGCCAATCATCGCACTTGGGTATGTCAACCACCTCCAATCATCACACAGGGGTATGTCAGCCACAGCCAATCATTGCACAGGGGTATGTCAGCCACAGCCATTCATCAAACAGGGGCATACCATTTTTTGACATGTACAAGATACCTTATATAGCAAGAAACAAAAACACATACATATACTGTGCTCTGCTACTTTCATTACTTCTGCTGCATTGCAATAAATATCATTGCTTACAGCTCTTTCAAAATTTGGAAAATCCGGTTAGTTTCAAAAAAACTTTTCACTAACCATCGAACAAGTAAGGATGGTCAACGCACTTCCTCAGCTGCATTAGGATGTTCATGAGGCGAGTTTTACTCTGTCCTGGGTTTGGGTTCTCAAAAGCTTCTACAATCAGAAGAAAGAACCAACAAACTACAATGCAAAAGCTGCATTGTGAAGAGACACCAACATTTTTGGTGACTATGCTGCTTGTAAAAGGTTCAAAATTCCTTCCTCATAAATTCTGGTGTAGTTTGTGATATGTTTGGCATTGTCTTAGATATTCACTTGTGTGATATTGCAAGACAGTCAAATGAGTGACACTGTCTAACACATGTAAGAGAATTAGAAATGGTTAATGACCGCTTAAGGATACTAGAACCTCTCAGGGGGGACATTTGGTCAAATTTTTTTTCTTTCACATTCTTGTTCTCCATTCTCCTATCTTTCCTCTCACATAAAGATGAAAACAAAATTCAAATTTTAAATACCTTAAATTTGACAAAAAGTATAACATGTTGTGAACTAAGGCAGTTGTGTTTTCTTAGTTCCCCTGATTAGGGGGATTAGCTCATTGAAGGGGTTTATCTGCTGTGAATAGACACGCCTCAGGTAAATGTTGCTTGGGCAGACTACTCCAGCAGACCCATCCACTAAAACAACAGCCTTAATCACCCCACTGGGGCACCATTGCGGGGAGAGGTTTATAACCACATTTTATCTGGTTTTACTCAGCAATGTCAAGATAAAACACCAATTTATGCTTTCACAGAGTGTGATAAGTTTTGAAATTAAACATAAGTAAGTTGATATGTTCACATTTTAACTGGAGAATGGACAATTCTTGATTAAAATTTACTGGCAAACAAATTATTGATGAATTTTGTCAGACATAATGCTCCTCCAGACATTTTCGTCTTTTTCTCCCTTTCTATTTTTCAGATGATTGTGTGGTGAAATATTTTTATTTCTTGTTTGTTTTTCAACACAATGCTATGAAACTTGGCACACATGTAGTTAAATACTTAAGCTAAAAAACACTCCCGCAAATTTTTGATACCTTTTCTAGTTTAAATGATATTAGTAAACAAAATCAAAGTTTTAAAATTTTTTACAAATTTTTGCAAGTTTTGACTTTAAATGATCATTCAGAACAATCTAAGATGAATATTAAAATCTGTGGGACAATTTTTTCAGTTTAAATAGTAAATTATCGACTTGGGCAAAAAAAAAAATGAAAATTTTGAAAATTGGCAAAAAAATAGCATTTTGAAAAATTGCCCTCATTTTTTCTTTCTTTCTCTTTATTTTGATTAATATTAAAGTTAGGCAAATTTTAAGAGCTTTTGGGGGATCAGCAACCATCCGGTTTTCAGAAAATATATACATTTGGCCATATTTGATCAATAGTTTGGGGTACAGAAAGCAAAATGTAATACTCTGCTTACAAGGGGTTCTAGTATCCTTAATACCAATACAGTACATTTTTTTCTCATCATTTCCGGTACCAGTACATAAAATATACTCTCATTTGCAACTTCACAGGACTTCAAAATCCAAATCTCTCCCTCTGAAAATTTTAAATGAAAAGACCACAAAGAGGATATTTCTAATATGTGTACATGGAGATATTGTCTTCAGACATTTACTGAAAGACAGATATCTTTACATCCACTTGAAACAGGATAATAACACAAGATAAACAGACCTAAGTCTTTGGTAAGAATAGCCTTGTAATACTTCTTCTGAACTGAGCTCAAGGTATGATATAAAACAATTTCACAACTCTTTGGTAGATCTTTCACCACTTCATTCTTGACTCTCCTCAACAAAAATGGCTGCAGTATGTCATGCAGTTCTGTTCTATCTGTTAAATAAACAAAACATGAGCATATTTAATAGAACAGAGACACAGCCAGATTATTACATTAAACTTTAGAGAGGATAGACTTTAAAAGGTTATCATCTAACAGGGAAATGCTTACACCCATCTTCTGTCCTGTAGTGTACAGTAACAGATTTGTATATTACGTATATGATACGCAGACATTTTGAAACAGTTATTCAGGATATCAATCTAACTCACATTTTTTGGCACTCTCTTCCTCAACGTCTTCAAACCTTTCCAGGAAAATCTCCCTGTATTTTTCCCTCAAGATTTTGGGTGCCACAAAGCTGAGCAAACTGTACAGCTCTTTGAGATTATTCTGAACTGGGGTCCCTGTTAGCAGCACTCTGTGTTCTATGTCAAACTGAAATGAGAACAGCAAAAAGGCATCAACCATACAGCCTGCTGCAGATAACAGAAATGTGCTTGGTGTAGGATAGACTCGTGGTTCTTCAGTTTGTCAGCTTCATCAACAACTAGCAGTGACAAGGACAGATGTTCACCAACTGACTCATTCTTCACCACAAACTTACCTTACAAAGTGTCTGGTTTAGGATAGACTCACGGTACTTCAGTCTGTGAGCTTCATCCACAATTATCACTGACCAGGACAGCTGTCCAAGAAATCACTCATTCTTCACCACAAACTTACCTTACAAAGTGTCTGGTTTAGGATAGGCTTATGTACTTCAGTCTGTGAGCTTTATCCACAATTAGCACTGACCAGGACAGCTGTCCAAGAAATCACTCATTCTTCACCAAAAACTTACCTTACAAAGTGTCTGGTTTAGGATAGGCTTATGTACTTCAGTTTGTCAGCTTCATCCACAACTTGCACTGACAAGGACAGTTGTCTACGAAATGACTCATTCTTCATCACAAATTTACCTGGCAAAGTGCCTGATGTAGGATAGACTCATGGTTCTTCAGTCTGTCAGCTTCATCCACAATTATCACTGACCAGGACAGATGTCCAAGAAATCACTCATTCTTCATCACAAATTTACCTGACAGAGTGCCTGATGTAGGATAGACTCATGGTTCTTCAGTCTGTGAGCTTCATCCACAACTAGCACTGACCAGGACAGATGTCCACGAAATGACTCATTCTTCATCACAAATTTACCTGACAGAGTGCCTGATGTAGGATAGACTCATGGTTCTTCAGTCTGTGAGCTTCATCCACAACTAGCACTGACAAGGACAGATGTCCACGAAATGACTCATTCTTCACCACAAATTTACCTGACAGAGTGCCTGATGTAGGATAGACTCATGGTTCTTCAGTCTGTGAGCTTCATCCACAACTAGCACTGACCAGGACAGATGTCCAAGAAATGACTCATCCTTCAGCAGTATCTGTCATGACAGGAGACCAGAAACCAGTTGTGCACTTCATGTATTTATAAAACAAACGACACACATTCAACAATAAGTACCATTTTGTTAAAATATTGTTGAATTGGTACTTTGAAAGACCTGAACTACCTCATTTCTTGGATATACAAACAAAAAAATATTACAACTGGCCTTGAAGTCTCAGAGTGTTGTGCAAAGCTTACATCAATCAATGAAGTCAATTAAAGCTTGCTCGGTCATGTTCCATCATACTGAACAGTAACTAGTATTATTTTGAAACGTCTCCACAAACCTCATAGGTTGTCAGCAGGACATCAAATGGGATCTTTCCTTTCTTTCTACTCTTTAAAACTTCATGTCGTAAATTTTCTCGGAAGTCCTTGTTCCCTATATAAATCATCACTTCCAGTCCTGGGGCAAACCTAAAAGGTACCAAGTAAATTTTTCATCAATTTATGAGGCATTAAGATAACAACACCATAAACACTTACACACACAGCCACTGCAAGGGTATTCAGCTTCTATTTTTATATTTTGTTCATCAAACTTTACATCACCACATTACCAAACTCTTCAACACTGTAACAGTTTCTGTTTGCATACTAACTAACTTGTGAAGCTCTGCTTGCCAGTTCCCGGTCACAGAGAGAGGTGCCAGTATCAAACACGGAGCTTTAGTCAAGTTATTCCCACGAAGGTAAACAATAAATGAGATGCTCTGAAACAAGGAAAAACATAATTTATTTATTTTAACATCCATGGCCCATGATAAAACAATAAGTGAAGAACTTTTTCACCTGTCAGACTGTGACGTACATACTTTACATGAAATACTGGTGAAAAACATGCAGCCTTTAACAAAAGACTGCAAAATAACCAACCACTTAATGCCACAAAAGGCTCACCAGTAACTGGAGAAGAGAAATACGTAAGTCAGAAACTGCTGTGCTAGTTGTTGTAAAGTCAACAACTTTAATGGTCATGATATGGAAAAAGTATGGAGTTAATCATGAGATTGGAGAAAACAACAAATGTGAAATAAACATACTTTATAAGTGGAATACAGAAATATAATTTATTAAAATCTGACATTATGTATGACTTAGCAAAACTGTACATTAAAATGTTCACTCTGGACAGCACACAATCATAAACTTCACCATCATATAGTTGTGGTACTGCCATGTTCATTTAACACACATGTATATAACCACATTCTATCCTCATATAACGACCCGAGATTGGAGGATACCATTTAATATGACAAACACATCTTAATACTTTGTTGGATACATATGGTCAGTATCTCATTATCATCACCTGGCAAGTCTTGCCAAGCCCCATCTCATCTCCAAGGATACAGCCATGTTCTCTATGGAAACGCTCTATCAGCCAATTGACTCCATCAATTTGATATGGTCTAAGTTGTATATCTGTAAATGAAAGCAAACATTACCATAAAGAGTACTGAAGGTCCAGATACAAATATCTGTACACAAATACCTGTATACCTGTACACAAACCTGTACCAGTATATGTTTGTGTTTAATTTGAATTTATAATTATTGGCCCGAGGATAAAAAACTGCAACAGTTTCTGAGGTGAAAATGGATGCCTGGTTACCATAGCATTCTGAAAAATATTTATAAATGTAGGTCAGTCTTGAAACATGGTCTATGTAGCCTATACTCTCTCCTACACAGAAATCTTTGAAAGATGGGTAAACAAACAATATAGGGTAATCTATGCTTGAAGAACCAATAACATTTTAAAAGCCTACATAGCTACAAGTTAAATGATGATTTGGATTTACTGATTAATGCTTGTATGGTCAACTGTACTGTACCTATCGTTGAATCAATCAGATAAACAGAGGTATGGTGAAGGTCTGTAGTGACGAAGTTATATTTATACCAGAGACCCACAAAAGTGAAATTAAAGAGTACTTTCGTATAACGCCCTGTAAAACTTAATCATTAGCCTCCCAAAAAACCTATGAGTATAGGTCTATAGAACAGCCTCCATGATCTTTGGCTCTAGCAGTCTATTGGCAGATTAAGTCTGGGATGACAATATTGTATCCCGGATTAAATCCGTGTGCCTTTCCCCAGCTGGCTGGTTTCTGGGTCTTTATTCTGGGAGTGAAAACTGTAGCACTAGCAGTGGTGGCCAAAGAGCTTCGGCTTAACGGAGTTGCACAGTCGTAACGTGTACACCATGTTGACTTCCGATCTTTGCTTATGTTTTGACCAGGTGTACAGGCTTGACACTGTTTTGACAACGTTCGTTTGTCCCTGACAAATCACAGTGTTGAAACACTGTCACGCTCGACACAATTCAAGTTTCTGGTTTTCTCAATCACCTGTCAAACCAAGTTTATCCAGGTTTTCCTGCTTGACATGATGATTCTTGACATTTCTTCCCTCTAAATTCTGCAGTTTTTCCTTTATTCGATCCATGGTCAGTCTGTTGTGCTAAAGAATTTCAAGTTAAATACTCCGAAATGTTCATTTTGATTGCACATCTCACGGAAATCCACTTCAGACTTGCCGCAACAACATCACGCAATCTTCTACGACGGAGGCAATGAAGTAAAACAATACAGTCGACTAATTTCCTCTAATAGACTTTAAAGATTTTGATATAATATGATTTTTTTCTGATCTTTTCTCGCAGGATGTCACTCAGATGGTTACTAATTTTTTGTGAAAAGACCATTTCCAGGTTCGCTGAAACATTAAATTGCATGCTGACTAAAGTAAAATAGAAAATATTTAGTCTAGTAGCAATTACCCCTACTAGACTAAATATTTCTGTAATGTAGGCTGTAGTGGCGAGATGGCGGGAAATTCCAAGTGAAATGTGTGTTGTGATACCAAATTCTTAGGTCACGTTTCATCTTCAGATCATGAATAATTGAAATGGGGGATGGCAGTGGCGTTGAAGAGTTTTCCGGTGTGTATTAATTATTATTCCAGGGTTATAATCCGTGTTATTTTATACGAATTCACGACTGCCATCTGCCCGAGTTTAATCATTGGGGGGCCAGTTTTCGACACAGCTGGAAATGATATAA
This sequence comes from Acanthopleura granulata, assembly GCA_016165875.1. Classification (NCBI taxonomy): domain Eukaryota; kingdom Metazoa; phylum Mollusca; class Polyplacophora; order Chitonida; family Chitonidae; genus Acanthopleura; species Acanthopleura granulata. Next base: position 12,502,457 of record JABBOT010000001.1, on the reverse strand, counting down.
AGTACATGTTTTATGCAAGTGTTGTATCTGTGATATAAACCTTTTTTTTTTAACTGCTGCAACCTATACGCCTACCCGGGCCGTGTTCCATAATGCAATCGTAGTTCATGTAATTCCCAGAATGTCACTGTAGACATGGACGTGGGCCAGTTTTGAAATTAGTCCGAGATTGGTCTGACGTTGGGATTTGCTTTAGAAATGACGTCCTTGATCAAATACCCATGTCAGAACCCTAGTGTGAGAGACATGGTGACTAACAGTTAGCACCGCTAAAAAACATTTCACATACTTGTAGCTGGTCAAATCCTAGTGAGTTGTTATAACCTTTCCCATTCCCATCACCACACATAAGTTTGCAAGGGTATTCAGTCGAGTATCAGTTATTAGGAGTAAGCATGCAGGCTGTGTGGTAGTGACATGTTTTCAAGACAGCAGCCACACGAGTAAACCGGTAAATACAATTTTGGGAATGTGCCAATAAGTGGACAAGTAATATTTCTTCCAACATACTTTTTTCTTCTTTTTTTTCACTCTCCAGAATTATTGTTGCAGTGCACTTTTGAGGTCCTTTTAATTGTTTCATTTATAGTATTGTTGTTTTGCACTATCAGAAAGAAAGTGAACTGTGTAGTTGTGTAGTTCATGAGTTGGACTATGAGTGACAATTCTTGTGTTCACTTGCATGACCCAGTTGAATGCCGCAGGAAATGGTACATGCTCAAAACAAATGGCAGCAGTGTAACTTAGAGGCTTTTTTACTAGAAACAAAAGTGTATTGGATTACCCTTACAAAATTAGGTGTGGCGACGGGAAGGGGAGGGTTAAGACCACTCACCTGGATTTGACCAGCAAGAGGTAGGTGGAAGTGTTTTTTCGCAGTGCCAACTGTTAGTTACCACCTCTCTCGCACTAGTGTTCTCTGGCGTTGGTGTTTGAGCAACCGCATCTCTTCTAATGCAAATCCTAACATCAAAGCAATCCCAGACTAGTTTGAAATGCAACTGTAGAAAATGAAAGGATACCACCCACAAGCAAACCTCTACCCTGTAAACACAAGAATGTTTTGCCAGCAGCAAGAGTGTAAATGTCCAAAAGCATCTGAAAATAAGCACAAACTCTGACTACAGAATAAACTTGTTGTTCATTGTTGGAAATCAAATTTTGCTGTATTCACTAAGAGTGTTTATAGTTAAATGTAATATTCATCTCACTCATTCTCTTGAAGCATTATTTAAGGCATATGTGCTAGATGAGCACCAGAGAGAGTTGCTGGAAATCATGGAAGCTGAAGATGAGGGCGATCATTATTCTATCACAGTCAAGTAAGTCTGACATACACTATACAATAAACGCTTCCATACTTTATGGTAAATATCATTTTAGACATATAATCATAACTATCTGTAGTGCCAAACTGAGTCTTTGAGCTTTGCTTTGGATCCCGCTTTTTAAATGTGGGTAGGCCTGTAGCTTAGTAAAGTGAATCATGTTTTAGCTCTAATATTAATGTGCATTGTCTTCAGCATGATGCAGTAGTGAAGCAGCGCCGCAAATATGACTGCATTAGGATTGTACAGTGCAAGGTTTTTCTGACCATAATGAAATACTGGGGTCGCCTCGGCTCAGAAATATAACAGCATAAGGATTACCCTGTGCGAGGACCTTCTGCGCGATGAGATAGTGAGGCAGCACCACATATATAACTACATTAGGATTGCAAATGTTCTGTGCTTGTGGTGTGAGTTATCCATTGCAATATGTGACCAAAATGGTCACAATGTTGGCAGTGGCTTGTCCCTGCTTGAGACCAGTGTGTTACTGTGTGACTGTTCTGTTGTCGGTGCCGTGTCCCTTTTTGAGAGCAGTATGTTACTGTGTGATTTCTCTGTTGCCACTGCCTTGTCCCTGTTTGAGAGCAGTGTGTTACTGTGTGACTGTTCTGTTCCCGGTGCCGTGTCCCTTTTTGAGAGCAGTATGTTACTGTGTGATTTCTCTGTTGTCACTGCCGTGTCCCTGTTTGAGAGCAGTGTGTTACTGTGTGACTGCTCTGTTTCCAGTGCCTTGTCCCTATTTGAGAGGAGGCTGTTACTGTGTGACTGCTCTGTTTCCAGTGCCTTGTCCCTTTTTGAGAGCAGTATGTTACTGTGTGATTTCTCTGTTGCCACTGCCTTGTCCCTGTTTGAGAGCAGTGTGTTACTGTGTGACTGTTCTGTTCCCGGTGCCGTGTCCCTATTTGAGAGCAGTATGTTACTGTGTGATTTCTCTGTTGTCACTGCCTTGTCCCTGTTTGAGAGCAGTGTGTTACTGTGTGACTGCTCTGTTTCCAGTGCCTTGTCCCTATTTGAGAGGAGTGTGTTACTGTGTGACTGCTCTGTTTCCAGTGCCTTGTCCCTATTTGAGAGGAGTGTGTTACTGTGTGACTGCTCTGTTTCCAGTGCCTTGTCCCTATTTGAGAGGAGTGTGTTACTGTGTGACTGCTCTGTTTCCAGTGCCTTGTCCCTATTTGAGAGGAGTGTGTTACTGTGTGACTGCTCTGTTTCCAGTGCCTTGTCCCTATTTGAGAGGAGTGTGTTACTGTGTGACTGCTCTGTTTCCAGTGCCTTGTCCCTATTTGAGAGGAGTGTGTTACTGTGTGATGGCCTGCTTTCCCACCCTGCCCAGGTCCTGGCTGTCTTTGACAGAGGCCTGATTAATGCTCAGAAAACCCTGCTGGAGGCCTACAGGGACACACCTGACCAAATGGTAAGTCACTTACAACACTTAAGCATTTACATTACTGTATTTGGACAGTGCAGCTGTCGATGTAATAAAATATTATGCACAATGTTTTTTGATAAGTTTGTTTGTTACAAGTAGGACTATTAAGAATTGTTTAGGTGTATTATGTCTTAGTTTTTATGGCTTTACCATCGCTTAGAATCTGAAATAAAATTTTCATTTTATTGAAGTTATTTGATTATTTTGTCAATGTAGCATCAATGAATGACATTGTTTATTCAAGACGGTGAAGGCTAATGTTCATGCTCGGATCACGGCCTTGCCAGTTTGCCCAGAGCTTACAAGAACCAACATACCTAAAACGTCTGATGTGGACAGGTTTCTCTCCATTACAGGTAGATATAGATAATTAACTACAATGTTGCTAGGCTAACAATATACATAGAAGATGCCGTATGAGTAGTGATTGTTTCTGGCAATGATGCTGGCTCTGGGGGTTAAGTTGTGTATTTAGTGTTTTGTGTCAAGACAGTGGTTATCTGCCAAGGACTAAATTTGTCTTGCATTTCTTGGTATAAAAGCATGTTACCATTTGTTTTTTTTTTTTGTTTTTTTGTTTTTTTTTTGGTTGAAATCTATTTAATGCCATACAAGTATGTGACAAAGCAAAGAAAGCAGAAAGAAAGGTGCAGGCAAAGAGAGGCTTAGATATATATGCTTTTGAACACTGTTATTATTAGTGCCTTCAATCTCCATGTTCTTGTAAGGAGAATATATATATTCTTGATATATTTGCATCGACATGTGAAACTGTTGTTATAGGAACTGTTATCCGTACAACTGTACCCAAGATCCTGGAGTATGAGAAGGATTACCTGTGTGGCAAATGTAAACACATGTTCACTGTGGAGGTGAGCAAGTCTGTGAGGAAACATGCCTCTTCATTGTTGTTGTGATATGATGTTTGTAGTAGTGCATCTGGTCTCGTCTTGCAGATTGTGGTGGAAGTAATACACTTAAAACCTTCATGTGTCTTTCAATAGCCAGGGCACACGAGGTGCTCATATGACTGTTTAAACAGTCTGACGTTCACTGAAGACTACTCGTCTTACACCAATGTGGTGTGCACATCTGTACATCCCACGTGGGAAAGTTTGTCAGTGACTAGCCAAATGTTGATGGTTTATACCAGACTCTCCAGTTTTCCTCCACGCATTAAACTAGCCTGCATCATGTGAGTAAAAAATTCTTGCCGAGGGCATTAAACGATCCAATAAATAAAGTAATAAAACCTTGATGAATCAATTAGTACATGTGTTCCCAAAATAACTAAAGTGTTTATTTTATGGTGAGAAAAACAGGTGTGACATCATAGGACAACATTGGACCATTGATTTCAGTGAACAGTTGTAGGACTATTCAGGTCATCTGCCACGAAGTTTATAGATGACTTGGCTTCCCGAATGTGGCATAGTTTGTCACGTTCTTACCAAAGGCCCTGTGTTTTATTCCTGACACTAAACATGTAGGTTTCTTCTACCCACAAAACCGACTGCCACCTTATAAGTGGAAAATCTTTCACTACAGTGTGGAACACTAAACAATACCATCAAACTTCGGATATGAATGAGCAGCTTCAGTGCAATATATGCACATTTGTGATATAATTTTGGAGACAAAAGTACATTGGTTGGATAGATCAGTTTTCATGGTTTCACAAAAAGAATAATTTTATCTGTCAAAACAGAATAATGCCTTCAGAATATGCTTGAATAAATGCCTTCCAAATATGTGAAAAGGTTGAAGAATTATAATAAATACATGAAGTTTGCCAGGTTGATTCTGTTTAACATAAGAACGTCTGAGAGTTTGTTGATGTTTCCTGACCAACCTTTTTACAGGCTGATTTCCAGCAGCACTATGCCATGTGTCGCCCAACACGATGTCCTAATGAAGCGGAACAGTGCAAGTCCACAAACTTTGCTGCAGTCAGTGACAAAGGTGATTGTTGTACAAATGTAACAGTTAGCGTGCAGATAAAATTTGTCTGCTTTTCCAGCCAACATTTTCTGTTTTTCTTTCACACATGCGTCATTGAAGCAGTATTATATTTGCAAACAATAATTTCAGCAATTTACGTGCAAAAATATATACATGTAAGGGTTTTAGGCAAAAAGCATTTTGTTCTGTGTAGTGTACTAGATGTATGTAGTTTTTGAGATGACCCAGTTAGAATCATAATGTATTGTTGCACATTATAGCATAGACAGCAGAAAACTGTACTGGTTTGGCTACAATACACCGTCGCCGAGCAGTCGCACGAACGTGTCCGACTGATCAATCAGAACCACAATCAATCCAGCAGTACTGGAAAAGGCTAGCAGTCTTCTCAGTGCAACCAATTACCATGCATTTACCATGATCCTAAGGCTGTCAGTTAGCTACGGCCTTCTCACAGTTTTTCTTCCTCTTGGCAGCTCTTGCAGCCCAGTCACCATCTCCGGGTTTCTCCGTGATCCTGTCTCCCAGGGAAATTGCAGGCCTATTAGCACCACTGCCAGTTTCCGAACCCTTCGTGGTTCTACAAGATTAACAGACCACTGGCTCCAAGCCCTTCACTAGCCCAGACATCTCCAATCTGCTGTTCAGTCCCTGGCTACCTGTGGTTTCCTCCAAAAATTTCACTCTTCGTGGGGCTCCGGTTGGCCGAGTGGTTATCAGTACCCCTAGGAAGCAATCATTGTAGAGCCACAACCCTGACCTATGTTCACGGCCCTTTCTCACACATACCAGTGGCCTGACGCAAACGTCCCACACGACCCCAAGGGTGTGGTGATGGGGGCTGTCCGGTCGTATGGGCTCCTCTCGCTCAACAGGGAAGCACAATCTAGTAAAGAAATCTTACCTCACACAGTGGATTTGTACTATAAGCCGAATTGGCATTGGAGACGTCGTGTGAGATTAAGAATTGGACACTGTTTGATGTATCAAATACTGTAGTTGAAGTATGTTGAAGTAATACTTCAACATAATGTAGGGCATGCCAAGAGAAAATTTATAAAGCTCAGCATATCTTAATTCATGATTTTTGTGAGGTTTATTTGGGTCATTTGAGGTGAACTGGGGTGTTCTTAACAATTTAAATGGGGTTGACAGTGTCCAACCACATGCAGCAGGAATCTATAACTGCACTATAGGATACCATGCCTCACCTGAAGCATAGTTTGTATAAAAAGTAGAAAAACTATACGTTGGCTGGATATCAGTGAAATTCTTAATGTATTCAGTTTAAAATGTTAGAGTTAGACTATGTAAATTATGGTATTTCAGTCAATTATATACAGACTTTATCTTACTTATTCACTTCTACGACGGTGTTCAGGTTTGTAGGTGAAGGACATCCAATAGTAAAATAATAAAAAGTACTTTTTATTTAAAATAAATATTTGTTGAGGATTTTTTGTAAAAGTTGAATGAAATTCAGTTTGACAGTATTGATTCTTCCAGGTGCTCCACCAATGAAATGTCGGAATTACCAGGAGATAAAGGTCCAGGAGCAGGTTCAACGGCTGGCCGTGGGGACAATCCCGCGCTCAATGTGGGTCACCCTGGAGGACGACTTGGTCGACAGCTGTAAGGCTGGGGATGATGTCATCATCTGGTAAGCTTATGGGGACAAGATTATGTTGGGCACATGGGGAGAAGAGTTGCATGTTGAGGAACAGAAATTACATTTGTGATCACATTTGTCTGGTGAGCAAATTGAGATCACATTTGTGACGAGGACACTTGCTTGAGGACAAGCTGAGATATCATCTAGTAGGTGAGCTAACTGAAATTACATTTGTGATCACATTTGTCTGGTGAGCAAATTGAGATCACATTTGTGACGAGGACACTTGCTTGAGGACAAGCTGAGATATCATCTAGTAGGTGAGCTAACTGAAATTACATTTGTGATCACATTTGTCTGGTGAGCAAATTGAGATCACATTTGTGACGAGGACACTTGCTTGAGGACAAGCTGAGATATCTAGGAGGTGAGCTAACTGAAATTACATTTGTGATCACATTTGTCTGGTGAGCAAATTGAGATCACATTTGTGACGAGGACACTTGCTTGAGGACAAGCTGAGATATCATCTAGTAGGTGAGCTAACTGAAATTACATTTGTGATCACATTTGTCTGGTGAGCAAATTGAGATCACATTTGTGACGAGGACACTTGCTTGAGGACAAGCTGAGATATCATCTAGTAGGTGAGCTAACTGAAATTACATTTGACTGGTTATCCAACCGAGGGCAAAAAGTGAGATCATGTCAGTGTTGAAAAAGTAATAGTGTGATATTGTATAAAGATAAAACATTAGAGAGTTTGTGCCCATTAGTTTCAAGGAGCCTGCTTACATCTTATGTTTGCAATCTTCTGTTTTCCATGTTACTTATTAGGCAGGTGAGATCACATTGATTATCTGAGCAGATAAATCATGGGCACGGTGTCTATGTCCTATTGTTTTGAAGACAAAGCGAGTTTTAATATTTAAAAGCAAGTTTTTGTATTCTGAAATGCCACAATGCTTCGGTTCAATACATATGTTAACCTGAAACAAAAATGTAAGAAATCACGTCAAAAGAAAATTTCCTTAGTATTGTTGTTGACAGAACTACTTTATTAAGTTGAGAGTAATCTGTTTTAGTGGCATTGTGATGAGGCGCTGGATGCCAGCAGTGATGGACATCAAGTGCGACATAGAAGTGGTGATTCGGGCCAACCATGTGCTGGTCACTAATGGTCAGAAGAATACTGTACTTGTCACTCCAGAATGGGTAAGGCAGGGATTTACTACTCAGGCAGGTAACATGGAAAGTAAGTGTCAGGAAGTGGGTTTCAGAGACTATTCCACATTGTCTCCAGACTGACTATTACACTGTTTTGTCCACAAATGTTTGCACAGCATTAATGAAAAGAGACAATCTGAACTATGAGAATAGAATTTTCCTCCAATATGAATATTCTCAGCTTGTTTTACCACGAATATTTATTTATTCTTACTTTTACTGAATTTGTACTTATTTCTTATCGTTTTATCATGTTCTAATATGGTTTCATTTCTAGGAAATTATGCAATGTAAACCATATTGTCTGCGTTGAATTTTGACCCCAAATTATTTTTCCAGCAATGAATATGCTTTAAATATCTCTCAGAAAACTGTGGCCTAGAGGACTACTGGTTTGCTGGAAGATTCCTGGTCTTTGATGAAATTACATTGAATAATCTAGATTATTTGCTGTCTGCCCTATAACACAGAGCCAGGTGTCCATCAGATACCATGGAAATGTCTGTACCTGTTCACACTATTTGGTTTCCTCAACAGAAAGCAGAGTTTGAAGAGTTCTGGGAGAAGCACAAGAGCAGCCCACTGACAGCGAGAAACCAGATTCTGGCCAGTCTTTGCCCTCAGGTGTACGGCCTCTATGTGGTCAAGCTAGCAGTCACCCTGGCACTGACAGGAGGGGTACAGGTAAACTGACCAGCACTGGGTAGCAGTCACTGTGTGTCATCCTCGAGAGAGGTGGTCAGTAGTTCAGTGGATAGTTTCATGCATTTTGATATCCACAATTAGTCATGACTAAATTTTCGACGAAAAGGCTGCATGAAGTACGGGTTTGTCAATACTTAGGCCATCCTTGAAAATTTGTTCGTTGGCCATAACTTGACTGATCCTTCAAAAATTGCTTACTCAAAGTATTAATTTATTAAAAATCCTTATCTTTTTCAAGAGCCACAATAAAAAAATTTTATAGAATTCTAGAATTCTCTTCCGACCAACCCTATTTTTTTAAGCCCTACAATTGTTAAGGATGGCCTTAGCATATACACGTACCTGCCACAACACATCCTAATTATGGATGCAGAGGCTTCAGAGCCGTAATGTGGCTCCCAGCTTATGCTGTCATAACTGACCCAGATCAGAAAGACATGACGATGTACTGATTTATATAATGGGAGGAGTTTACAAATTCCTCATCCAAACCTGATACTGAACCTGTACCTTGCATACCTCTAAGTCAGAAGTTGCTTATCTTAGCACTGAGCGATGTCTCCCCCTGCACCCACAGTGTTAAGCTTGGTTTGCAAAGAGCAATATTTCCTGGGTTAATACCTGTGAATTACATGTATCATGTGTAATACTAAATGTGACTGGGCTAACCAGCTGGAGATTTGAACTAGCGACCTCTTGGTTTTAAGTGTACACCTCTACCACTAGACTAAGGGGAAATTCCCTCAAGGCTGGGAGTAGATAGCCCCTATATTTCACCCTGTTACATTCATCCCTCATTTTCCAAGTCATGACTTCCCAGATAAGGCCAGTTGAACGCACTCAGAATCCACCAAACCATCGCCGCCTGCGCGGGCATAAGTGAATGTTATAAAGTATATTTTATAAAGTGAATACATTTTTGTATCTTTCAGAGAAATGATGCCTCGGGAAGTCGTGTGCGGGGTGAAATCCACATGCTGTTGGTGGGAGACCCAGGTAACCGGGGTGGGGCGTGTGATGAATCCTGTCTAATTGATGCATGGAAGTGTCTAACTCAGGTAGCCTGTAGACATAGCGGTTTTATTTTTTTATTTTTACCTGTGTGGCTTTGGCATGCTATTATGGAAGTCAAGATATAGATATTCAGCTGATTCTTGATGTTTTCTTTGTTCTCCAGGAACTGGAAAGTCACAGTTTTTGAAGTATTCCTCCAAGATTACGCCTCGGTCTGTGTTAACCACAGGCATAGGGAGCACTAGTGCAGGACTGACAGTTACTGCAATCAAGGTAAATCAACATCAGCCCGGTAGACTGCCAGCTTACAGGAGAAGACCGGGGAAGTATTGGACAATTTATGGTAAAAGAGTATGGACTGAAGATTTAAAAATGACCTTCAAATTATTTTTTCAGGTTCGAAGCAGCAAATTTTAAGGGACATCGTAACACACACTCAATCGCGAATAATAAATACCTCCATGTGAAAGGGAATGTAACTTTGAAAGTAATGACTGTGAAATTTTGATCAGTCAGAACGCAGGATTAGATAAAGCCCCATTAATGCATATGACATGAATCTGGCCTTTAAATCATTACCATTCTGTCTTTTGAATGTGTATAACACTACATGTACTTGTATAGGCTATAGGGATCCGAATTCAACTCGATTACTGACGGCTGTCTGCTGCCCTTTGTTCTGTTAGTGCACAGACAACAACAAAGTACAGGCAGGATGCCACACTAGAGAGTGAAGGGCCCGGTTCACAGCAATCAGTCAGCATCAGATTGATAAAATGTCAGCGTCTTCTGACATCTATATGAGCTTAAGGTGATGAGCCACATCCTGTCACTGTACCATTGGTGCCCACCCATGTGCTCTGCATACAGGTTTCCAAATCTCACCTGTGCAATCTATAGTTCTAAAGCAGATTAAGGCTCAACATATATGTTGATGTTTTTTGGTTAAAGTCTCACATTTTGTGTTATTTCTGCTGAATAAATCCCTAAAATCTGAACGTCCTAGATCAAGGTTTGGCTTGTGTTTGTGCACAAACAGGACAGTGGTGAGTGGCAATTGGAGGCTGGGGCCCTGGTGCTGGCTGATGGAGGCCTTTGCTGCATAGATGAGTTTAACAGTATCCGTGAGCATGACCGGGCCAGCATACATGAGGCCATGGAGCAACAGACCATCAGTGTGGCCAAGGTGAGCAACACACAAGTATAAAAGTATCCGAGAGCATGACCAGGCCAGCATACTCGAGGCAGTGGAACAACAAACCATCAGTGTGGCCAAGGTGAGCAACACCACAAATATAAAAGTATCCGAGAGCATGACCAGGCCAGCTTACAGCGTGTGGCCAAGGTGAGTAATACATAAAGGTTGAAAACATTCACTCTGTCCAATCCATGTAAACTGTATTTCATCTAAGTTTAACTTTTTTTCAATTGACACATTGTGTTTGGTTTTAATTGATTCATCCATGCTGGAAGATACTTTCTCATCACGAAAACTCAAGTGTTCACAGCCATGGTGGCTGAATTGGTCAAACACTATTTACACCTAATATATATTATAAGGTACATAGCTTCATTGCCTGGGACATAACCCTTAACTTTACATAACAGGACATAAAACACGGAAATATATTACAATTTCAACCAAACAACGTTTATTCAAAAGCTGACACACTAGGCTTTAGGCTTGTGTATGAATTGACAAACAAACTTTCTGTTGGCTGCAGGAAACCGAAAACCCCTAAGTTTGTAAGTTTTTTCTTTCGTTGGGCAAACCTGCTAACAGGAAAATCAGGTCACAGCAAAAAGCTTGTTCTGATTGGTCACACACCAGCCAAGCATAGTGTGAGACCAATCAGAGCAAAAGTTTTATCACCTTGCTGACTAAACAGTCATGGGTGCTAGATAATTTGAGAGCTCTGCTGTATGGAGTGAAGAGCAGAGGAAGCCGTCCAACTAAAGAAAAAAACCTACAAACTTGTAGATTTTATTCTTCGTGTAGCCAGGAGAAAGCATGTTTGTTTGTCGATTCATAAATCAGTGTAAAGCCTAGTGTGTCAGCTTTCAAACGAACATCATTTGGTTGAGATTGTAATATTTTTTTGTGTTTTGTGTCCACTTATATAAAGTTCGGGCTTATATCCCAGGCAGTGAAGTTATTTACCTTGTTATATTTATTAGGTATAAAAAGCGTTCTGCCACCCATGAACCAAACTATCATTTTCAGGCCTTTCTCTGCTTCCAAAAATGCATTTGTACAGGTGAATCTTCAGGTGACTTACAATGGTCACAGTGACCATAAGTTGTTGTCATCTCCACATGTAAAATATGCTCTATGCAGTGCAGCTGTGGATGGGTGAATTTATGGATTGAAACCATTTCCTGCTATTTTGTGATGTTGTATTTGAACAAAGAAGGATGCCAGAAGTATTCATTGCTCACACATGTGGTGCTTGGTTCCTGGAGGACAAAATACATACATCAGCTCTCCCACAGGAGTTGACCATTCATTTACTTGAAAATACTGATGTGTCAGATTTCTGCTTCTCTTTGTTTGTGCAGGCTGGACTGGTATGTAAGCTGAACACAAGGACCACCATCCTGGCTGCCACAAACCCCAAAGGGCGCTATGATCCGAATGAGGTGGGTCAGTTTTGTCCACATACACCGCACTGACTAAATCAGACTGGAAATGCAATGTGCTCACTAAGGTCTTGTCTCTCATATGTTTATGTCCTGCCTGACAGCTTCTTGCCACACCCACCTTTAGCCCTGACCTCATTTGTGACTCATGTACATGTGTGAAGGTGTAATAATTCCACCAGAGGTCTGACTTTGGTAAAATCTGGTGTACAGATTCATGTTGTGCCTCCTCAGGTGATGGTTAGGAACAAGCTTCAAACATGTATAATTCTTGTACCTGCAGTGAAGTTCAATCAGAAATTGTGTCAGGACCAGAAACCTGAAAATTTGCAATTTCTTTTATTAATTCATCACAATGGCCAAGAAAATGGAAATTGAGTAAGTGTTGGTTATACTGTGACTGAGTGAGGTGTCATGTGTGGTATCATTGGCATGTTGTTCCAGTGTCAGTACACTGTGATTGGGTGAGGTGTCATGTCTGGTGTACCAGAACTTGGCATGTTGTTCCAAGGTCAGTATACCGTGACTGGGTGAGGTGTCATGTCTGACATACGGGTGCTTGGCATGTTGATCCAGTGATGGTGTACTTTGACTGGCTGAGATGTCATGTCTGGTGTACTTGGCATGTTGTTCCGGTGTCGGTATACTCTGACTGGGTGAGATGTCATATCTATTGTGTTTTGGCATGTTGTTCCAGTGTCAGTATAGTGTGACTGGGTGAGGTGTCATGTCTTATGTTATTGGCATGTTGCTCCAGTGTCGGTATACTGTGACAGGGTGAGTTGTCATGTCTGGTGTACTTGGCATGTTGTTCCAGTGACAGTATACTGTGACTGGGTGAGGTGTCATAGCCGGTGTATGTGGCATGTTGTTCCATTGTTGGTATACTGTGACTGGGTGAGATGTCATGTCTGGTGTATGTGGCATGTTGTTCCAGCCATTAGTATACCATGACTGGGTGAGGTGTCATGTCTGGTGTGCTGGGCATGTTGTTCCAGTGTTGGTATAGTGTGACTGGGTGAGGTGTCATGTCTGGGGTGTGTGGCATGCTGTTTCAGTGTTGGTATATTGTGACTGGATGAATGGTCATGTTTGGTGTGCATGGCATGTTGTTCCAGTGTTGGTATTCTGTGACTGGGTGAGGTGTCATGTCTGGTGTACTGGGCATGTTGTTCCAGTGAGGCAGCACTGCAACTTTAATGGCACTGGAACTGATCAGACACAAAAGGACATGGTTGTGATACAATTAAAATAATATTGAAAGATTAAACTAGCAAACTGACAAACCATGGTGTATGGTTGATGTTTTACCTCGACAAAGTTTAAGAGAGTATGGAGTAGTGATTGACTAAACCCTCACTCTGTCCTTTCTTGCAGTCTATCAGTGTGAACATCGCCCTAGCCAGCCCACTGTTGAGCAGGTTTGACCTGGTGCTTGTGCTGCTGGACTCGCAGAATGAGGAGTGGGATAGGGTTGTCTCCAGTTATATTTTGGAGGACAAAAAACCATCAGGTAACCTTGGAGATAAGCTGGTTATTACAGTCCGTGTAACAGTATCAGGGGTTTTCCAGCCAATTTCATTTTAGAAACTCAATTTGAACACATCAGAAAACTTAATATTTTTCATCAAAATCTATCTAAAACTCAATTTATTTCATGAAAACTCAGTGCAAAATTTGTCTGAAACTCAACTTTCTGATATTTCTCATGGCAGTTACCATGATGAGAAAGTGGCTAGAGACAACGTTCATTGTTTGTCTCAGAATCAGAGAACTCTCCATGGCTGAATCCTTAACTTGTACTTGTAGGCTCAGACCAAGGAAGTCACGTTTGAACTTTCTCTGCCTTATCAACAAATCTGGCATCTGTTTGTTTGTCTCCTGCACAGGTGACATGGATATGAAGAGCTTGTGGAGCATGGAAAAGATGCAAGTTTACCTGTCCTACATCAAAACCCTCTCCCCTAGACTGACAGATGGGGCCAGCAGGTAGGTACTGCAACCTGTTACATGTATGTGATGTTATTATACCTCACAGGGTGATTCTGGGTGTCCACTCATCAATACATGATAATCGGCAAAACATGCTGTACAGTGGTCATGAGACAATGTACAAAGATCATGCGCAAATAGCCAACGATCTTGTTCGTTTATTTCAACCAGTTATCTCCCTTTGAATGCTCTCTAAGCAGTTGGACGATGACTTACTCAGCTAACAATAATGTAGATATCCAACATTTTAGGGCCTCAGCAGAGCAGGTCATGCCTTTTCCTTTTTCTTCCATCTCTTTTAGTATAATGAAACATATAGTGCATGCCGTGGAAGTGAATAACAGGAACCGTAAGCTTTGGACATGTGATGTTTGACTAAGGCACACAATTGTCTCAAGCTCATAATTTCTGACGTACAATCTCACAGTCTCTGTATAATGTATAGGTTATTTGATGATGGATGTACACTTTCATAAAGCTGATATATGAAGATGTTAATGTGTGATAATGAAGATACAAGTGTGTATGTGCGGAGCTGCGACATGATGGTGGGAATTTCCATGCTGATGTTGTTGTAGAGTGTTACAAGAGTATTACCGCGCCCAGAGAGGGGCAGACCACCGTAATGCAGCCAGGACGACAGTCAGGCTGTTGGAGAGCATGATCCGACTCTCTCAAGGTAAACCAAAGCATGACGCACTACAAGCTCTCAAAATGGTTGACACAGACTCGGTCACTGGGTGTTCAAAAATCACAGAAGCTGCAAATAATGTTATGCATTCATTGCTTGTAATTTACAAATTATATAGATGTTTATTTCGTAGTCTTGCAGCTTGTTTACACCTCCATTGAAACTTACTAAAATCCCATTTATTTTCTTCACCCTTATTGGTCTTAACATTACAAGCTTTGGGACAAAGTGACCAACCTGCATGTCACTTTCAAGTATTTCAAGTTTTATTTTTACAGACTCCAGCTCCCATCAGCAACAATCGCTCTGCACATCCATCCTTAAGACCAGATGCCAGGCAGTAGACTTCAATATATGATTACTAATCACTGTGTTGTTGTTCTTGTTGTGTAATCTGGCTTGTTTCCATGTAGTGATGGTGGTTTCTGTTGTTCAGCTCACGCACGGTTGATGTTTCGGGACACGGTGATGGTTCAGGATGCAGTGGTGGCCGTGACACTGATGGAGTCTTCCATGCAGGTAATCTCACCTGAGCGACACCTGCTGTATACCTTCACCTGGATTAAGTCATCTTCATACCTGAATCACTTGGTGGCATGCAATTATTCGGCAACACTGTTCGATTATACTTGCTCCATCCTAAACCAGGGAAAATTTTAAACTTAATGATTTTCTAATAGACAAGTAGTCGAACTCTGAAAACCAAAGATTTCATTGTGACTTAATATGTATTTTATTTCGCCATCATCAGGAGAGTCGTCATGACATCATGAAGTCTTCATTTTTTGGAGTTACCCTACTCCTGTATTACATAAAACTCATCAGCGGCACTACAGGGTGAAGATTTTCTGGTTTGCACAATACTGTTATCACAAGATTTGATTTAAGCTGTGCCCATGATTTGAAGTTCCTCAGATTTGGTTTATCATCAGCTTGCCCCTATATTCCCTAAATCCCTAAATTACAGGTACAGTGTAGCTGTGTGTTCTGTTGCAGGGAGCGGCCCTGATGGGGGGCATCAACGCCCTCCATACCTCCTTCCCTGACCACCCAGAGGAAGAGTACAAGCTCCAGGGTGAGGGTTACCACCAGGGCCCGCTATTTGTCTTTCCTAACGTCACCCATATATAGTACACACTGCAAAATGCACCCTGAACTATGACTAAGAGAAGTAA
Organism: Acanthopleura granulata; assembly: GCA_016165875.1. Classification (NCBI taxonomy): domain Eukaryota; kingdom Metazoa; phylum Mollusca; class Polyplacophora; order Chitonida; family Chitonidae; genus Acanthopleura; species Acanthopleura granulata. The sequence continues at coordinate 12,486,682 of JABBOT010000001.1, read as the reverse complement.
CACATATCTTTCAGTTCAGGTGGTAAATATCAATTTCATACCCACTGACAGTGCCTTGTTACCAGGCCTGCTATGTTATCAAACACGTACACAGTGTGTGAACAACAGTGGTTTTCCGTGGTTGAAATGCCATTTGTGAAGCAGTAAACATACATGTACATGTACCTTATATATTAATATAGTTTGGAAGCATTTGGCTGAGTTAATGATCAATCGTGATGTTAAAACAGGTTAATGCAGTGGTGTCTGGAATTAAGAGTATAGACAACAGAAAAAATGTGTATATAGGTTACAGTTTTTGAGGAACTCTTCATTATACAAAAGAAGTTCAGAAAGTGAAATTGCACATGTAATAGTGAAAGCATTCAGATTTTCTGAAACATGATTCACGTGCCTTTGTTAATACCAGGATTTTATTTTGCATACAATTTGAAGATGTACACTGTGGATTAGAAGGGAAAATATCTGTACCTAATTTGTTAATATGTACATAACTGACCATTTGCTGACAAGCAACCGTAACAGTATTATTAAGAGCAATTGACCTCTGCTGCATATTTGGTCATATTAATGGTAGCTTTACTTTCAGTGGAGACGATCCTGAACAGGTTAAGCCTGGGTGATCTACTGGAGGAGGAGCTGAGAAGGCTGGCCGCGGAGGAGCAGTTGTCAGAAACCCAGGGATCTGATGGGACATCTGCTGAACCCAGCTGTGGTGGGAACGACAGGGAGGAGCACTCTGTGAACAGAGAGGCTAAGAGGAAATCCGCTAGTCCTGGGAAGCAGATGTCTGCAAGGGAGAGGCACTCTGCTAAAGCACAGACAAATGCAACCATGGGAAGACATAACATTATAGGGGGCAGTCAGCAGTTGATTGTAGACAACTCTGGGAAGGACCTCCTAGTTGATATTGACAAGGAAAGTTGTCTAACCTCCACCAGTCATGACGAGATGAAAGATGAGTCTTTACTTTTGGATACATCTTTGACAGACCTCCTTACTGAAAGTACTGAACAGAGACTGTTCCGGAAAGGGAATGTAAGGACACAGGAAAAGGAAGGAAGTGTCCGAAGAGTGAGAAGGTCAGACAGCACTGTTGAACAGACTGCCGAGTCCAAACAAACAGCATCAACCCATGATGACCATTCTTTTAGCCAGTGGAAGTTCAAACCATGCTCAAAATCAAAACTTAATCACACCAATTCAAAGATAATTGATAAAAGGACAGACAACTCTGTTCAAGCTATGATACACTCTGGAAAATTGTGTGTATCAGAAGTTCAAGATCGGACTGGGAAGGAAGATTGTCATTCTAATTCTTTGAGTTCAAACTTAAATTCTAGTACTGGTACTTCTCAGAATTTCAATGGAATCTGTGACTTTCTGGATGATATAAAGGACAGACCACAGGATGAAGTCTTGGTTGTGGGCAAAAATTTGGAATCAGTGCAGACTGATCACAAGCCAAGGAGAGAAGAACCCAGACTTGGTGGTGACCTTCTTAGTGATATTAATAAAGAACATGTCAAAGCAATGTCAACATCAGCGTTCACATCTCCACATGGAGGTACACCCGGGTCAGGGGTATCAAAGAAGACTGTAAGTAAACTAAAACAGTTTGCATTCAAGGAAAGTGTGAAAGATAAGCCTGTGACTGTGGACAGATCTGGTGAGATGAAGGAAGACATGCACCAAAATGACACAGCAAATCCTCCTGATTTTTCTGCCAGTTTGTTTTCTGGTGGATTATGGCTAGAAAATTCTTTAGATTCTGATCCACTGGGCAATCCACAAGAAGAGCCACAGTGTTCAAAGAAAACATCCAATCACAGTTCAAAAGTCAACTCGTCTAGAAATATGAAAAGAGCGGCAGAACTTTTGAAAAGAGGTTTCTCCAAAAGGACTCCAGAGAACACGAGAAATGTACAGAAGGGTACACCTACAGCACCACCTAGTGGTCAGTTTTCGAGGGGGAGTAACTCTGAGAGTTCCAGTGAGACCAGTGCATCTGCAGTGTCTCTTCCCAAGTGGCTGTCCAGCACACCACTAAATGGGTCCCCATTTTTTGCCACTGGAAATGCTGACATTTCAGATGATGATTTAGATTTGGAAACAGTTTATTCAAACAAAAAACCAAGATTGACATGAAACTTTTGTTGGTTAAGGATTGACATTATTTCATGTGCATGACTCAGGTTTTTAACGTGTTTCCTTCTCACACTAACAAAGCAGTAATAAAGCAGTTATTATTAGCTAAACTTATTGCATACAGGATGAATGATACATATGCTTGTGGTTGTGATACTGTAGAGTATACATGTATGCCTGTGGATGGGATGTTTATGTAACAGTGCATTTACATATAAGGAGTCTTGTTCAGCACATCTGTGCTGACTGATCAATCAAACCATAACCCTTTGATAAAATGTATACAAGAAAGCTGTATACTGTACCTTTCAAAGAAGGTAGGGGAAGGGATGGTTGGAGAGGGGGGTTAACATGGGAACAGACACCATTAGAAACACAACACAGGTAGTTTGAAAGTTACGCTCAAGGTTGTGAGGACTAAAGGAATAAAACAGATAGAGCAGGAAACAAAGGAGAACCAAATTGTCTGTACTGTGCAAACTTATTTCAACTGTGTTGAACACCCTGCTCAAGAATTTTTCACTTTAAGTGACAGCTGTCAGCTCTGAGTTGAGGAAATCCAAGGAAACCTGTCAGCTGTTGACATACAACTGATAAACTTTCCTATGTATGAGACACAGAATTTTACTCCACAGATTTATCTGCATTGAACTTCATGTAAGGCTATGTGGACAGTTTTACAAGCACTGTGACTGTTTGCCACAAGGCTGCAGAATGAGGACTGAACTGAAACTTTCTGTGTTCCAGTGTGCATTTCCTGAACATTTGTCTAATTTTTGTCTCCTGCCCCAAAGGATGAAATGATGGTATCAACATTGTTGTGTGATTAAAGTGGTAGTTACTTAAAGAGTGGTGTGAAACTGACTGATCTCCATGTGTGGGGTAATATACTTTCCCACGAAAACATATAGTGTTAGAACTAAGTATTTTAATTAGTAACTAATATGCTGAATTTGGTGAAATGAAAAGTAAAAGTTTCTTTGATAAGGTTTTTGATCATGCAGTGCTATTGGTTGATATGAATGAATGATCATGAAGACCTGTCACAGGTGAGTGGTTTGGGGACAAACTACCGCCCAGGTAAACTGTAGTCGTGTCCTACATGGGCCTGCGCAGCCTTTAGTTGAGAGTACCATAGTTGGCCCATTGTATGTGTACATGTGTGCTCTAATCTGTGAGGTGCTTGTGTTGTGTTTATAGAGTGTTGGTTAACTCAATTTCCAAAACACGTCAGCTACAAAGCAAATGCATTCAGTTCAAACGGCTGGCAAACCACAACTTTATTTGATCAGAATTCTAAATAGGCTCTTTGCACTGTTTTCACTGGACGTAACAAAACGCACTGGGTCTTGTGGAAAAGGTTCTAAATGACAAGCGACTTTTTTTTGTGATAATGTAAAGTTGTGGGAAAGTTTAGCTGATCTTTAAAACATTATTATCATTTATCCTCAAAATATTGCTTTATTGAAATTAACTGGTCACTGTTACATTTAGTATATTACTGATATGTTACATATCTCTTCAGGTAGAAATCAATTTCCACTGGAAACAACAAACCATATAATTTGATTAGATGTGACTTCAAGATATTGTGCAGCATCTTGTTAAATAAGAGTGTTAACAAGAGTCTAGAGGATTAGGCCTTTATAGCTGCAGTTCATAAACAGAATTAGTACAGGTCAGCATTTTCAACATTTAAAACACCAGCTTTTATTTAGACAACGTAGTGTGTAATGTCAGTATATGCATATAAGTGAAATATTTTTGAATCCATTGTACAGTTCCTGTGAAATATATAAATCAAATATGTTAACGTATCATTCAAGTTCCAGATAAACGACGTAGGCCTAATAAAGGCATACTACCCATCTGTTGGCTGTGAACTTCACATGCGTGACTGCAGCACAAACTGATTTTCTCATTTCCACTGCAACTGCTGTACGCTTCATGTTCACGTGTACTTTTGAAGCAGGGACTATCTCTGCAGTAAAAAAGTTGACTCCAGGCTAGTATGTGCCCTACATTCAGCTTGTAGCTGCGACTGATACATACTGCATAGGTATAGGCCCTGTATTCATGTGGAGATGTCCAGGACAGCCGGTTGAACTGCATGAGGGGCTGTCCACAATTTACGGGATTACATGTATATCTGCGATGAACATTTCTCCTTGAGTGGAATACTTTTTCATATCTTAACAAACGCTTGAAGTCCCACTACATAGCTGTAGTAAATTCTCGCCGCCTGTGAGCAGTGACCCCATTTTGACGGTTCACGCAGGGCCTTGAGCAGTCACTCTTTACGTGGTCCCCAGCTTTAGGCCAAAATGAGTTCAGCGCACTTTTAACGCCTTGGCAGTTCGCATGTAGCTCTGCGATCTGTCATCATGCTATTTTGAAAACAGCATGGTCGGGTGGCAGCGCAAACTTTGGTTGTTTACAACTAGCTCATAGCAGAGGGGTACTACCTGGATTCATGTCATTTAGCGGTATGTTTTGACTCGATTTTCGTCTTTGTGACGTGACGTCTACCTCAATACCTGACATTCGAGCCGGCCATACTAGCCTGGACTTAAAAAGTTTAGAAACTTATGCAAAAGATGACAAGTTGGAAAAAAGGAGTAAAGAGGGTAATCCCTTTAGTATTTCGAGATGTTAAACTTTTGCGCACATCGCCACTCGATGAAAGGCATAAGGCCGAGTACACGGTGAGAAAGAAGAGTACGTTATCGTCTTCACTACGGTGCTCTACCCTTGCTGTGGTCAGCCCACGCGGGTCGACTTTCCCGGGCAGAGCTCTCAGCAGTTTGTCCTCGCAGACGCCGTATGACGAGGCCTTCGCTGGGGCGGTGAACAAACCTGATGAGTTCTGGGCGGCCGCTGCAGAGGAAATCGTGTGGCATAAGAAGTGGAACAAGATCTTAGACAACAGCAATCCGCCCTTTACACAATGGTAACATGGGGTTTTCACAGTTTTTGAGCTTCTTTAGTTCTCCGCTTTTTAGAGACTGCGATTTTCCAAGGTGAGCGTGGCAGTTCGCTTTGGCTTTTGTTATCGGTCGTCTCCATTCATGTTTAAAGGAAAATTTCCAAACGTTGATATATAGCCTTCTGGGTGTTATTTACACCTGAAAACATCAGAATTTTCTGATTCTTTAGATGCAAGAGGAAGGGAAAAAAAAAAAACTGAAGAGAAAAAGATTTTTTATTTATTATTTTGCAAGACTAAAACATCATAAAACTTGCAGGACTACATTGATAATTTTGTAAGTTGCAATAAAATCAACTGTTTAATTGTATTTTGGATGAAGATCTATTCAATGTTAGGCCTATATGCACTTTTCCGAACAAAATCGTAGTGAAAGGTTAAAATATCCAGCCATAAACTGAAATCCCACCGTAATGTGAACCCTGTACGAGTATTTTGACACAAGGGTTTTACAAATCTGTTTGACATGAAGGTTGATAAGTCTGTTTTGACACAAAAGTTGATTAGTCTGTTTTGATACAAAGGTTTCCAGGAGGGGAACTGAACACCGCGTACAACTGTTTGGACCGGCATGTGGAAGCTGGCCATGGAGATCAGACAGCAATCATCCACGACAGCCCATTGACAGAGAGCATCACCAAAATGTCGTACAATGAACTCCTGCAGGAGGTGCGATGGTTGCTTGCATAGTTTAGTTCTCATGACAGAAATCATAAGGATTAATAAATTTGTCAAGAAGAACGTCAGTAGAGGTTCCGTATCTTTCTGTGCAAAGAAATTTTGGGAAGATGTGAAACAAAAATATTGACTAAAACTTGTTATTGTTATTTAATATACAAAGTACATTTTCTCACCTCACCCAAATAATGAATGAAGGAAAATAACTGTAAACGACATAAAATTCCCCCCATAACTAAGCTGAAAATGTTGCCTGATTCCTGGAGTTTTGGGAATCCTTCTTAGAAAAATGATTTGAGGTTTGTTTTTGCAGATAGGATGATAAGTTTCAGTGCCAAAAGTATTATTTTAGGACATTCTTTTGCTTCTAAAATACACTTTTTTGGTGAAATTTTAGGTCATTTATTATAGAGTGGCTGAGTTCATTCACGGTATGATTTGGAAAGAAAAGAGTTGCCAAAAGGAAAATAAATGGGATTGTGTATTCCTCACATAGGGTATTGTGTCTGTGTAGGTGAAAACATTTGCTGGGCTGTTGACAAAGTGTGGGGTGGAACGAGGTGACAGAGTTCTCATCTACATGCCTATGATCCCCCAAGCCGTTGTCGCCATGTTAGCCTCTGCCCGTATCGGAGCCATACACGCACTAGTGTTTGGAGGATTTGCTGCCAAGGAACTATCGGTCCGTATCAATCATGCTAAGGTCAGTACTGTAGGTCGGCCAGCATCTGTTTGACACTCTTGTCTGCTGTCAACACTAGATGCCGTGCAATACCCCAAAATCCCAAATTACAATAATGCTGTTACCTACGATTTACATACCTCAGGTGTGACCACCTCAGTGGCCTAGTGATTAGAGGGCCAGCCTTGGGGTGGGGAGATCCGAAATCAGTCCTGGGTTGGGTCATACCAAAGACTTTAAAAATGGTACTTGTTGCTGCCTCGATTGGCTCTCAGTATGAAGAGGCTCAGTGGTGTCGGATTCAAGGGGGCCCCCACACTTTCAATCCTGGAGAGGCCTGAATATATTTGTCTTCCTCCTCCTGTTTAACCCATACACATTATATATGAAGTATTATCATGTATATCCTCTTGCGATGCCGTGTTTGCAGAAATGGCAAGCAGAGTTACCCTATGGGCATAAATGCCAGAATTATCCTGCCTATATCTTCATTGCAGTGTAAAATAAAACCGAATAAAATGATATTGTTTATTTCCTGTCCGCAATATTATCAATTTTTTAAATAATAATGTCAGTCCCTTTCAAAAATCTTAAAATCGCTCAGAATGCATCTGAGACATTCAAGAGAACCCAATGCTTCCAGGGCATAGTTTGACTCTGTATCCTTGCCACATTGGCTAGGATAGCCAGCCCCCCCCCCCCCCCCGGCCTTAAACTAGCCCCAGGTTGCTATTCAATCCCTTTTTCATGTACTGCATTGACAGGATATCATGGCCACAGAGGGAAGCAATGGTAGAGCTTACACGCTTTCACGCCAAGTCAGGTAAGGCCTTTCTGAGTGACGTTTGCAGCCCCAAACAGGTGTCAACTGTAGCTCTTACCTCTCAGCTCGGCCACACACGCAACATCTGACACACATATTCCACTCAGTAATGGCATGCCATCCCAAAATTCATGAACCTGTTATCACTTGAGAGGCTGCCGTTTTGCGTCAACCACAACTATGAGTGTTGAAGAGTTCTCGTTCCAGTGACAGCGCATGCACATTAAACCTGAAAGAAGTGCCGGTTAGTTGTAAAATACTTGTGCCTGTCGCAAGTGTGTGGCTAGCTTGCCATTACCCACTGGAATATATGTGAAATGAGTGTGGGCTCGAGCTGAGCGCTAAGAGCCACAGCTGACACCTGTGTTGGGATGCAAATGTCGCTCAGAAAGGACCCACCTGACTTAGCGTGAAAGCGCATAAGCTTTAGCATTGTCTCCCTCTGTGGCTATGATATCCCGTCAGTACAGTGTGTAAAATAGGGATTGAATAGCAACCTGGGGCTACTTTAAACATGCTTCTGATGCCGTTAGGGCTACAGCAAGGAACAGGTCTGGTCGGCCTGGTTTCAATATAACGTGACATGGTGGGGTGTCATGTCTGGTGGTGTTGGCATGATGTTCCAGTTGTAGCAGCACTTTGGCTGCATGGACTTGCCCTGCCACAAGAACACACAGAATATATATATAGTCTAAGGACTTCTCGTCATATAATTGAAAAGTTGTTGAGTACAGTGTAAAACCCAAGCATACATGTACATTCATATACCTACATACCTCAGGCGATCAAATATCAGATGGACATGTAGCCATCAGTTCAGGGCTGAATGAACAAAAGACAACATGATGTGCTTGTGTATGGTGTCCAAATTCTCTTGATCCATACGCTAAATAAAGGTAGGTAACTCTGTATGTATATATATTATATAAACCTGCTGATATTAAGTAAAGTGAACAATTTTTCATTGGTGTTTTACACCATACTCTGGAAATATCATTTATATGATGGCATCCAGGTGTTGGGTGGTGAAAATTGGACAGCTCAGAGGAAACCACAGCACTGCTGATAGAAACCTAACAAATAGCCTCACAGAAAGCCTCAGCTGAATCACTGAGAGCTGGGGCTAACATCAGACACGAACATGTTGGCCTTGTATCACACTCTGTGCAGGGAGATCCCCAATTTTTTATCATGGTGTGTTTTGCAGCCGCGGGTCATTGTCAGTGTGAACTGTGGGGTAGAACCAGGTAAAACCATCCCTTACAAGCCCATCCTGGATGAAGCTGTTAATCTGAGCGATCACAAACCACAGAGGTGTGTCATCTACGACCGACCAGAGGTGAGCTGAGGGGAACACAGTTTGGTGTTATGTTTAAGTTAGTTTAATTTATTGTAACTTAATGAGTGGACAGGTTTAGCCAGATGAGTTTCCCATTGCCTTTGAGTGGACAGGTTTAGCCAGATGAGTTTCCCATTGCCTTTGAGTGGACAGGTTTAGCCAGATGAGTTTCCCATTGCCTTTGAGTGGACAGGTTTAGCCAGATGAGTTTCCCATTGCCTTTGAGTAGACTGGTTTAGCCAGGTGGCTTTTCATTGCCTTTGGCTAAATCTACCCAAGTGATATATGTCATCATAGATTGAAAACAAATGGAAAGTCACTTAAAACTTTCATGATTATTTAATCAAATTGATGATAAGTAGAGAATGTTTTCCTTCTGTCTTTAAGAAGAATTAAGGGACATTATACACAGGAAACACTCTCCTGAGCCTACCAGTGGTAACTTGATTTACCACTGTAAAAATTTCACTCCTGTAATTGTCTGCGTGTAGGTCCGTTAAATTTTTCACATCCTTTATTTCTGAACCGTTTACTTAACAAGGGATATGGGTACAATAAAACAACAGCAAATCTTCCACTATTACACTGTATTTTTTTAACAGACCACATTCAAGCAAACTATGCGTCGTCTGAAGGGCCATTTCATGCTGATTCCAAATATAGTCTTCAATACAGTGATAAAAATGGAAATAATGACTGAGGTGTTTGGTGGACATTTTGGACCAGAGTGAACAGGTTGAATCACAGTAACACCATAGGCTCTTTTTAGCAGCTAAATATCCTCTGATTGTTTTATGTCTACATTCTGAGTCAATTTATATGTATTGCCACACCTATATTTGTATGTATTGTGGAAATATAACAATTACATTATGTTCAGATGAGTCTGAAAAAAAGCCTGTGACATCACTGTGGTTCAGCCTGTTCAGTAGTTATTCAAGGGATAAAGGACAGAATACCAGAACTCAGGGACATGGTGAATGCTGACTAGTCAAACCCCACATCGGCTACATAGGAGGATACTGTTATAGCAGAAATATAGCAATGTTATGGAAATACTTGGATCATAACATACATGGTCAATTACTGAAAATATTATTTATCCAGTGTTTTCGCATTGTCTGGATGTTGGCCATCAGTTACATAAATGGTAATAAGAAAACAATAGATTGATGACATATATGACAAACCCTTTAATAGTTTAAACGCTCTTTCCAGAACATGTTTTATATCATTTCAATGCTCTGTACAATTTCAGTTTGAGAAAGCATCTCTGATGAAAGGTCGCGACCTAGAGTATAGTGAGGAGTTGACCCACGCCCGTCCGGTAGACCCCATCCCTGTGCCCGCCATGCACCCCATCTACTTGCTGTACACATCAGGGACCACTGGCATCCCCAAGGTGAGATCCCAGACACACATGTAGGTATGGTCAGTCTTCAGTCATACTTGTGGAAAGTAAACTGTGCAATTTTCATTGGAAAGAAATTGTTTGTCAAGTAATCATGGCTTCATAAAAATTACATTATGACCAATGTTTGTTGGAAAATTCTCTCTTTTCAATATTTTATGATTGGAGAAATTTGTGTTGATATAATTACTATGTTGGCATGGTAATGATTTTACTGCCAAACTACACAATACTTTGTGGATGTGAACATGGGATACCAGGCTGTGGACAGCTATGACTTACAAGTTGTACTAGGTGACTAACATCTTCAGTAGGTAATGACAAAAACTGCCTGAACCATTCTGTGGTGCCCTGCATGATGTGTATGTTTAATTTTGTACCCAATAACCCTTTGTTTTCTGATGAAGGCTGAAAATAGCTGTGCTCTTCTTGAAAGTGTCTAGTGTAATTCTTCTGTTCATACAGGCAGTGGTCAGACCGAGTGGAGGTCATGCTGTTGCCCTCAACTGGAGCATGAGGAACATCTATGGCATCCAGCCTCATGAGGTCAGTGCTGTTTTCTTGCCTAAATATACTAGATTCATGCGTCTGAGGTCAGACCCAGTGGGGTTAGTTAGAGCATGAGGCACACCTTTGGCATTCAGCCTCTTGAGGTCAGATGGAGTGGAGGTCATGCTATGGCCCTCAGTTAGAGCATGAGGCACATCTTTGGTATTCAGCCTCATGAGGTCAGTCTGAGTGGAGGTCAGACTGAGTGGCCCTGAATTAGAGTATGAAGCAGATCTATGGTATTCAGCTTCATGAGGTCAGTGTTTTCATGCTCTGGTACGATGGATTCATTCATACCTCTGTGATCAGACCCTGAAATATGGCTGGAAGTATTTCCTCTGAGCTTTTTACTTATTATTACATGTGGTTTTTATCTTGCTCTGTTCAAGCCATGGTGGTAATGGTCATAGGCAGGACTGCACAGACAAAATCTTTAACTGTGGTAGACTGAAATGTCAATTTTCTGTGTGTTTTAGGTCTGATTTGCAGCCTCTGACCTAGGATGGGTTGTAGGTCACTCCTACATTAACTGTGGCAGTGAAATGTCAGTTTTCTGTGTGTTTCAGGTCTGGTTTGCAGCCTCTGACCTAGAATGGGTTGTAGGTCACTCCTACATTAACTGTGGTAGACTCTGAAATGTCAGTTTTCTGTGTGTTTCAGGTCTGGTTTGCAGCCTCTGACCTAGGATGGGTTGTAGGTCACTCCTACATTAATTATGCACCTCTGCTCAACTGTAACACAACCATTTTGTTTGAGGTGAGGCAACCTGTATGTATAATACATATCATTTTGCTGCCAAAGCATGGTTGAAAGTAGTTGCCATTATCTCACTTATTTCCTTCCTCACCTCACTCATCCCTGTGTTATCTCACTTTTTTTCATATTACACTAATCTTGCTTGTTCCGTGTATCATCTTATTTAGCTGGTTTCTATACCCAGTTCCAGGGGAATCTTGTGGACAAACCTTACCTCAGTATATAATTCCTGTTATAACACTTGTTCCCCTGCATTATCTCACTTGTTCCCTGCATTATCTGACTTGTTTCCTTGTATTATCTCCCTGGTTTCCTTGTTCTCTCACATGTTTGCTGTATTGCATGTATCTCACTCATTTCCCTGTTTTATTTCTCTGTTCCATAGGGAAGCCTATGGGCACACCTGATCCTACCAGATACTTTCTGTGTTATCTTACTCGTTTCCTGTCTTATTTCACTATTCCTTTCTTGCACATATCTCACATATCCCTGTGTTACACATGTTCCTTGTAATATTCCATTAACTTCCATGCATTATAGCAGTCATTTCGCAGTGTTTTGTCATTTGTTTCGTGTGTTAAATCTATCTCGCGTTTTCCCTGTATTGTCTCTTATTTCCTTGTGATATCTTACTTGTGTCCTGTGTATCTCACTCATTACCTGTATTATCTCTCTTGATTTCTGTGTTACCTTGCTGTATTATCTCACTGGTTTGCCTTTTGTATATCTTTGTTTCAGGGGAAGCCCGTAGGCACGCCTGACCCCAGCACATATTTTCGAATCATCAAGGAACATAATGTTGTAGGCATGTTCGTTGCCCCCACAGGCCTTAGAGCTGTGAAAAGAGAGGCAAGTTTGCTGGAATGGAAACTTCAGATTTATCTCCAAAGGAGCTTTTTCTCTGTCTACATTGTGTAAACACAGGTTCTCATTGTGGATGACTACTATACTACTTTTGGTTTTCTTTCCCTAAAAATTTCCCTAAAACTCCACCACTCTCCATCTCATCATTTTCTTCACAAATTTGCGAAGTGAAAAAAAAAAAATACCATATTTCTGTGATCTGGTGGTAATATTTTAGCTGTATTATGTACCTGCTAATGATCTTCACATCTGCACATTCCTTCTTCCTTCAGGATCCTCACGGGAAATACGCTCAGAAGTATTTACCTTGTCCCAAGTAAGTGGAGTGTCTCAGGTGCTGTGAATTCCCTGTACATTTACGTGATGTATTCAATGTGGACCACAAATGTATACATTTGCTTGAAAGGAGGGAGCCTCCGTGGCTCAGTCGGTTACCGCACTAGCACAGCGCCAGGTCTGCCAGCAACCTGCGGATGGTCGTGGGTTCCCCTGGGCTCTGCCCCGTTCCCTCCCACCATAAAGCTGGCCGCCATCGTATAAGTGAAATATTCTTGAGTACAGCGTAAAACACCAATCAAATAAATAAATAAATAAAAAAAAAAATGTGTGATTGTCCTGCTGGATTTTTCATACCATTACTACTTTCCCTTTGCTACAGTGGTTTGTTTCATTTTAGATTTAAGTATTTGTACGTGGCTGGGGAGCACTGTGACCATGATACTATGGAGTGGAGTCGCAACCTTTTCAAAGCCCCAGTGCTGGATAACTGGTGGCAAACAGGTCAGCATTTGAGGAAACAGGATGTGTTTCAGAATACTTTCTTGTAAAGGTGGTAATGTGTTTAGTCCCACACTGCTAGGCCAGAGAGGGTTGTAGACTTACCCCTTGTCAATCAGTCCATTACAATCAGTTTTCTGGACGTTTTCAATTCAGCAGGACAAATGGTTTTCCATGTTGAATTAAAATTTTGCCATGTGGCAAGTTACTGAATAAGTTATGGTTTTGCACTGTTTTCTTCAGTTGCATCACAAGCTTACATATTGTTGCCTGATTTTGAAACACCTGTTTGGACAAAGTGGTATGACCATGTTTTTTGATGTTATAAAGTACTGGACGAAGTTCACTTGGATCATACCACTTCCACCATAGGGGTGTTTTAAAAATGTCAGGCACCTATTTGCAGACTTCAATTAAATTATGGGTGATTTGTCTTGTTATTTCTGAATTGAAGCTTTGTGCGTGCCTTTTCTGAGAAAAGTTACCGACCAAGTTTAACTTTGTGGCCATTTCATTTTTGGTTTGTTGTCAGCTCACAGTTCATGTGGCTGCTCATATGGCAGCAGATTGGAAGGAAACATGAATTGTGAAAATAATACCTCCAGAGTGCTTGTTGATTTCATGGAAATGTAAGGATGGCTACTGAAGAGATGATGGAAATTTCCTGATATTTCAACTCATCATCAGTGAGCAGCAACACAAAATACTCAAAATACACAAAGTAGACCGGATTAGTATTTGGGAATTTGTGGTAAAAGAGTATGGATTAAGATTTAAAAATGACCGTTTAATCTTAAACTTTGTTTTAGACTTTTTTAGTTCCGAGGTAACAAATTCTAAGGTAGCTCATAACACATATTGAACCACGAATAATAAATACCTCCGTGTGAAAGGGGACGTAACTGTGAAAAAATTTGATCAATTAAGACACAGGATTGTATAAAGCCAGATTAGCTGATATGACATGAATGGGGCCCTTAAATCATTACCATTCTATCTTTTGAATGGACATAACACTACTCATATAGGCCCTACCGATGAGAATTCAACTCAGTTAAGGACGGGTGGTTGCAGCCGTTTGTTTTGATAGTGCACAGACAACAACAAAAACTTGGCAGGATGCCACAGTGTGTAGATTTTCACTGTACAAACAGCACATCAAATACTGACAGGCCTGATATAGCTAGAGAGCAAATGGCCTGACTCACATCAATCAGTCAGCATTGTGTCGGTAAAATGTCGGTGTCCTCTGACAGCAGTATGAGCTTACAGCGATGAAGTGTATGTTTCTTATAGAACATATTCACAACAATTTACTTTATACTTCCCCGATCTTCTCATTTAAGAGGCATTCATGCATGGTTTCTCTCATCTGGATGTCTGGTTTACAATTTTCAGAGACAGGTTGGGCCATAACAGCGACCTGTTCAGGGCTGGGGATGTCTCTCAATCCTCCCAGCGGGGTCGCAGGAAGACCAGTTCCAGGCTGGGATGGTAAGTTGATCCATTTATTTGATTAGTGTTTTATGCCGTACTCAATAATATTTCACTTATACGACGGTGGCCAGTATTATGGTGGGAGAGCCCGGTGGAAATCCACACATTGAAGGATACTAAGTGAACCAAGTTAGGATTTCAGCAATTTCTGTTTTCAGTTGAAAGGACTTTTAGTGAATACTAAATTATCTGTTAACCAACTCACAGAAATGTATCATACAACAGATGCAGCTCCTACACAACCACCCATCTGTGAGCCACGTGCTACATGTTGTATGTGTGTCTTTGCAGTGCGGGTCGTACGCCCTGACCATTCTGAGGCAGACCCCAGTGAGTTGGGACAGATAGTGATCAAGTAAGTGTTTCGTTGCTCTCAAGTACAGATCTTCTCCGTGTGTAATGTAGTGTTGTGGTCAGCCCATATCTTTAATCCATGCTACAATTAGCATCGCTTTGTGAGAATTTCCTTGCTGACACAAATGTTTCAGTTTTTCTTTTCAAGATCTGCCCCCTAAATATTTTAATCATACCTATTCGACGTCATGTGATGTGGGATTATTGACTTAATACATTATTCCCATGTATGAGAAGATACAGCACTATGTTAATTTCCAAATCCCTTTATGTTTAAAACAGGTACTTGTATGTTCATGAACAGATTGATTTCCTCTTGGTTTTGGCAGGTTACCTCTGCCTCCTGGTAGCTTGTCAACTCTGTGGGAGAATGATGATAAGTTTGTGGACACTTTCTTTAGAAAATACCCAGTAAGTACATGTAAACTAGAATAAATATCCAGTAAGTACATGTAAACTAAAGAAAATATCTAGCAGGTACATGTAAACTGAAGTAAATATTCAGAAAGTACATTTATGCTGAAATAAATATCCAGTAAATACTTGTAAACTAGAGAAAATATCTAGCAGGTATATGTAAACTGGAGTAAATATCCAGAAAGTACATGTGAACTGAAGTCAGTATCTGGTAAGTACATGTAGACTGGAATAGGTGTTCAGTGTATGTAAGTACATGTACCCTGGAGTAAGTACTCAGCAAGTGCACATAAACTAAAGTAAATGTTGAGTGCATGAAAGTACTTGTAAACTAGCATGTACATTCCATCAAGACAGGTAACCTGGAGTAAGTGTTCAGTAAGTACACATAAACTGAAGTAAATGTTGAGTGCATGAAAGTACTTGTAAACTAGCATGTACATTCCGTCAAGACAGGTAACCTGGAGTAAGTGTTCAGGAAGTACACATAAACTGAAGTAAATGTTGAGTGCATGAAAGTACTTGTAAACTAGCATGTACATTCTGTCAAGACAGGTGACCTGGAGTAAGTGTTCAGTAAGTACACATAAACTGAAGTAAATGTTGAGTGCATGAAAGTACTTGTAAACTGGCATGCACATTCCGTCAAGACAGGTGACCTGGAGTAAGTATTCAGGAAGTATGAGTAACCTGGAGTGAATGTCCAGTAAATAGGCCCACATTAAGTACACTGAATTAAATGTGCAGTACGTACATGTAGACCTGAGTTTTGTGACATTGAGTCCAAAGCCACAGAATCTCATGTATCATAGAGGTTTAGCATTAGTGAGGCTTAGCTCATAAGATGAATGTTTAGCATTGCTAATGAAATGTGTGTTATTGCAACGTGTGTGCAGGGTTACTATGACACCATGGACTCTGGTTTCCGTGACTGTAATGGTTACATTGCCGTGATGTCACGGGCTGATGATGTCATCAATGTGGCTGGACACAGGATGTCTGCTGGAGGACTTGAAGAGGTAAATAATTACAGTGATGTCCCTTGTCAGTTGTGTCCCCTTTCCATGTCCAGTTTTGAGGACAGTTTGTACGAAATCAGTGTTGTCTATACAAAAAGAAGGAATAGCAAATGTTGCCCCTACATTTCCATGTTTTATTTGTTTTTTTGTTTGCTTCCAACTGAAGGTCGTATACATAATGACATTCTACTGAGGTGGGGACTATTTTCTTTCTAGACAAATATGACCTTTTCCATTGTTTTCAGATTGTTTTCTTTGGATGATGGACATCTACTTTGATTTAAACCAGTTATCGTTTGCTGCATGCCTGGCTAAAATCAACTGTCTGGATGAGAGAACTATTGACTTCTGACTTGTTGATGTGTGTTTTCCTGTTACAGGCTGTATTAGAACATGGAGACATAGCCGAGGCAGCTGTTGTAGGCATGGCTGACACTCTCAAAGGTCAAGTGCCACTGGGTCTGTTGGTGCTGAAGTCAGGTAATGACCGGTAGTCTGTGTGTTCTTGGTAGCTGTTATTGGCATGGCTGACACTCTCAAAGGTCAAGTGCCACAGGATCTGTTGGTACTGAAGTCCGGTAATGACCAGTATTCTGTGTGTAGTCAGTACCAACAGACCCAGTGGCACTTGACCTCTCAAAGGTCAAGTGCCACAGGGTGTGTTGGTGCTGAAGTCAGGTAATGACCAGTATTCTGTGTGTAGTCAGTAGCTGTTGTAGGCATGGCTGACGCTCTCAAAGGTCAAGCGCCACTGGGTCTGTTGGTGCTGAGGTCAGAATAGTTGTTTGCTTAAAATCCGTGTTTTCACCCCGTTTTTACGCTAACAAGACATCACTGCCATTGTCTAAATGAAACATACTGGGACCAGGGCTCATTTCTAAGTTAATCTATAAATACATAATTGTTTGAGTACTGATTGGAAACCACCTCTTTATACATTCCTACATTTACGTCAGACTTAAATTGGCTCGTTATATCCTAGAGGTATCTGTAACATGGAACCAAAGCGATGGAAAGATTGAAAATCATTGGATTTTTTAAAGAATATACTTTTTTAAAGTTTTGTGAAGCTTAGTATTCTCTACATGCTTATCTGCCCTTGATATTCCCCCTAGTGTATGACATCATCCTGGTTGTATAACTGTTTTGTGCAGCAATCAAGTGTAGTCACACACCGAACTATGATGGGATTAGTTCCATATCTTCCCATCAGACCCCTCCATGCGACAAGAATTGATAATTACCATGTGATGTGAGCATTTCAAACTGACCCAGCACTCTAACTTAAGCTGTAGCCTTTTGGAGGAGAAGAGTTTGGATCCAGCATACAGACTAAAAATTGGAGTGTGGAATGGGAAGTTAAACATTGGGCCTCAAAACTGGAAAGGACACAGTTACAGCACGCATATTTTGGCAGAGTAGCGCTATTCTAGGGCAGTCAAGTGATGTTCAGTTTTCTTCTTAGATATTTTGATGATAAATATATTTTTATTTTCTACAGGTAAATATACTCATGCATTGTTTTGTTGGCATCTTTTTTTTCATATCAGAGGTTCCGGTATATCATTCAATTAAGTAAAGTGAAAAATAGAATGGGGACGATTCAGCTTCAAACTTTTTTGAAGAAGCGTGGACATACACATATATATTTTCAAGTTGATGCAAATGCTATAACCAGTCAGAGCATGTTCCATCTCAAGTGAATGTTTGTTTAATGGTAACGATTGGGGATTAGTTTCTGATGCATGTTGATCTGTGTTTTCCCTGGCAGATGTTGAGAAGTCTCCCACTCAGGTTGTTCAGGAAGTTCTACAGATGGTTCGTGACAACATTGGTGCAGTGGCCAGCTTCAAACATGCAGTAGTTGTTCCAAAGCTACCCAAAACTCGCTCTGGCAAAATTCCCCGCAGTACAATCGCAGCCTTAGCTGCCAGTCAGCCATTCCAGGTGAGGCACCATTATAGACATGGTCAGGTGAGCTTGCAATCATCAGGCAGAATACAGGGATATATTACGATTTTGTGTTACCTTTACAATGTGCTTTTATCATTGTATGGACATACAGTGTACCTCCAGAACCAACCAGTAAACACCACTCTGGTTGGAATATCTGAAGTGAGGTAACTCCGAATAAGGATGCCATTTTGGTTGATATTTCGGTTTAATTCAAAACCATTATCAAGACATGATGCACTAACATTACAGAGGACTGTATAAAGGGTGTCCCCAAAAAATGTGCTCACCCCTTGACTGCCCATTACTCATATATTTTTTGCTTTTGTTTCAGTGTTTCTTTTATGCCATTTAATTTTCTGAAATTTAATGTTATTTTCTTTAATTTAACTCATGAGATTTGTATCTATGTCAGGAAATACCTACATGAAAACAAGATACAGGAGTAATGGGCAATCAAAGAGTGAGAACATTTTTTTGGAACATCCTGTATATGTACAGTGGACTATGTTAACAATAAAACCCCAAAAATATGAAAACATGAAAAAGAAGTAATGTTAAAAATATTCAAACTGGCATGAACAGTGAGTGCAGCAAAGGGAGGTGGTACTTAGTTGAATGCATTCAGTTGTTTACCGGCACAAAGTCCAGAGTTAAGTTGAGGTTTCCATGTTTTTCTTGAAAAAGCTTCTTTGAACAGAAGCGGGCGCCAGTGACTGGCTCTGTCAGTGATTTGTGTGTTACATAATAAGGTTTGTACTAAATCTCATGATTGTGTTTCTGGCTGCGCTAGGATATGTATTGTCAAGAAGTAGCTAAAAGATTCACAGTTTTGAACATGGCAGTATATTTCATTGTTTTCACTACGAGAATGTTCTTCGAACTGTTTTCTTAAGCTTCTTTCTGTTTTGCCAATATAGGATGCTTTACATTCAGGGCAACTAAAACTGTTATACCATGTTACTGTTGTTATACCAGTCTAGTTGCCCTGGATGATGTTTTTCATTTAGAACTGATATTTATTCAAAAATTTTTCATTTCAGATTCCAGTAACAATAGAAGATGCCACAGTATATCCGGCCATTAAAGAAGCCTTACAAGAGATAGGGCTTGCTCGTAATGCTTGATATCAAGCTGCTGCAGTATGCCCAGCCAGTCAAGAACAGGGCTCACAGTTGATAGGGCTGGCTAGTAATGCTTGATATCAAGCTGCTACAGTATATCCAACCAGTAAAAAACAGGCCTTCTAGTTGATAGGGCTGGCTAGTAATGCTTGATGATATCAAGTTGCTGCCCTATATCCAGCCATTGAAAAAAAATAGGCCTCACAGAAGATAATGTTGGCCTCTAATGTCTGATGATATCAAGGTGCTATAGTATATCCATCCATTAAAAAAGAGGCCTCAAACAAGATTGGGCTGGACTGTAATGCCTGATATCAAGTTACCACAGTATATCCATTCATTAAAGAAGACAAGTTGTTACAGTGCCCCTGGCCAGTAAGAGAAGAGGACTGGCAGAAGATTGGACAGGTTCATACATTGAAATTGCAATACTATACATTGTAAAATTGCCATCACAGCATTAATGAATATGGCTGCTTACACAGAAGTTTACTGTACACTTTAAGTGATATTACTGTCCATTTTACTTTGTTTCACGACAATTTTTACATGTGGCAGCAATATAAACATAACATTAAAACCACCCTGGCACAGAAGCTCAGCTCTGGAATGGCCAAAAGACAAAGAAACAACCAGTTGTGACATGCAATGCAATCGGTTCAAAATTATCAACTGGACTAATTCAGAAGGGAGAATTTGAAACAGGAAGGCTTGAACTGGCGAATCACGTGAATGTGCAGAGAATCCTTCACACAGAGGAGAGGATCATCATTCAGAAACACAGTTACATTTGAGTAAAACCCGTCTCCCACCATAAGGTTTGCAAGCTATAGTGACCTACATGTGAATGTGCAGAGAATCCTTCACACAGAGGAGAGGATCATGATTCAGAAACACAGTTACATTTGAGAAAAACCCGTCTCCCACCATAAGGTTTGCAAGCTATAGTGACCTACTTGTGAATGTGCAGAGAATCTTTCACACAGAGGAGAGGATCATCATTCAGAAACACAGTTACATTTGAGAAAAACCCGTCTCCCACCATAAGGTTTGCAGCTATAGTGACCTACATGTGAATGTGCAGAGAATCCTTCACACAGAGGAGAGGATCATCATTCAGAAACACAGTTACATTTGAGAAAAACCCGTCTCCCACCATAAGGTTTGCAGCTATAGTGACCTACATGTGAATGTGCAGAGAATCCTTCACACAGAGGAGAGGATCATGATTCAGAAACACAGTTACATTCGAGAAAAACCCGTCTCCCACCATAAGGTTTGCAAGCTTTAGTGACCTAGACGTGAATGATCACAAATACTCTGGTAACTGACAACCAACAGCTGACAGTCACACTCAGTGACCTAGACGTGAATGATCACAAATACTCTGGTAACTGACAACCAATAACTGACAGTCACACTCAGTGACCTAGACGTGAATGATCACAAATACTCTGGTAACTGACAACCAATAACTGACAGTGACACTCAGTGACCTAGACGTGAATGATCACAAATACTCTGGTAACTGACAACCAACAGCTGACAGTCACACTCAGTGACCTAGACGTGAATGATCACAAATACTCTGGTAACTGACAACCAACAGCTGACAGTCACACTCAGTGACCTAGACGTGAATGATCACAAATACTCTGGTAACTGACAACCAATAACTGACAGTCACACTCAGTGACCTAGACGTGAATGATCACAAATACTCTGGTAACTGACAACCAATAACTGACAGTGACACTCAGTGACCTAGACGTGAATGATCACAAATACTCTGGTAACTGACAACCAACAGCTGACAGTCACACTCAGTGACCTAGACGTGAATGATCACAAATACTCTGGTAACTGACAACCAACAGCTGACAGTCACACTCAGTGACCTAGACGTGAATGATCACAAATACTCTGGTAACTGACAACCAATAGCTGACAGTCACACTCAAGGCTTAGTTGGTGAAGAAAGGCTGAACCAAGATTAATAACCAAGGTTTTGAACTCAAATACAGAAAGCATGTTTTGGTAGACACAATTCTGTTATTTGAATTGGTCATTATGAACATAATGTGCACACATACCCTTTGATTTATTGTTGTTTTTCCCATAACCCAGCTCAGTAAAAGCCCTGGCTACTTGAATTTTAGGCTCTTTACGAAGGAAGTCGACACTTCAAATCCAGCTCTCACTGTGTGAAACGCTTTATGTCGTTTGTCGGGTACCTGGCAAAGGTTGGTGGGTAACTAAAGACACTCAAGTTTCCTCCACCCATAAACCTGACCGCTGTTGTTAATGTGAAAAATTCTTGAGCACAGTGTTCGTACATAAATTAGTCAATGAGTTCTTTAAGTGATTTCCGTTCTCAATTTCGTTTTTGAGCAGGCTTGTGTTTCATGGTATCAGTGGATGCAATCTGGAAAAAGCAGGGGAAAAGTGCCCGTCACTAGGTACATCCCACTGATGAATGCTGGATTAGAGCATGCAACCTCAGTGGTCATTTTTTGTTTATCTATGCATTTGATTGGTGCTTTACACCATACTCAAGAATATTTCATGATGATGACCAACATTATGGTGGGAGGAAATTAGACACAGGTCGGGACGGAACATTCCCATACACGTCCGCAGAGGAAGCCAACTTGAGCTGGACGAACTCACAGCATTGCTGAGAGACTCCTGAGACATTGTCATGCACTAGCCCTTGAAGCAATTGGCCGTGGAGGCTCTAGTTCAGCGGTCAAAGGGTGACTGTGCCGAGTGTGATGCTTCTCCAAATGAACCAGCCAGGGTCGTGACAGCCACTGGTGTTATTAATGGGCAAGGCTCATGTTAAGGTTTGACAAGTTCGGGTGATTCCGTGGTACCCAAGTAGTATGGTCTCAAGTAAGCCCACATGCACCACCTTGAACCAAATTCATACATTTAAAGGTACTAATAAAGGCAGTAGCTAATAAACAGCATCAGTCTTTAGAACCCCACAAGCCGCTTTTCCGGCTTATGACGAATGCCCGTTAACTCCGATAAGGACACTGAATGTTAATTAGTGGGGAACCCAGGGTCATAGATTAATAATGCCACGGCATCTGGGTTTCAAAGGGTTAACAAAACTCCACAAAGTCAAATGTTCTTAATTTACCTTTATTCAAAAAAGATACATAGTAGGACAGGGCATGCATGAATATATCTGGCACTATACAAGATGTACATTGCTGCAACATTCGTAAAACCATTTGCTTTTTATATAGCCACCATCATCGTTTTGTATCGTTCCTTGTTTAATACATCTGGGCACGTGCACAACCACAGTCCGTGAAACAAGGATTTGTTAATTTCTAGAAGGAACAACAATACAGCATCAACACAGTGGCTAAAATCTCATCATATCTCAGCTTTAGGAGCTGAAATTGATGTTGGGATATAAATGACTTTTAAGACTCCATTATGAAAGTTTTACCTACATGATAGCACATTTTATAATTGCATAGAGGTGGTATTTGTGGATCAGGATTAAATTAATCTCTTAAACCTCAATTCATAACACATTAACAATCTGAAATACACAGGGGAGGGGTAAATATATGTAATTATTTTTAACATAGGAAGTATGATGCAAGTTGGAATTTATAAATAAATGAATATTTCAAGAAATGCAAGTTTATTGTGACAATATCTTGAGAATGAATGGGTCATTATGGCTTAAAATGTCAAACCTTTCGAATGAATGATCATGGCTCGAAGCTGTCACATCTCCGTCAGATATTACAGACCTATCTTGCTATGGTGTCAAGAGAACAACTAATGTTGCCACTGTAACTATGGATTAATTTGCAATGAAATATAACTGAGAACAGAATGAACTAAACAATGCTTGATAAGCCCAACCAACTGCCAACTTCTTCATATTCAAAAAGAAAAGAATGATGTTCAGTTGTAAGATGTTGATTCATGGATACATCTACAACTGTCTTTAAATACTACTACTAAAAAACAACAGCCACAATATGTTAATAGACATAAGCAAAACACTTTTCATCTATATGCACTCATCAGTATTGATGGTAAAGCTTTCATATAGCTTTCATATCCCATTCAGGACCTCTGTTATTTTATAAATTGGAGTTGAGTAAGCAATGAGAAGTTTACCTGATATGTCCACACACACACAACTTGTTAACACAGTCCACTCCCTCCCCTAGAGTTTAGGTGATTAAGCGATCAGAAGTTCATCTGGTTTACATAGCTGGTTAACAGTCATCCTAGGAGACTGACTACAGATTATGAAGTAAAGTTATAAGTGAAACTGAAACTGCTGACTGCGAGTTGTCTTCATCCTGTTGACCACCGGTCATTTGTTGACCACACCAATTACATAGTAATTACACCTACGTCTGACCATCGTATAAATGTATAACATTTACAGGAGCATTCTGCAATAATTCACTACAATTATACAAATTAAACATTACCTGGTCTCTAAACACTAGCAGTACTGGTATGCATACCTAAATGTTTCTTGTCAAGCATACAGCTATTAAACACATAGACCTGAATACAGTTTTTATTACACAATGGCAATGAACAGAAACATTGTTGAAAATTGTATCGACCAAGAGCACGCCACATAAAATTACAGGCAAAAAACAAATTGAAAATTGCAGCCAAATACAATGTAATAGAATGTGCAATGTACTACAACAGATAAACACGCAAGTGCCAAGTAATAATACACATGTGCATCGTTTTGTCTGTTCGGTATGATGTGGGTGCCAGTATTAGAAACTGGAAGTCAAAAGGCTTTATCATGTTGCCTCCTCCAGGGAAGTATGTCTAAATAGAAGATAGCAAATACTGGTAATCCATGGAAAAGCACTGCCATATTGCTGAATACCAATTAGTTATTTAAAAAATTAAAAAAAAAAAAACACAACATACAGGGTTCAAACAATCCATAGCACTGAATGGTGATCTGAACAATACAGGTTTAAATAGAATGGGATGGAGTTTTAATAGCAATACAAACTCGTACTGAATACAGAATCACTTGCATGCATTTAAATAATCATAGATGCAATAAAATGTTATATGTATACAGAGATCATGCAATATGACTTCATATTATAATGTAACATAATAATTAATATGCCACAATACATGGTACACAGTTAGATGCAGATATGTAACTGTTTCTCTGAAATCCTACAGTCATATCACAGTGCATTTGCCGGTATAACTTGGGCCTTAATAATGAGAATGTCATTCAAAACATAGGAACAGCTATCTAAGATATGCAAGGGAACAAACTCCATGTAACCAAAGCCCTTATGGTTTCGTTGTGTCATAGGTCTTTGAAATGCAGCCAGATGTGGCTTTGCCAAAAGAGTTTCGACGATGTGATGCCGAATTTCACAAATTGGGTTCTGATCAATGACACTGAGGATGATTTTCCCTTCGAATGGCCAGTCTAGAACGTCATCGAATTCACCTTGCATGAAATGCACAAATATAGACATGTGCGTGCCACGCGCTGTGTCCACTCCGTTCAGGTTCACACGCACGCACATCTTGTAACCGTACAGGCTGGAGTAGAATGCAGGACTGTGTAGCACTGTGGTTTCACCCATCTCAGCTTCTCTTCGAAGTCTCGAGAAGTTCTTCATTTTCCATAAGAAGTTGCCGTTACAGGCCCGAGATTCCAAAGTACCATAGAAGGCCAACTTTTCCTCGAGGTAATGGACTTTTTGCTTGAACTCCTGGTTGGAGTGTTCTAGCATGTGGATTTTGTTCTCCAGCTCTAGGATGTGCTGGCCATGAAGGGCCAGGCTCTCATCCTGGATCATGTTCTGGTCCTTCAGTATCGTAAACTCGGAGCTCAACACATATGGCATGCCCGTGTTGTCCTTCCGCTGAGTATCCTGACCAGATTTGTACTGAAAGAAGTTCTCCCGCGTTGAAGTACTCATCCCAGGAAGTTCTGCAGGCGACCGCACTGTACCTGCGCTCGCCTCTAGCGATGAACTGCGACTTACTTCCTGGTGCGGTTGTTGTTGTTGTTGCTGCTGATGCTGTTGTTGGGTAGGAAGTGGGTGTGAGTGGAAAGTCACGCTCGAGGCAAGCGGTGCACCTGAGCTGGTCATAGCGGGTAATGTGCGGGGCTCTTGCGTACTGGCTGAGGGGCTAGTCGCTCCTGCTCCTATACTGTGGTGCTGCATCAGCCGGCTCAGGTCAGACAGGCCCTCCGGCACATCAGGGGAGCTAGCTCCCTCCAGCAGACTGCCACCTGCAGTGAGTGCCCTGGGGGCAATACCCTGCATCACACAGTACCTACAGAAAGCAGTACTCAGCAGACGCAGATGGAATGCAGTAGAATCTCTCTGATGAGTAGCCTGATCTGAGCGCAAAACCTTCAATGAAAAAATAGTAATATTACCATGGTAACATGGGCCGAATGCATAAAATGTGTAATGCCTACACTGTGGTTAGACTACTCAGAGAGTTGTTATTCCTCTCTTCCTGGTATAGGAAAATTGGTAATGCATATCAGCAGTGTAACTATTCACTGCATAACTGTAAGGAGAATAAGATGATGTAGTGTTGTATTATAGGGCAAGTTGAGAAGAAATGACATGTTAAATGTCCTTGACCTACCCATCGATATGAATGACAATGAAGTCAAGAATGAAAGGAGCTGGTTCTGACTGACAGGTTAAAGACACTTGTCTCTCAATGGCTAGGAAACACCAGATGCACGCTGAAGCATGATATTCTTCTCTTCTCTTACTGCATTTTCATGGAACTTTGGTAACAATAAACAACCGAAACGCATGTTAGGGAGTTTGTGCTGTTTAAAGGAGAAGACAACATAAAAATGATGCCAATATCAGATGACACAACATGAAAAATTATTTCCAGACATAGTCTTTAATATTTATTTTAATTTTCTCTTTCAGGAGAAAAGAGCAAATATGAAAATATTTTTGTATGGTACTTATTTGGAACCACCTTTTGGTACATATTGTCTTTGTGTAGTACTGTTATAAATGACAATGTTACACATGGTTAGTAAAAATATTTGCACTACAATTTGGTCTTTTCATCTGGCAAATGTGTTCAACCTGGATTTTGATCACGTTTCCATTTTTAATATATTCATAAATATTATCACCATTCAGCTTAAATGCATGGGTTTGAATACTAACAACTAATTTACAATCAAATACTTTCATTAGACATGAAAGCGCACTTATTTTAAACCTATTGCAGACATGTATAACTTGCCATTCCCTAGATATATTTACCACTGCTTGTTCTTGGAATAAACATTATACTGCAGTTTTTGCTTCCTCCAGCTTCTTCTATACTACCTGTGGTATAACTGTGAATTTACCACTTTTATGCATTCGGCCCTATGTGCTTTGGCTACACTGAAGACACAGGATTTGGGGAGCTAAAATCTTACCATGTTTCATGCCAAGGGAAGTTACTCCCTATTTGCATTTTAACAAATAGGATTTCCAATTCATACCAAGACATGAAATCTGTTTTTCACTTTGATAAATCTGCAGGGAGGAGGTTGGGGTAATCTATGAGCCCCAGTCAGGCTGTTCTCTTGTACTCACCTGTGCATCACAGCCCCAAACATTGAACACACAGTTCACTTTTACATTTGGGCAGTCTGTATCCAAATGGCGCTTAATCTACAAACACAATCATATCAAACCTTAGGAGATGTGCTGAGATTCTGAACCAATTAAAAAGTAAAGGCAGAACTAACTCAGAGTATTTAGCACACTACATATCTAAAAATAGGGCTGTCTTGGAACACAGAAGTACAAACACAGTTCTCAATGCAATGAGAGTACTTCACCCACAAGACATGGTGTTGTCACTACGAGTACATTACAGTATATGTGAACATATAAATACATTGACATGAATGTATTTCTGTTGAAGTTTGCAGGTGACAAAGCACATATTCAGCAAACAGTAACCAAAACAAGCCATATGATATATACATGCTTAGGTTTAAAGATGTACCCTACAATTTTAACTTTATAAGTCACATGACAATGATAAGTCCTTAGGATGTGCATATACTGTGTCAGGGCAAGTTCATGCTGCCACTGGAGCATCATGCGGATGACACCAGACATGACACCCCACCCAGTCATATTACACTGGTACCAGGGCAACCTGTCCGGGTTCCTTGTTTTAACCTCTCAACACTGAGCTTCCACCGAGGCAACAACAAATAGAGTTTTTAAAATTTTTGGTATGTTCATTCCTGTTTTTGATCCCGAATCTACAAACTTGAAATATGAACTAAAGTTAAGCTGGGGTCCATACATCTTGTTACTGGAGACTGACCAGTCGACATAATGTTATCTGGCCTGATGTGTTGTGCAACCTACGTGTACGCTATATTATGCTGAATGTTATTTTTTATGGGGAGATCCTTGTCATTCAGAGATTCAACTCTTGCAGATAACATCTTGATTCTGACAATGCAGTGGGCTTCCAAGGGAGATAACTGTTAGATGCATCGTCCATATAACTGTGTGAATGATGTTGTTTGGATCATGCAGCAAAGTGATGCTAATAAGAAGAAAGTGAAAAGAGGTACCAGTATAATATAAACCTTTATGGACTTCGATGCATTCTCTTCTCTGTCCTGGCATAAGTGGACGAATTCTGCAGAATGGCCTTTATAAATTGGCAGAAACATATTTCATCTCAAGACATTATGAAACCTATTGTAGTCTATCACTTCTCAACAAAATGTCCCTGTTAGAACCCAAGCAGCTAACTACACTCTCAGACAATAGACTTTCTTAAACAAGATATGTCGACGCTAAAATTCTGACATTCAATAAAGGACAATTAACACTAAATCTTTACTCACCTGTTCTCGCATGAGCTTCAGTTGACAGAACTTACAGACTACAGTTACATTCGGACATTCTTCTTGCTGGTGATTCTAAGCATATCAAGACAAAATACAAATTATTATGGTTTGTTTCTTTGTTTTCTCTTCCATCTTATTTTTAAAGTAACACAAAGCTCATGACAGATGTACTGTTCGTTAAAAAGATTATAAAATTCTCTCTTGAATGTAAAAACCTGTCTGAAATTGTATGAATTTGTTGCTGACTGAGCTTCATCTGAAGTGTGGATTATCATGCTGCTGACTGGGGACCTGAAGGCGCTCATGCTTTTAGGCTCATGAGAGACTGGCCAACCAAAGGGCTAGGAGATATCAGCTGTTTATAACGTTCTGAGTTACCTGTCATTCTAACATGTAATAACATATGGACAGCATGCAGTTTTAATGGTTTATGTTTTAATTATAACAAGTACATGTGTGAACAACACTAAAATGTTTTTTCAGACCACTGTGACGTGGCGAGAGTAAATTTCTTGATTATTTAATGTTATAAATTTACATATTTACTTAAGTTACAAACAGAACCCTAGCAGCTTATTACAGTCTCAGGTGACAAGAGTGTACAATCACAAAACAATCACATCGCAGCCCAGAAACACTTGCGGCGATTCAAACTAGCCTATGGAGTAGGGTCAATTTCCGCTGTCATAGTAGTTTTTAAAAAAAAAACATTACCGAAATAAACACAATATTGCAGAACCTTTTTGCCAATCGCAGCTTAGAACAAGTGCCGTCTTTCACATTCTGACTATGTAATGTTAATAAAAAGTTCACACACTCTTCATCTGTAGTCAAATATTTACACATGGCACTACAATGCACACTCATGTGTACAAAGTGTATGTTCAGCAGCGCCTTCATCTGATCATCCTGGCGCTATCTGTTATACAAAACCGTGCTCAGTTGTCACTTTTATGACAACAATCAGGTATTTGGGGCGAGGACACAAGAGTGCTAGGAGTAAACCACCGTCCTCTGACAGGTATCTGACAAGCCTCCTGACTTCAAGCCATAGCTGAAGCAGCAAGATCTGTACTCAAACACGCAACCTCATTGGCCAAGCATTTCACAGTCCAAGCGAGCCAGAGCTTCAACTCTTACAGTCAGCGACAGTTGAAGTGTATTTCGAACCACACCAACCTGTGCATGCCCAGCCAAGACAGTCTCGTGGCAGTGGGGACATTCCACACTCCGTCTCTCACAGGACTGTGCTATATGCTCTTTGATGTCCTTCCTAAACAAGATACACGGGCAGTCCAGGGGGCAGGGCTGGTACGCCATGGGACAGAGGTCCTCATGCTCCTACAAATGTATAACACAAAACCGTCACAATGGGGTAGAGAGCGAGCAAGATACACGGGCATTCCAGGGGGCAGGGCTGGTACGCCATGGGACAGAGGCCCTCATGCTCCTACAAATGTATAACACAAAACCGTCACAATGGGGTAGAGAGCGAGCAAGATACACGGGCATTCCAGGGGCAGGGCTTATATGCCATGGGGCAGAGGTCCTCATGCTCCTGCAAATGTATAACACAAAACCGTCACAATGGGGTAGAGAGAGAGCAAGATACGGGGCAGTCCAGAGGCTGGGTTCGTATGCCATGGGACAGAGGCCCTCATGCTCCTACAAATGTTTAACACAAAACCGTCACAACAGGTAGAGAGAGAACAACATACAGGGGTAATCCAGGGGCAGGGCTTATATGCCATGGGGCAGAGGTCCTCATACTACTACAATTGTATAATATAAAACCATCTCAACGGGGCAGGGAGAGAGCAAGATACAGGGGTAATCCAGGGGCAGGGCTGGTATGCCATCGGGCTGAGGTCCTCATGGTACTACAAATGTGTAACATAAAACAATCTCAATGGGGTAGGGAGAGAGCAAGATACAGGGGTAGTCCAGGGGCAGGGCTGGTACGCCATCAACCTGAGGCCCTGATGCTCCTACAAATGTTGTCGAATAAGTTAGTTCTAGCTGCAAGTACATTGCTGTGCTTTCCCAAAACAAACACTATACCGACTTTTGCTAAACAGGAAAAATCTTTGACATAAAATTCTTAGGCCTGTGTTTATGCAGTTTTCACAGTTATGAAATATATGCATACATGTATAAATCATGCACAATTATGAATAATAAGCCCATTATGAAGACCAAAGAGGCAATGAAACAGAAACGCAGATCAAGCCACATAATGAGTCTGGTTTCTAATGACAATGCCTAGCAAGGATTAGTCTAATGCAAAAGCGTAGATACACTGCAATAACTTGAAAATCACAATGCTGACATTAAAGTGCAATCTCTCACTTTAGTCTGAGCATCTAGATCAATGCGATTCTGGCACATTTACCTCCATTACAATGGCTGTAACCTTGATGTGACCTCAGAATCATTCCATTCACACATCTCTCACTTTGGGCCCCAGTTTCAGAGGCAAGGGAAATCTCAACATTTACCAAATAAATATTTACACAACCAGTTAAAAACAAGCAATGGTTCAGCTGGTACAGTCTGATAGCTACCATAACTGTCCATCTTTTCATAGGAGCATCAGGAAGGTATAATTGAGATCCATCTGGGGGCCATCAAAAGATTTACTAACATTATAAACATCTTAATGGTTTGGCATTTTAACCATTATAAGCCTCTGCAGATTTCTTTGCATATCCTATAAATCGCCCGATAAGGAAGTAAAATTAGTAAAAAACAGGGCCAGGTTAGGGTTAAAATTATCACACTAGTCTTTAAAAAAGGACCTAAGGAGTGGCGGCCCACTTCCTGGTCTACAGGAACTGGATAAGCTGTAGTATTGCCTTTGTGATAGGTGCCATCTGATATGCCATGCTCATAGACACATAGCACAAATTGCTAACTTGCAACCCACAAAGTACAGAATTTTCCCTTTACAGAGTTATGGACCTTAACTTGTATGTGTGCACATTCTGAAGCCACTTCAAGTCCCTCATCACAATTCCTGCAAACCCAACCATTCAGGTAATCACCATATCACCATATTAGCATATACAAAAATCATCCAGAAAGCCACTTCTTTGCTAATATGCAATACAACATCCATTCCTACCCCAAGATCATGTCTGTGAAAGTGT
Source organism: Acanthopleura granulata (assembly GCA_016165875.1). Classification (NCBI taxonomy): domain Eukaryota; kingdom Metazoa; phylum Mollusca; class Polyplacophora; order Chitonida; family Chitonidae; genus Acanthopleura; species Acanthopleura granulata. The sequence goes on along the minus strand of JABBOT010000001.1, from coordinate 12,455,242 downwards.
ATCCTACTCTTGCCCAGGAAACAGGCACCATGTCTGTTAAAATGTATTCTGCTCTTACCCAGGATTTAGGCACCATGTCTGTGAACTTGTATTCTAATCCTACCCTAGACTTAGGCACCATGTCCGTGAACATGTATCCTACTCGTACCCAGGACTCAGACACCATGTCTGCGAACATGTATCCTACTTGTACCCAGGACTCAGACACCATGTCCATGAACTTGTATCCTAATTGTGCCCCAGATTCAGGCACCATGCCTGTGAACATGTATCCTAATCCTACCCCAGACTCAGGCACCATGTCTGTGAACATGTATCCTACTCGTACCCAGGACTCAGGCACCATGTCTGTGAACATGTATCCTACTCATACCCAGGACTCAGCCACCATGTCCATGAACTTGTATCCTAATTGTGCCCCAGATTCAGGCAGGATGTCCGTGAACATGTATCCTACTCGTACCCCAGACTCAGGCACCATGTCTGTGAACATGTACCCTACTCATACCCAGGACTTAGGAAGGATGTTCGAGATAATGTATCCTACTCGTACCCTAGACTCAGGCACCATGTCTGTGAACATGTATCCTACTTCGACCACAGACTCGGGCACCATGCCTGTGAACATGTATCCTTAAAAATTTATTCTTCTCCTAAATCCATGATCATGTATTTATTCTCCTCTCATTTATGTGACACTCTCATCTCGGATTAAAACTGATCAAAATAATCTGCACTTTTTTCTTCAGAATTTTTCAGGAATTTCATCAACCTATTTTATTTTGTCAAAACTGCGTAGATTATGCAGCATACTGTTACTCCATTATGACATTACACCAAAAGTATTTGCAGCTAAAATAACTGCATTACCCACAATACAAGGGATATCTAACACGACCACAGAGTTTAGTTCATATAAACTAATGAAATGACTCACAAAGCAGACAGATAAGCAAGCTGTGAGAAATGCCAGACCATCCAGGCATGGACACTTATCTGAGGTGAAGGTCACGGGTCAGATATCACAACATATACACAGAGGACAAAGTCTCTGCCAGCAGCTTACACAGACAGTAACACAAACAGTCACATGCCCCACTTCCACCTAGTTTCATCAATCAAATACCTTGTTAATTTTCTCATATATGATGTGGCCTGGGTTATAGTGTGGTAAGGCCATGTCAGCTATGAGAACATTCATTCACAACTTTGTGACAGTGAACAGAGGGTCTCAATGCAGACGGTTTAACATGGGCGGAAAGTGGGTTAAAGTCATTCCTGTATTTGTCAATATACTTACATGTAACAATCAATGTTTGAAAATTCTGATTTAGAAGTATGAATAGATATGGTTAATACTTTCACTCATGTAAGAATCTACTCCTCCAACCATCTCATATTAAAGAAGCATACAGTACAAGAAGGACAGATTTAGAAATCTGTTAAACTGAAAGTGAGAGACTTTCAGGTTGTGATTTGCCAAAAAATGTTGACTTTGCAATTAGCACATGAATATAAAGGTGAGAAATAAGAGGTGCTAAACAAGCAGGATACGCACTTGGATTTTTCCCAGCTCCAGTACAGTATCACATCCATGTTTGGAGTTAGGACACCGTACTGTAAGACTCAGGATTTCTCGTTTAGCAAAATTATCAGGAAAAAGCTGTGCTTTTGTTATGGGCTCATTATCTGCTGGGCACCTTCTAGTCTTGTGTTCACTGAAAAAAAGAGAAGATTGTTACAATCAGATTAATAAACCAGTTTGTTTCCATGAATAAATCTTATCTCCAGATACTTTCAAGACTTAAAAAGGGCATTGGATATAAATGTTACAATGATGACAATTAGTCAGATGTGATGACAACCAGTCAAATAAGATGACAACCAGTCAGATATGATAACAATTGGCCAGTCAGATATGATGGCAATTAGCTGGTCAGATATCATAGCAATTAGCCAGTTAGGCATGAAAGCAATTAGCTAGTCAGATGTGATGACAACTATTCAGATAAGATGACAACCAGTCAGACAAGGTGACAACTTGTCAGATATGATGACATTCAGTCACATACAATGACAACCAGTCAGATACGATGACAACCTGTCAGATATGATAGCTATTAGCCAGTCAGAGATGATAGCAATTAGCCAGTGAGATATGACTTCTTTATTCATTTGATTTTTGTTTTATGCCGTACTCAAGAATATTTCACTTATATAACGGCGGCCAGCATTAAAGTGGGAGGAAACCGGCATCCCCGTGGGAATCCCAGGATCATCCGCAGGTTACTGGCACACCTTCCCACATATGGCTGGAGATGAAGCCAGCATGAACTGGACCTGAACTTAGTCACCGCAAAGGTGAGAGGCAGGAGGTCATAACGCCCTGCTGGCGCTTTAACCCCCTCGGCCACGGAGGCATCCAGTCAGATATGATGACAATTAGCTAGTCAGATATGATGACAACCAATCAGATATGATGAAAACTGGTCAGACATGATGACAACCAGTCAGATATGACAACTAGTTAAACATGATGATAACCAGTCAGTTATGACCAGTTAGATAAGATAACTAGTCAGTCAAATATGATGACAACCAGTCAGATATATGATAGCAATTACTAAGTCAGATATGATGGCGATTGACTAGTCAGATATGATGACAACCACTCAGATCAGATGACAACCAGTCATTTATTATGACACTCAGTCACATATTATAGCAACCAGTCAGATTTGATGATAACCAATTGAATATGATGACAACCAGTCAGATAAAATAACCAGTAAGTCAGAATGATCATAACCAGTCAGACAAGATGACAACTGCATATGATAATAATCCACAAGTAGCATATGGTGACAATCAACCTGTGGCATATGGTGACAATCAACCAGTGGAATATGGTGACAATCAACCATTGCCATACGATGACAATCAATCAATGGCATATGGTGACAATCAACCGATCAGATACGATGACAAAATATCAAATATGATTATCTGTAATTTAAACAAAAATAGGATTTCCTACAAATTTCTTTCATTCAAAGTCTTAAAAGCTCTCAGGGTATAAATTTCATGCTCATCTTACCAAAAAAATTTTTTTTAAACGCCACCTTCCTATGCAGTTTTGAATTAAGATTTTTTTCTACTTATGTTATGTTTTTTGGGCCTGTTTCAGAATGTGTCACGATAAAAGTATCAGAATTTCTGGACTACTGGTTAAAACAAGGTAACAGCCCCTTACCTGAGCCATCTGGTGATGCAGGCCCTACAAAAGCGATGGCCACACTCTGTCTGACAGGGCTCTCGTAATATCAGCAGACAAATTGGGCATTCATACTTGGGGTCTGGCTGGGGAACAAACTCGTAATCGTAGCCCTCCGACCCCTCACAGTAGCCCTGCGACGCTTGCATTGTTGTACTGTATGAAGAGTCTGTGGCAGGCAAGGACAAGCGAACATCTTGGCCCTGCCAATCATCATGTCCAGCCATTAACCCAACATCCTAGCCAGAGACACAGGCAGATTTCTGTACAGGTACCTGACACAGGGCACGAAACAACCAATGACTTTAATGTCTGACATCAAACATGCAAACGCACACGTACTACTCTGATGCACCAGGCACTCTTACATGTAACTGGTAAAAACACACACATCTCAGAAAATGTCCTTGCATATATATACATAACTTATAATGTGTGTGGATAACATCACTGCGTGGGCTTTTTAACCAAATCCCCTAACCTCAACCAGGAAAAGGCATTTGTGTCATGTGCAGGGCTATGTGGCCATATCTGCAGTTATACATGTAACTACATATCAATACTTACATGTAATTACATATACCAGCATATCCACAAAAGCATGCAAATACTGAACGAGAATTTTTTCTTCTCTCTTGCAGTTTATACAGTACTTATGTAGTTGCACTGGTATGTACATTTCTCATTTTCTCTTTGGATAAAGCATGTTATAGATACAACATAGCTTTACAACTGACAGAAAAAAAAACAAAACCCATCAAAAAAAAACAACAAAACAGAAAAAACAATAACAAATATATGAAAACAGGAACCAAAGCAAAATTCTTCATATTTCATCCATTCTGGTATATATGTCACAAACAATTCAATCTATTTCGACTGGTTCTCAACTTCTCCAATGATCCAAATCTGCCATGATCTGTCGCAAAGTCAAACGGCCCATATCTCAATCCAATTTAATGACATCAGGATCACCACAAAGAGTTTAAATAGATTAGCCGGTACACATGTATCCATATTCTGGGGTAATAGTGCATACACGTAGGCCCTGTAACATGCACAGCTCTGGCTGACCGGAAATAGCCCACTGATAGAACAGTCCCTGCTTGTAAATGTATAGCTTGTAATGTAAAGTAGGCTTGTTAACTGTTTTATAACTATCTACAGACTATCCATATATTCTGATAGGGCATAAGCTCAATTTACATGTACTAACAACAGCATAATTCACCAGTGAAACTTATGATATCTAAGCCATTTCCTTAATGTTACTGCCCAAAACTGCAGTCATGCTTATTATTCAGTAAACCATTGTAACATGTGACTCTAAACTTGACGTTTCACATCACCATACACAGGAAACTAACGCCTTTCATTGGTGTTCCGACCAGCCAATCTAAACCCCTTCCTCTTTTGTTTCCACTAAACATGTGTCAATAAAAGTAATCAGCGAATGTGAATGTAGCCCCTTTACCACAATAGATCTCTGGATTTTTTTCTGTGTGGTATAAATTTTGTTTTGTCATTTTTGAGAGCCACATAATTTAAATGCTGAAGTACAAAAATATCCAATGTCCTTACACTGAAAACGCATTTTTGAAAATATCTCATATTTTCCAAAATGTGTATCTCATGAATGAAAGTCCACTAAGATAGGTATCTTCCACAATACTTTGATAAGATCTTACCAGTGAAACCAACAAATTTATACCTCTATCAAGTTAAGCAGAAGTCTGACATGGGCTGAAATAAAAAAAAAAAAAAGGTGGACGGCTTCTATAAAGAAGAAGAAAACTAAAAAACAATTATGACACAGATTGAAAACATATTTGCGTAATGGTGTTCAATATTTTTTTTTTTCAAAAAGACACCATAATAATTTTTGGTGAGTATTTTGGACTACATATATCATCACTGCACAGCAATATTCTACCCTAAAGCCTTTAATCGACTATTCACAAGTGCATCTGGTCACATGTCTGGTTTGGATACTGCTTTCATCCACAACAACACTACAGACAGGATGCAACTGAGGGAGCACAACTGAATAATGAGGAACAGAAAAATAATATCATTTTGCAAAATACATTCATGAAACATTGGGCGAGCACACCTTACAATGTGTGTGTTTTTAAAGGTAATATTTACCTGTACAGTGTGTTAAGCTGCCAAGAAAGCTTTGTAAATCAAAGGCCACGTATCCTGGTTGACTGACTTTGTGGACTGATCAGTACGCCAATCTGACGTATCTGACCACATCCTTTTAATAACAGACACATGTTAATTTCTAGGGCTAAGATTTTACAATATACACAAAAGCCAAAAATATTTTCATGTGTTCACTACTTTCAATGGATATGCTTCAAGGCATACAAGTTTGGGTGTGGTGAGCCTGGCAGAATGCTGGGGAAGCCACTGACCTGTGATGGGTACTTGGCACACCTACAGACTCAAACCTGAAGGCATAAACGTGCGAGACAAATCCTGCAGGCACAAACGTGTGGATAAAAACCTGAAAGCACAAATGTGCAAGAAAAATTCTTCAGGAACAAACCTGAAAGCACAAACCTGTGGGAAAAAACCCACAGGCACAAACGTGCAGGAACAAAACCTGAAGGCACAAGTGTGCAGGAACACGCCTGCAGGCACCATTATACGAGAACAAACCTTCAGGCACACATGTGCCAGAACAACCCTGCAGGCGGGAATATGTTGGAACACCCCTGATGGCACAAACATACAGGAACAAATCTGCAGTCACAAACCAGCGGGAACAAAAGCGCGAGCAAAAAGTGCAGGCACACTCCCAAAGCAAAACCCTGCAGGCACAGACAGGCTAGCACAAACCTGCAGCATTAACCACATGACCAATGTGGTTAGCACACTGGCACAGTGTGATGACCCAAAGCCTTTCACCCATGAAGTCACTCTGAGTTCGTCCAGCTCACGGTGGCTTCCTCTTCTGCCATAAGTGTGAAGTCTGCCAGTAACCTGTGGATGGTCATAGGTTCCCTGGGCTATGCCCGGTTTCAACCCACATTTATGATGGCCACTGTCATATAAATGAAATAGTCTTGATTAATGCGTAAAACACCAATCAAATAAATAAATAAATAAACCACATGTGGTACATGTCAACAAAGTGTGGTGAGTGGCAAAAGCAACATCCTAGACCACTTGGCCAACATATCACCTAACACACTCCAGCCCACCTCACCTTACCATGCCTACCCAACCTGTGGCTACATATCACATTCCCTATGTGCCAATCAAGTACAACATACACCCATTGCTTCTATACACCATGTTTATAATAGCTTTCCACCTGTATGGGTGTTTCAACAAAGAGTCAATACTGTTTCCTTTACCTACACTACCTGATCTCCCTCCGTAGTCTGAATGAACCCATTCACTCTAAACTATGACATGTCTGCAGTAATTGGGCAAATATGTTGCATCTGTAGGCACCCATTGAGGATCCCTGTACCTACTTCTAAACATATCATCTTCATTCATCATTTTTCCAACACACTGTTTACTGTTTATCAGTTTTCAACATGTTGTGTTCCAGTTTCCAAACATATTATGTATCAGTTTCCAAACATATTGTGTATCTGTTTCCAAACATACTATGTATCTATTTCCAAAAATACATTGTGTACCAATTTCCAAACATACTGTGTACTTACATGTATTTCCAAACACATGTGTACCTATCTCCAAACATATTGTGTGCCTATTTCCAAACATATTTTGTATCTATTGCCAAACATACTGAGCACATATTTCCAAACACACTGTTAACTGTTTCCAAACATAGAGTGCACCCATATCAAAACTATGTGTATCAGTATCTACAGGCATATGAATGAATGGCAAACTGGTGAACCCGTTCGCCTGAAGGTTACACAAAATCATTTTTGCAGGAACAGCAGTAGGTCATCATCCGCCAACAGATTTGTTCACCCCCAAAATAAACATCTGTTTTTGTTCCAAATTACTCCTGGAATGTGTTATTTATTTACTTTGAGAGTACATTTCAAATATATTAGCAAATTACTTTGTTTTGGTTACTGCCCCAAACCTTGTCAGCTGCTCAGTGACTACTTCATGCGGTCAGAGCTGCTTGTGTTCTACTAATTGCCCTGTGCACAAAAACTGCGAAACTGGGTCAATCGAGTTTTCGGGAAAAAGGCCGGAAGGTGATGAAGTAAGAAACTAATTCAGACTAATACATTACATAATTAACAAGTAACTGTGATGAAATGACATTTATTCCGATTATTAATGCAAAGAAAATAAAAAGGCAAGCTGAAAACAAATTTGTTTAATCTGATAGCAATGCGATATCTTATAATCTATCGACTTTAATTTCGCACAGCTACTACCTGTCGCACCTAATTATTTTTTTCTATCTGTGAATGAGTCATGTGATGATGTAGTGAGGGAAACAATAACGTTGCTTCCAAAAGGCATTGTGAAACTGTACCTCAGGAAACTTTCAAAGGCTAGCAGTTCTCAAAAGATTTCACTTATTCTGTGAATGATGATGGCAAAGTCTACAATGTAGTATGCCAACCATGAGTATTGGCACGAAGTGAAGGCCGAGGTGACACGCGTCTCTTGCCAGTCTCGGGCAGTATGTTGACGGAGCTAATTACATCCATCAGTCAAATTTAGAATTTTGGACATGTTTCCAGGCCCTTCCACAAATTTGTCATAAACTTGCAACAAATCTGTCAACTTCGCTTGACAATACATCTGCAACAGCAAGTGAACTGCATACTGAGAGGGTAATCCTAAGTAAAAATGACGAGGACAGTAGTGTCTGTGAGGAAATCAATCTGAATATGTCCGAAAGCAGAGATACAAAGAGTGAGTTTTCTCTGAACTATGTCATACATTGCCAGTCATACAGAAAGGGATACAGTCTGAGTGCCTTGAGCTTTTTGTTAAATTTATACAATATTACAGAGTTACACTATCTGTCATCATAGAACTAGTCAACTGATGGCACATTGTTTACTTTACAGCAGATTTGTAGTCCAGTTCTTAAAATATTCATTATATAGATTTGTTGATCTTGTAGATTTGTTGATCTTAACTTCGTAAATGAAACTAAAGTATTTGGTTTTCAAACTTTTGTGTTTTTGATCTATGTTGCAAGGCTCGCACCTACTAAATTATGGTAGCCCGTAGATTACCATAAATTTTCAGTGGTGAGACCTACAATGGGTTACCACAGGTAATAATGTGTGACCTAATAAGGTTTACCATAGAAAAAATTCATTCACACCCCTGTACCTAAATGTATCTCCAAACATATGGAGTACCTATTTATATGTAGATATAAAAGTGTAAAAATTTTCAACATACTACTATTTACTTCCAAACACAATACAGTATTATGTATCTATTTCCGATATACTGTGTACATACATACATTTCCAAACAGTATGTGTGTGCCTCTTTCCAAACACAGAGCATGCATATTTCGTCATACATGTATGTACTGTGTACCTAGTTCCAAAGTATAGTGCATTCCTATTTCCAAAGATAGTGTGTACAAACATGTAACATATCAATTTCAAAAAAAAAAAGTCCGTACCTAAATCCATATATACTGAGTACATATATACATATTTTCAAAAATCTTGTGTACCAATTTCCAAAAACATTTCGTACTTATTTCCACATATACAGTGTATTTTGTACCCAATCTAAACATATTGAGAACATTTCTACATATGCACTGTGTACATACATGTATTTCTAAACTACTGTGTGTATATTTTCAAGCATAGTGTGTACATATTTCCCAATATGTCATCATGGGTAACAAGTCCAATTAAGCTTAACTGGACACTTTGACTGCTCAATTTTGAGGGACTATCGTACTCAGTTTCACGAGACTATAAAACCTAAGATTATATAATTATATGTGGGCATGTATTTGATGAGGCTATGTCTAAGAATATATGGCTGGACAAAAAAAATAGCCCGAAAAATCTGGCTTAAGGAAGGCCTAGTTCACTGTAAATGCCATGCATGATACATCTACATGTGCCACACAATACATGGTCAGGCCGTAAGAGGAGATATTTGCACACATTTTAAATTTAAAACCACTGGTACTGGCCTTTGTAGGCTAATTTCTCATAAATCTGCATCAAAATCTAATCGCGGTCTTGTTCCATCTTGTGATGTTGTTGTTGTTGCTGGTTTCGTTCCCAGTTACACCCACCCGCATCACCGAAAACAGCTATCACAAAATGTTGTTACAGTTACATGATAAGTACCCTGTCGCCTTGTTTAACGATGAGTTACAAGCGTAAGGGAATATTTCCCCGAAATCTTCTCACAAACTATACTTTCCTACCTCCTCTTAAACACTCCACTTCCTGATTTCGTCTCAAGCGCCACCAGATGATATCCAGAAAAGGACTCACCTCCAGTTTGAGTCAGACTTATAGCCACCCATGAGCCCTGAGATTGCCCGTGTGTGGAAATATTTTCCTCGAATAAATGCGTCTTTGTGTGTTGTGAGTAAGCAACAATTCTAATTGTCGTATTGAAATGAGTATGTGGACCGGTTGTATGGCTAGACAAGGTGATTGTATTAACCTTAACTATTGTCTCACGTGAAGCACTTTTTGAAATTCGATGGGGATTCCCCTCTTATTCCTTACACCAGTCAAAGGTCATGAAGAACACGTTTTACTAGAGCCTATTCAACTAACGTTAGGCTCTATTTTCACGTTGATAATGTTGGCATCGCCAGCATGGAGGGAAAGCCTACTTATCATAATATATAAAGTATGCCTGGGTTTTATGTTATATATGGAGGTACTTGAAGAGGTCCTCGAGCAACCTGTGGAAGGTTGTTACCCCCGGACATGTAATGAAATATTCTTGAGCACGGCGTGAAACACCAATCAAATACATCAAATAAATAAATCATATATGACGACGAGGAGGTCCTTGGGATGTATTTGTGCAATAGATGGATTATTTACTCTTTGGGATTTGCACTCGAGATCTATGCAGACAAAGTCCAGCACTCTACCAACTGAGCTGAAGGAAATTTGCCAATACCGACTGCTTGTATAAGCACTGGAATGCTGCTCCCGCTACACTCCTCCCCAATTTAATATTTTCCATTGCATGACTGCTGACTTCCTGACTGTTTACTATGTTTTATCACAAGTAAGCTATATGTTACGACCTTTGTCTACTACTGGTATAGCATTTCCCAGGCCAATTTTCTCCAACTGTAATGTTGGTCTTCGTCGTATAAGTAAAATATTCTTGAGTATGGTGTAAAACATCAAATAAATAAATAAATCAGTTAATCAATACATATATTATTTGTTGCAGATTCCTTAGAGAATTGGTGTATTAGGTTGTCTAGGCCTCTGTCCAGGAAATATTTCTTAAAATTATCGACTTGGAACGCTCTTTTATGGTCTACTAGTGGTACATGTAAATACTGTAAATCACACAGACAGCACACTTTATAGAAAAGACAGGAAAAGAGATAACTGGGCAACGAACCGTGACCGATTCATTCAAAGCCCTTCTCACGCAGTTTGAAAAGTTCGTTAAAGACATGTAGGCCGATAAACATTGTATATATCTGTACGCTATACATGTGGGAAAGTTACTCAGTAACTTGCCAAAGGTTCGTGGTTTACACTATGGGTACTTTGGTTTCCTCCACTCATAAAACTGACTGCCACAGTTTTTAACGAAAAGTCTTGGGTATGGCATTAAACAAAAAATAAATAAATAAATAAATTTGATTAATGATTTTTCGCCGTTTTAGTAACTATTTAAGACTTTAGCACGATTCCATTTATCGTTGATCTTTGCCCATTTAATTACTGATCAATTTGGCATTTTACTTTCCAGGCACAAGATATGTTTTTCATTCAGCATATATATGCTTCAAATTCAGGAGAAATGCTGTGGATATGAGATACAATACTTACAGAAAATTGTTACAGTTGAAAACAGCTTCATAACAATTGCAACATTTATGGATAACAAGACAAAGACAGTACCAGCAGCGGAGTAGTGTTCCCCTCGCTTTAGACATAAATTCTGTGTCCAGTTGTTAGAGTTTTTGGACATTCAGATTACAAATAAAGAATACTTTTAACTCTGGAACGGATTTGATTTCGTGCCAGGGCCACGACTTGTTTTCCATGTATACAGTTTTAATTTTCGGCGGATGTATAGGTACACAGACGACCATATGTCACGACTCACTTTTGTCCATTACCATTTTCCCGAGTTCAGTGTTTTATGTATACTTTTAAGTTTAATAGCTGATACAATAACATCATCAAAACGATGAAGTACTTTCCCTCACAGCTTATACCCGTCATAATGCTGCTGGTTTTCTTTCATACGTTTCAAACGAATGTATTTGTTCGAGAGTATAGAGTGTTCACCTGAGCTCTTGCTATCATTTACCAGTGAGTTTACAACAGCACATTCCAGCCTAACAGTAAGCGGCAGTTTTGATCAGTTTACGGTAGATTTATCAAAGATTTAGTATTGAGTTTGCCTTATATCAGTTTGGAGACGACTGCGACTTCTGTGATGTATCTCACCTCTTACTTCATGCCAAAGCCTTTGGCAATCGTCATAGCACGTATGTTTTTTCGCATAGACTGGCCTTCGTATTAAAGGGCCATGGTTGCCCAAATTTCAGATATTTTAGTATTATTACAGAATGACATGAGTGTTAGGTATTTTTCTCAAGAAATAAAAGTTACAAGATTAATCCCACCAAAAGCATTGTACGTTAACTGAATGTTTAAAAATATCAAAAAGCTGAAAACTGAAAAGTCTGTCAGAATATTTAAATGAAGGGTTGTCAGCTCAGTGGAAAAGGAGCATGCGCACAGCGCGTGGTAAACTTCATATGTAAACAAACGTGGCTGATGACACGCGTAAGAGAAGGACTTAGGCCTACTGCTCGCTCATAAAAGAATCGGCCAAAAAAGAGACGTAAAAGAGAGCTCAACAGGTTGACAGGCAAGTCTCGTAATTGGTCGTCATTTGTCGCAAAAGTATATATTGCTTGATAAGTGGGAAGAAATGTTGTTGTGGTGGTGGTGGTAAACCTCGAATAGACACAAGTTTCTGACTCAGTTTTATGAGAAGATATTGGTAACCCTTTCTCAGTGTGTTTAAGCAGCTATACACTGCATGTATCTATGTGTATCTAAATTCGAAATTATCTGAGTTCGTGGACCCAGTGTCGACTGATCCGGAACGACTGCAGATATGCTTCGGGTCCTTTCGTTTGAATATTTCTGAGCCAAACTGGCCGGCCCTGCTGGTGTTGAATTCGAATAACGGCAGAACTTTCCCGGGTTCGTACAAGCTACGTGCTCAATGAACATTTTTCATTTCGACGTACCTGATGAACGAACTTCGAAACTTCGTTAAGACGTCGCAATCAGAATTTTTTTAGAAAAATCCAAATGAAGGGCGGATCCAGTGAAAAATGATGAAGTGTGCGGTGGATGGGGGTGGTTGGTTGGGAAGGGGGGGACTATCACAGCACAACAGGAGAGGGCCCAGCGGGCGTCTAGACCATGGAAGCTCTACAATCTTAGATGACCGGAGTCGCGTTCTGAATCGTTTCCCGGAAATAAATTTAGACTCTGTATGGTAATACTTTTGACCTATTGATGCACCTCACCAGGGTGAAGTAAACATTGATAGATGTGATCTTACCCATTCGACCCCATGGTATTGGTTGCGTAAAAGAGCGACACCAAGTTAAGAATAAATAAATAAAAAGACCCGCCATAGAACATACTGAAGGGTTTTGCTTCGTTTCATTCTAGGCCGTTTAGTATTCAGAGGTTGGGGTGGAGGTGGGGGCGCCGGGCCTTCCCTGAAACTCCCCTAAATCCGTCAGTGCAAGTTTTGGGCGACCATGTCTCTTTAACTACTCCACAAAGTCTGATGCCGTTCTGAGGTTTCATGAGCCCACGTGCCAATGGCGCGCACTCGTTGACTCTGTGTTCAGGATGTTGCTTATACAGAATGGGGAATATTGTTAATGGGCACAATAACACGTGTTCCATTTATGCATTTACAATTGTTTGTTTTTGTACTTCACCGGCCTATGAACACCACCCGCCTGACAAGCCCCTTGTAATTACTGCACGCACACCTAACTTGCCTACATGTGCTGTTGTGTACACTTCCTGATCATTTATTGTCATAATTTATGATTTCTCTTTTGGGTATTCATTCATCTATTGATTCTCGTTGCGCCATATTCATAGGTTACATTTAACCCGGAGATATTGTTAATATAGAAATATAACTTAAGTCAAAACTAAGTATTGCCACTCTGTGAAAGGATACATATATTTTATTAACAACAACTTTTAAAATATCATGGCACACGATTTTGATATTAAAAATACACTTACGCGCCTAGAATGTTCATTGAGTATTTTCGGCATCATTGAAAACTGATGACTCCTTCTCTTTATGTGAATCCTTGTTAGTTTCTTCTTTTATATACCTTTTTGTCCTTTGGTGGTTTATTTTCAAAGTTAGTCTAGTCCGGGAACGTCACCTAGGTGTAGGTTACAAATGTCTGATGTATATATGACAATGAGACTGATGCAGCGTTAGGACACAAATGTTCACATGTGACTACAAGACTCCAGACGGAATAAAATCTGTACATAAAAGAGAAGTTGAATGAAAAAAAAAAGGATTCTTAATCCTGGTTTCTCCGCAGATATTTGAGATCGGCGTGTATCGGCTCAGTTTTCACGCTATGTTATATTTCAGCTGGGGATAAAAGAAACACGGCAATTTAAGTAAGAAAACTAGCGTGTGATCAGGTCGAGCGGTGTAGTTTTGAAAGAGAGCAAGGGATATTCTACAGCGAGGTGGAAAAGACACCATGCATGGCATTGTGAAGGTGAGGAATGTTGGTTTTTACGTCGGGTCCGCAGAACTGACCGCCATTGTAAAATCGGTGAAAAATTCTTATTCTTACGACATGTTTAGAAGTATGTGGATGGAGGCTCCAGAAGATACCTAAAGTTAGCCATTGTTTTTCAATTGTAATTTTCTCGCCTCAAACATTAATAAATGAGAAGCACTGGTTTTACATTTCTTCTTGAGAATGTAATAGTATTTGGGTCATTTCCGGCAAGTCTGTTTGATCAAGATTTTGATTCAAGTCCCCTATCATTACATACAGGTCTCATTGATGTCAGCATTGATCAATCAGAAAATACCTTGAAACGCTGAGGTAAACCTACCTTATAAATTGCTGTTAAATGAAAAAGTAATCTTGATGTTCTGTACAAATCAGCTGGAATTAGGTGTGCTGATTTTTTAAGCTATATCACATGTGAGAGATAAGTATACATGATAAACTGCTTCTTCCTGTCTGCATTTGCCGAAGTACATATTAGAGTGAAGGATCCATTTTGATTTAGCAGTTTCTTGGAGTTTGCCCGGTCAAAAGATTCAAATTTATTTTCATCTTTTTCAGAATACAAAGGTTTTTAAACTTTAAAACAAATGTAACTAACAACAGAAAAATAAAACCAAATAGAGAGCGCGAGTGAGTGCTTGGGGTTGAATGTCGTACTTAACAATGTTTCAGTCATATGACGCCTAGAAGCCCATCAGGTGTGTGCATACAGTGTGTCTTCTTGTGACAAAGCGAGTCCATGCCGCCAAAGTGCTGCCGTCATTGAAACATCATGTGGAAGATACCAGACATGACTCTTCACCTAGTCACATTATACTGACACCGAGCCGACAAGTCCTGTTTCCTTGCTCTAACCTCTCAAAGCTGAGCACCTAGTGAGGCAACAACAATTGGCATTTTTAGAGTCTTTGGTATGACCCGACCCGGGCTTGAACCTGGATCTCCCGACCTCGATGCAAACGTTCTAACCGCCGAGGCGGTAAAAAACAAATAAATTGTCCACTAAGGTTGTGAGTTGTATTGCTGTGTTCATACGTGCAAAACACAAATCTAAAGACCCCGGGTTTAGTCCTGGCCAAGGTCGCACCAAACAAGTTGCTGCTTCCTCGTTCACCATTATGGGGAAATAACAATGAATGGTCAACCTGTAGTCAGTATAATGGACTGGGTGTCTTCGGCAATTCATCCAGTAGCCTTAAAATCGTGATGATACTTATCCATTTAAATTACCATGTTTTTTTTTTCTGCATTGTGAGTCCATGTCTGTGATGAAAGTACAAGAATATTTCTTCTTCCATGCACATTATTTCTAACAATGTTCTAATGACAGAGATAGTACAATCACCACTGATATGAATCAATATTTCAGAATATATATTTGCTAATATAGCATAATACTTCAAAGTCAAAATTTTGAACAGGATAGCACAAAGGAACAAACTATAAATAGGTCACCTCTGACTATACACGACATTTTCAGCTCTTCACTTTAGTGGCTTAATATTAATCTGAATGCGTCTCCGGGCATCTGGTTGCGCATGCAGGGTTTCCGGGGCCTAGGCGGCCCCTGGACCCTAGCCTGAAGTTGGCCGTGATAGTCGATCCACCCCCGCCCCCGGCCGCAAGTCACGACAGCTTCCCACGCCCATAAAGTTCCTTCAGCATTGTCGGTAGAGTGCTAGAGTTTGGATAAGAAGATCTAGTGTAAGTCACAATGTTACCTACAGAATAAATCATTTAACCATTATTTCCGAGTTAACATCGGTTCAATGCCGTTATAATGAGGCTTTAGGTTATCGCTCCAATCAGAGCCACGGGTAGTTACAAGGAAATACTGCAGGACAAAGACAATTGATCCTTTTGAGTGTGCACACGTGCATAGCCACCAAGAACGAAATTTGGTAACCACGGTTTTCGAGACCACGTTTGTTTCTTCTTTTATATAAGTAACAAACAAACTGAGAAAAAAGTTGCTGTATGATGTGATAATGTTTATTACAGCATATATATTTTTACACAGACATAAAAGACATGGATAAAGGCAAGTTCATCCTAAATTTCGAATGTATGGAAACTGAATAAAATGACTTATTACATGCTACTGGAAACAGCTGCATGCATACATGCATCTATAAAAATAAATTCAGTCAATTTCGTTACTTGATTTAGTTGTTTACCTACATAAACACAACGATTTTAAACACACGTACAGTAGGTGTCCGGCCCTTTGCACTCAGGGATTTTTAACTTTGAAGATGTAACAGTTTTCGGTCACAGAGCAGAAGAATGACAAACGGGTGTGATCAGAACAGAAAACAATAAACGACTGTGACCAGCACAGAAGGATGGTTTACGACTGTGAACAGGGCGGTAATCACAGTGACGGCTATCCCAGTGACAGCTATCCCAGTGACGGCTATCCCGGTGACGGCTATCCCAGTGACGGCTATCCCGGTGACGGCTATCCCAGTGATGGCGATTGAAAGCAAGTGATATGCGAGGGGACCAAATGCTGTAAGCTACATGCTGACGTATTAAGTACCAATATCTTCCTGTTGCATAATATCAGTATTAGACTTAAGTGTAAATATAATCGCAGTTGGTCACAAGCTAACACTGTGCTCAGGAATCCTTTCACTTACATGACAGTGATCAGGTTTATGGGTGCATGGAGAAAAAGAATGGAAGGGCCCATGCAGGTCGGGGTTTGAACACGCGGTGATATTGCTCGAGAGTCTGGTCTCGGTGAGAGTGCCCCTAATATGATCGATATTTATTTACCTATTGCACTGTTGTTTAACGTCACACTCAACATTTTTTTTTACTTAGGCCTATACGATAGCTATTAGTTTTATGGGTGGAGAAAACAGGGGTGCTCTGCGTAAACCACCAAGCACCGTCAAGTTCCTGATACACTTTTGTTACGTGTGCAGTAGTTTGTTTTGAGTTTAATGTTGCTTTCAACATTATTCCAGTAATATCACGACGTATCTCCTTGTAACAGGCCGAACCCAAAGCCTACATATCATGTTGCCTACATATACAGTGCTGCCCCACTCGCAGCCCTTGCCGCAGACACCAGACATGACGCCCTACCCAGTCACATTATACCGGGTCAACCAGTGTTTGACCCATTCCACTTATGCTGAGAGCCAAGCGGCATAGTGCCAAGAATGAAATAGCTCAAGTCTGTATACTTGATGTATGTATGTATGTATGTATGTATGTATGTATGTATGGGTTTAACGTCATACTCAACAATTTTTCAGACATATGACGACGAGAAGCCCTTCGAATGTAAATATGCTGTGTATCCACAGGACAGGGCTAGTCCATGCCGCCAAAGTGCTGCCTCCACTGGAGTTTCATGACGAAACCACCAGACATGACAGCCACCCGGTCACATTATACTGACACAGAGCCGACTAGTCCTGTTTGCTTGGTTATACGGTGGGATTTGGGCGCGTATTTGTGTAAATATTTGCTTGTGATGGTGACACAATATGCTTCTATACGGCTGACATATCAAAGCCTTGTACAGGAGCTATAACTACACCGACGACATATATACGCACAGGGCAATACTAATAGCATTGATAGTATATCCTGTGGGTAATCCGTGCATTTATGACACTAGCTGTCCTTGATCAGGAAGTTGACATATGGTGTGAGTGTAACAAAAACTGCCTTCCGTATACACTGTATGCGCAGCTGTATCACGGACAGTCGGTCAGTTTCTCAGGCTAGATAAGTGACCGTATATCCTTGACCGTGAGTCAGGCTTGTCGGAATAAGGCATCAGAGCATAAGTAGGAACAGTCACGGCGCTTGCCAAGGAATCGAGATGATCCTGTCTCAACTCTTACCAATAGCTGTAGCCTGCCTGGTTTCAGGTAAATAGAATTACACAAGATATTTGTAATACAATAACATAATACATAATATATAAGATATTTCGCCTCGTCATGTGACCACGGGACACCATATATGTGTAAATGGCATCAAATCAGGCACAGTAAAGCCGGTGTATGCCCTTACAGAGCCCGTTTATATATTACAGGTTCTATATTATATTCTACCAAAAAGTTATCGATAAGAAAAACATAATCTCATTTATTGTCGGAGTGGCACGCAGAACCGATCTCAGCTCTTCACTTGCGGTTTCTGAAACTTGATTATATTGCTCTTGGTCAAGGCTGTTCCATAACAATACACAAGCAATGACTTTTAACTTATTAAACACGTTTACAACGTGTGTGGTATGTAGCTTATAGCATTCTTAGAGATTAACATATACGTATTAACCCTGTATTGGTACTTTTGCATACTTTCATTTCCATGAACAGGCACTATTGGTCAAACATGGCCATATCGGGAATTTCGGGCCGTCTGGGTTTGCACAGTGGCCAACTTAGACTGGCCTTCGTCTAAATACCTCTCCTCTTCCCAACAGCAATCTGAAATGCTGGCTATTCTGGACAAGATGGTGACTCTGAATCTAAATGCACTGGTATTCCAGATCCGGCCTGCGTCTGACGCGGTGTACAATTCCAGCCTAGAGCCTTGGAGCCGTTACCTATCAGGAACAGAGGGCAAAGCTCCCTCACCCTTCTACGACCCCCTTCAGTTTGTCCTCAATGAAAGTCATAAGAGAAACATCGAAGTACATGCCTGGTTTAACCCCTATAGAGCTTACTCAGACGGGTGGCTGGCTAAGAAGTATCCTCAGTACGCGCACGCCATTGGTGGAAATTCGGTTGTGATGGACCCAGGGGCAAAGGTGGTACAACATCATGTGTACAACGTGTTCGCTGACGTTACCAAACGTTACGACCTGGACGGTGTACACATGGACGACTACTTCTACCCTTACCCTGGATCTGCGGTGCACTTTGACGACCACATCACTTACGACGCCTACAAAGCTGCTGGTGGGAAGCTATCCCTGGCGGACTGGCGCAGAGACAACGTTAACACACTTATCAAGCGTCTGTCGGACATGGTTCACTACACAAAGCCATGGGTTAAGTTTGGTATCTCACCATTCGGTATCTGGAAGCCGGGTCACCCTCCCGGTATCAAAGGCCTCTCCTCCTACGATGCCATATACGCCGACTCACGGAAGTGGATAGAGGAGGGTTGGCTGGACTACCTTACTCCTCAGTTGTACTGGAGGATCGACCCCCCGCAGCAGAGTTACACTGCCCTCCTGGACTGGTGGCTCCAACAGAATCCTCGCCATCATCATCTCTACCCTGGCAACGCCGCCTACAGGGTGCTCGACAAGAGTCACTGGCCAGTGGGCGAGATCCAGAGACAGGTGGAGGAGACGCGCCATCGGGCGGGTCTGAACTCGCTCGGCAACGTTTTCTTTAGGATGGGATCCCTGCATTCTTCACTGTATGACCTTCTTCATGACAACTTGTACAGCGATCCTGCCCTAGCTCCTATCATGCCATGGTTACATACCAACTTCTCTAGTCCCGCTATGCCCCAAAATGTGGTCGCTGGACCGAGCTACATCACATGGTCTGTGGATAAGACTGAAACTGTGCGGTCATGGGCGGTGTATGGACAGAATGGTTCGTCCTGGAAGCTCACCAAGGTGATGAATCGAGACATCATTTACTTTACTGCCCCTCATCACGGGAAATACGCTGTCCGGGGCGTAGACAGACTGAGTCGAGAAAGTGCTGAAGTTGTTGTAGAGGTGTCAGGAAATGTATCAGTTGTTGGTTAAACGAATAATTCAAGGCATCTTGATGAGCTCATTATTTTCTTTTCCAACATATACTGTTTCGCGATAATGTCATTTCTACATGTGAACAATCGGAATACTTTGTAGAACAGGTTTTTACTCCATGTTTACGCTACTTGCCAGTGTAGCAGTTGAATGCAAACACGCCCAAACCTGATTTATTTTGTGCGCATTTAAGGTGCATGGCCTGGCTCATCGGCAGATTAATCAACACCTATCAGTGGGCTGGCACCCAATCGCCAGATTATTGCAAGGGTCATAGTAAATACAGTGTCGACATTAATTCCACCTTGGGGACAATATTCTTATTAAATTATAATGCCTGAAATTTAACCAAACTGCTTTTATTTGAATTATTCATTTCCTACTGCATTCTCTCTCTCTAAAATAAACGCTGTTTTATTTTAACCTTCTCATTCTACATCAACTTTTTGTCGTCATCAAGTCCTGCGTTCATGTTATGTTTTAAAACTCTCATCGAAATGGCTATGTTTATCTGAAAGAAAAACAAAAAGCAAAGAATAACAGAGGAAATGTGTTTTGCATAGTATGTTGCAACCATAAACACTCGAAGTTATCCCTCTTTATACGTCAATCAAACAGTGCTTTATGAACAAATTTTTTGTCTTGCTTTTTTTCCCAGCTAAATAAACGCAACTTCTTAATTTCCTTCGGACTGAAAATCCTTATCATGCAGTGATTTCTCAACCTTAGCCCTATAACGTTGTTAATACTGCACTACTGTACGCCGGGGATCTTTACACGCTAATCGCGATCACGTTTGCATCAGACAAGAACTGATTGGGAAGTTAAGCGGGCCTGGCGTACGTTTCATAATTAATGAAACGTGAAATTTTCAGATCGTGAAGAATCGGTTCCGGAACGATATTTGGCTGTGCTCCTTAATTGGGCACTCGAGCCTTC
Source organism: Acanthopleura granulata (assembly GCA_016165875.1). Taxonomy (NCBI): domain Eukaryota; kingdom Metazoa; phylum Mollusca; class Polyplacophora; order Chitonida; family Chitonidae; genus Acanthopleura; species Acanthopleura granulata. The sequence continues at coordinate 12,434,296 of JABBOT010000001.1, read as the reverse complement.
TACTTGTAGGGTCCCCGCCAAGCCCGCAACTCTCTTCGGAATTATCAACATTACCTCGATCTCTCTTGGGTAACCTGACTTGTCTTCTCCACCATGGTCACTGTTTATTCAGGGTTGACATCCACTGTGACCTTGGTCTTTAAAGACTGCTTCCTTCTGTTTCTAGGTGATATAGATTAAAATTAATACGATGGGCCACGATTCGGTATTTATACTGGTGACGTCACATAGTTCGTGAATATGTGCTATCGCATCATGCCACTTTGATCATGTACGGTCATGGAATCATTCGGCTGACATCGTGATCGTCGTGTCAACGCCACGTTGATTTCGTGACACAAATAAAACAGATTCGTGGTGTCGTGTAGATTTGAGGAATCTCGCACTTTCCTCGTCACGCCATTTAGCTCTTTCGAGTTTTGTTTCATGTAAAAACACAACAGAGCGAGACAACGATAGTGCGAGATTCCACCAAGCCTCGCCCTTTCGTCCTTTTGTCTTCTGCTTGTAAATCGTTATGTGCATGCTAACTGAAAGGCAAAAGGTGAGGTTTAATGGAGTCTCGCATTTTCGTCCCTTTCCTTAAAGTTAGCATTCGCACTGCGAATTAAAAGCGGAAGGCAACAGGACGAAAGGGCGGGCTTTGGTGCGTTTTTACATGAAGCAAAACACGAAAGAACAAAAGGGCGAAACAAAAGTACGAAAGGGCGCGGATGGCACAAAAGAGCGACGTCAGAAAACCTTTTTTTTTTTGTTTCGTCCTTCTGTACTCTTGCCTCGTGCTTTTGTTTCGTCCTTTCGCATTATTTTCTGTTCTAAATAATCACTAGAAAGGGCGAAAGCACGGATGGCCACTATCGGCTTCCATATAAAACCCTGTATATAATATTGCTCTGTCTGGACACTTCTTTTACATATTCATGGTGTCGCAAGTTGTGTATTTGCTGCAACATAGTGCATCATCCTGTGTAGGCCTGTCATGTTTAGTGCCTAGATAGGCCAAAAGGGCCGATCGTAAACTGTACATGACGCAAACCTATATCTAAAGACGATCGTCGATAAGCAGAATATGTGGACCTAAAGCATAGGTTTAGGAAATCAACAAAAAGTAGGGGGGCGGGGCGATAGTCCAGGGGTGCCCTATATGGGCTCAGGAAGTAGGCTACCCAAATCGCCGTCTATAAGTTCATAGTAAATTACAAAGTGCACTGGGTAAAATTCATATGAGGATATTTCAAGTTCAAAGTTAGCAGAAGAGTCATTAAATTAGGGCAGCTGAATCAGTGGAGATACTGTCCCTGCCCAATAGGATTAGGAAACTCTGGCTTTTCAGGTAGACGGAAATACATTTTATGCAATTTGGGCAACTAAAATTACGATGAATAATTCCAAATCCATTAAGTCATGTTAGGGCGTATCCGCCTTTTATATGGAGGACAATACAAATTGCTAAACAGGACCTGTAAATTATAAAGCAGTTTAGATATTCGCGGGTTCGAATCCAGTTAATGCCACCGTCCCCTTGGCTTTAAGAGACATACTTGTACTGAAGGCCCACAAAGACACGCATTTGTCATAAAGCATAAAACTTAATGATTTTAATTCTCCACATTTCAAGTTTATTAGCTACTATATTTCTGGTCACCATGCCATACATACAGCTCTAGGGAAGTGGAAAGTCGTAAAATGTGGAAATACTATACCTGCCCAACATGTGAGGGCCCGTGGGCTGCCTGGGCCCCGGAAGTTCTGGATTTTTAAATGGTAGGAGACACGTTTTAGGTGATTTGGGGCAACCAGAATTTGGATAAACTGAACTTTCGACGGATTATCATATAATTTAGGGGCACTAAAGCAGCGGAACTGTTGTGGCAGGCAAATGGGCAAGGGTGTCCAAATCCGCGGAAGCTCTAGCCTTTATATGGTGGGAGACTCGTTTTGGACGGTCTTTTGGTGTAAAATTATATAGAAAGTGCATAGTTTCCCTTTTCAGTGGCCGATCATATAATTTTGATATCGTGTTTATATTATGCTATATACCCCAGTCCAATGAGTGAGGGCCACGCCTAGGCCCCGGAATCTCTAGCCTTTGCAATCAGCTGAAGAAAAGTTTGTTACAATTTCTGCCTGTGATGATGGTGAGCAGGGATAAATATTACCCCATATCCTACCCACATTTGTCCTTTTCATGTACAAATCAGCTGAAATAAGTTTACACTTGCCACAAATTTAGAGGGAAGGGCAACAACACACTCCCCAGCCCCTCTTCAAAGGGTGGAGGGGCAATCCCCTCCCCCTTCCCCGTTTCCTGTATAAAGGGCCGATCGTAAGTTTACACAGAAGAAGTAGGCCTGTTGTATAGAGGCGATTGTCAAAACAAGATCTTGGCCTATAGAGCCCATCGGTGTGGGGCTTCCGTGGCCGAGAGAGTTGTTAATATTCCTGAGTGGGCCAAGGCTTGCGGCGTAAAACATCAACCAAGCAGGCTAAATATTAAATAAATATAGAGCATTGCAAGTACAATTAAAGCTGTTATCCAACAGCATTGCCGCGGTCCACATAATTACCTATTAACCACACCTGGTAGTCCCCTGAAACCTTCATGGTGAGAAAAAGGAGAAAAAAAAACCTGAAAAATTGAAAAAGAACGGGCTGGATTTGAATCCGTATCATATACAATGGACCGAGTATAAGAAATCAGCGTGAAAGCAGTTCAGCTTGGATCTTTTACCCATAGCCCTTAAGAAAAGACATAACGAATACAGTGTAGCAAGAATGATCTCCATTCTCATATTAAACTGCACTCAGCGATGCCCAGCTTTACAGCTATAACGGTTTTCTATCAAGTGATCCCTATATCTGGTGACATTTTGTTTTTTCGCACTTTGCATAGCACATATCTGGCCCTTTGCACTCCGTAATTTTCAACATTAAAGCTGTAAAGGTTTTCTCTCCAAATATGGGGGAAATTGCAGTTTTCAAACTTTGATAGTAATTTGCGTTAAAAATATCGCAGGCAAAAAATAAGATCAGATTCGTGATCAGGACGTCAAACCACATGAGGCAGCATACTTAAAATATTTAAATTCAAAGCTTTTGATCACGTGACAATTTCGGTAATCAGTGCATTTCTACAGTTTTCAAGATATGAAAATGATTTTTGCACACGTAATTTGCCCCGACGTATTCTGTCTGTATTTTAAATTTCAGCTAGATCGGATAAACCCTTCAGGAGAAAATGACATGTCAACTCATTATGTTCATGGCAATATGCCGACCAAAGTAGGCCAGGTTGAAAAATGAAATTTGTGGGGAAAAAAATTCCCACGTAAAATGATAAGAAATAGATTATCTTTGAACCTCAGAGTGCTAGTACCAGTCTGCGGTGCCTAATAATTTCATGATACTTGAAAAAAAAAAAAAGATAGAAAAAAGGCTAGCAGGATTTAACTGGATCTGAAACTTGAGACTGTTTGGCACAGCCTTCATTGAGGCTATGGCGAAAGCGAGTGAAAAGAAAATAAATAGTCCTGCTACGTGTAGGAACACACTGTACCTTTGATGTACTTTTCTCGGCGCCAGACAGAATCAGAATACCCCGCTCATGTCAGGCAAATCATGGGTAGGGAGAGACTCTGCCTTTCATCTACTTCTCCCATGTTATGTAAATCAGAGAATTTTGAGAATTCTTTGTTGGTTTCTTAGCAAAAACTTCAAAGCTATACAATGTAAGAAACTAATTCTTGTAGAATTGTAACCCTGACAACTTGGCGCACTAGATAGTAGGCCTATGCTATGTTTGGTTAATCATTTTAAGCAATATTTAGGGATGATGTATTTTTTAGGTAACTTTAGGTTAATTACAGCCTAATTTGCATATCAGATTTAACGTGCAAGGTTAATTGAGTAGGGCCACCCACCTAGAAACAGCAAATAGAATTTCCACCAGACAGGCATACCTATTTGTGAGAAGAAGATTTTTTAAGCATAAGAATGAAATTCAAAATGGCCACTAAATCACATGATTGGCCAATAGATACTAAACGTCAAAAGTTGCTTCATATGTTCATTATTAAGACTGCAATGTTTGGATTCTCTACTTTCAGTAGTTTAGGAGATATTGCAATTTTTCGAGAGGGTTAAAAATAATAATAAGAAGAAGGAGAACGATTTCAACAGGTGTGCCACAGGGAACCTGTGTGGACCCATAATTACGACGTAGGCCTACAGAGCCGTTTGTAACTATAAAGTACAAGACGTATAGGCCTACAGAGCCGATCCGGTGCGTACAAGTAAGATCGACGTAATTCTAAGTCTATATAGAGCAGATCGTAAAGAATACAAGACATGGGCGTAGATCCTATGATCCATGTACTTTTCAATACTGGTACTTCAAAAGCTGTTTTCGATGGCCTGAATATTTTAAGGCTCGATTACGTAAGTGAGATGAGCTGAATAAATTGCATTCAGTTTGAAACATTGGATTCGACAGGCCTATATAGCAGTATGTACATGTGCATGAAAACATGAATGGACGCGTTTAAATCGGCCTGCACTAGCCTAATGAATTAGACGGTGTATGCTACCGATACAACGTCTGACAATGGTCCATATGAAAAACGAGTGGCATTTTCCTCGCCGTATTTAGACGCTGCCTACCCTATAAAATCTGTATGTTATTCAATCAGCAATAATCAGACAAGCGTTTTAAAACCGCTGCCACATGCGATCCCCTTGGCTGATCATTGCTAATTGAGGAACACACTGATTTTAAAAGGTAGGGAGCGTCTAAATACGAATAGGACAATACCCCTCCTTTTTCAAATGGACCTCGCAATGGACGTTGCATGGTTAGCATACAATTCATTAGGCTAGGCCTGAACATGTCTAAATCAAGGACAGGATCAGAGGGGCAATGAGGACTGAATTGGAAAGAAATACTTTCATCTCATCTTGTTGGTATTTCAGATATCTCGCCAAGCGACAGAAGGCTGATTATTTCGATTGCTGAAAACCAGTTGTGCGTGATGACGGAGGAAAACGTTACCTCACTAAATCCGCGAGACGTAGGCGGAAATGACCTTTTGCTGTGACGTCGTCTGCCCGCGGAAATACAACAACATCACAACACAGACAGATCGATTTTGTTTTTAAATAATCAGCGTGTCCTTTTGTACAGATATGTGGTGCAGGTGTGCAGAGTGGCCATAGTGCCTTTTAAATATTTTAATCTGTACGCGGAAGAGTTGCCTCTTGGTTAGATGTGTAAAATCAAAAATGCACGACGAATCCAAGTTGTACTTGCCAGTGTCGGATGTCAAATATGGGGGTAAGTATAACAGTGTCTGTACCATAGGACATGTAATGATTAGTGACCATAGAAAATGATGTTAGAACATGACAGTTTCCCTCACCCCCGCCCCCACCTTCCTATATATATAGAGGGAGAGAAAAAAATAATAGTTATTTTGAAACTGGAAAAGACGAACCCCAGCAGATATATTTCTTTTTCTTGTATAGCCATCAGTAGTACGAAAAACTCTCTGCATTGTACATGTACGGGCAATATTTGTGATCTAATGATTTTAATAAGGTTAGCTTGGAACAGCCCGTCAAAACTGAGACTCTGATCTGGTTTATGAACTTCTAAATCTACTTCTGTGGGAAAAAAGACCTAGGGACCAGGGTACAAGTTGGATTCACAACCAAGCGAGACAAGGCGAAAACATTTCATTCATTGCATCTTTAGTTTGTGGTTCCAGCATTCAGCTTGGGGATTTGCACTTACATCTGTGAAACAAATGAACAGGTAATTTTGTAATTAAAATGATTATCTTCCTAATGATAAATTTTTGTTGCATCTGACTGGGTTTATCCTGTGGTTGTCATAAGAGATCTAATGCATTAGAAATACGATTTGCTTTTCTTTCACTTTCCTTGACAGATTTATTTGACTGGTCAGACCCATTGCAGAAGAAGTTGAAGCACACCAAAATGTCCAGAAGACAGTCTGTTTCCCGACAGAACAGTAAAACTGGCACACTCACAGAATGTAATGAGGTCCAGATAGCGCTATTTCGTTATGGGGAAGAGGTCTTTGCCTTGGATGAAAAATGTCCCCATGCAGGTGAGAAAATATACCATTCTTCTCTGGACTCTTTTTCTGTATTCCTGTTCACGCTTGGGCAACAGGTCATGCAGAAGAGTGTACAGTGAATCAAAGAGGTTTTAGTGTTATAACAAGAGCAGTTTAACTGTGAATGAAGTAAATGCGTGCAGTATGATGAACCATGGATAATCTGAGAATCAAGCATGATACATGATAAAAAGCAGAAGCAACATCTGTTTTTATAAAGCTTGTTATCTACTTAATATGAAATCGTCAAGCTCAGCAAAGCCTGACATCGGTGTAGCTGTGGGCTGTGAAGGTAATTTTGGTATGGTTGATTTGTTTCAAATTCACCCCACTGTAGTAAACCTAACCCCATAAATAGTATCATCGCTCGAAACCAGAAATGAAAGCTGTAGCGCCACAATGAAATGAGGTGGAAAAAACAGATCCAGCCATAGTCAAACTCTGTATTCAGGCTATAATAAACCGGGACAGCAGATCTTATTTTCAGTTAGTATACTGTATGGGCTTTTAACAGAAAGTGATAAATCAAAGGGGTCAAAGCATGGAAAACAGTTTCTGTTGTGTTAAATATGTTCATTTGTATCCATCAGTGACATGCTTATGTGTCTGCTTGACAGGTGGCCCTCTCCATCTTGGGGACATAGAGACATTACCGGACATGTCTGTGTGTGTAAGATGCCCCTGGCATAGCTGGAGGTTTGAACTGAAGACTGGGGAGGTCCGGCAACCGAAGGGGAGACAACTCTCTGCCAAGATTTATCCTGTTAAAGTGAAGCACGACGGCACACTGCTTGTTGGATTCAATGAACTTAACAGCAAATATTTTAACAGTGAGGATTTTTAGAAATATGCTTATGAAATTCTTCATCATATATATATTTATATATAAATGTATATTTTCTTTTTTGTACACTGTATATGTTAAGGTATTTATTATTGTGTGATGGATACACACAGGCTTCTATTTGACAATTGACACAGTCTACTCTGAATACCAATGGTAGTGTCACTGGTATTGATTAACATTTATTGTCTTTTCACATTGGTTAAAGCTGTAAACATACAACATACTGTTGTATTGCACACGGTATAGATGACTTACACTATCAACCATGTTAGATCTCTAACAAAAGAATTTCATGTTGTGGTGCACATTGTTAAAACTGTTCAAGAAGAAACCATGATGTTCTTCTGTAAAGGACCCAATATGGCCATGAGTGAAGTCTCCAATAACTATGTATATTTGCACACGTGAGGGAAAATAAGAGTGAACTGTGAGTGGTTCTCTATTTTTGAGACCAAAAAATGCAGTTTTAAGAATTGTGGTTGGTTTTATAGCATTGAAGTCCGAACGGTATTGTACGTGATGATATTATCTACTTTTATTATCTTTCATGTCTTATGTCAATCACAAATCACATGTTGAAATATTTTTAAAGAAAACACATCATAAAAATGACCAGATTTATTCAACTGTGATCAAAACGACGTGTAGCATTTTACTGGAAACTTGCTTTTTACGGGTTTTTACCTGAAATATTAGCAGATTGTGACTGTGCCTTGCCATCACTTTTGATCAGAACATGTGTGATGTTTTCCAGCTGAATTTCTCTGTGTTGTGTCCTGATGTAATGTGTGATGGAGACATGGGTATCTCAGATGTAATACATATAAATCTGGTAAAAAGCCAATACGTCATGTATAGCCAAAACCTCATTTTATCATCATCTGCCTCTTTCAGGTTCTGCCAGTTGAAAGCTAGGTTATCATTTTAATGAAGTCATTTGGCGTTAGTTTTTATTAAACTGCTGTTATATTTTACAACATTAAAGAAAGTCCATTTTGACTTTTTTAATAGATCCTTGTCGGCCAAACCTTGCTATTGATTACATATTGAAGCATAAAGCCTCAAGCTTCACTTAAATCAGTCAATTCTACTATTAACCTAAAGGGTTGTGACACAAAAGTTGTGTTGTCACTACATTTTGTGGACCTAGTAAGTGTGGAAAACAAGGTTGTCTGTGCAAAATAAATTTGAACAAAAGTTGATTTAATCTAGGATTCAGATTAATCCCTCATTTGATGCAGTGCACTGTTCATTTATTTTTGTTAATTGATTGATTTTGTTAATTGGGTTGACCTAATTATGTTTGTACACATCCAGTGTAATCGTGTTACCTGTGCAAAGGAAGGTGTGTTGTTTGCCATCATTTGTCTTTCCATCTATCAGCGACTTCATCTGAAAAGTTATAGACATATTTGACTTAAGTTTTGCACACAGCTTCGTTTGGCCTTGGAGCAAGGATTAATCCATTAAATGTTGGTGGTGATGTTGATCTGTACTTTGAAGTTTTTTAAATGTATTTTCATCATTACGAGATGTAAATGCAGATTATTGTTCCTTTCATCTGTAGTGCAGCATTTGTACATTAAGCTACGGCTAAAGTTTGAGCTGTTGGTTGACAGTAAAAAGACACTTCACAGTTTGTATTCTTTTCCTATAAAAAATCATTGTTTGATGGGTTGACCCTATTCTGTTCATACACCGTCCGTGTAAAACATGTTGTTATCGAGTTTACCCTACTCTGTTCGCACATTGTTTTTGTGATATATTACCCTTTTTCTTGAAATACATGAAGTTAAAAAAAAATGTACTTTCAGGTTAAACACGTTATGGTGGTGATTATAGTGTGCTGTTAAGGAGCTGTTTGATACAGCATTCTGTCCCCTCATAAACTCTGTGCCGTCACAGAAATCGCTGTATGCTTCATTTTTTGTCTGACATAGGAAGTAACGCACAGTTCATAAGCTCATGTAAAATATTGGTATATCCTTGTAAACATTATTCGGGCCTTTGATATTTTATATATAATGATCAGCAGTTTTTTGTGAAGGTATATTGAAGCTTGGAGACACAGTGTGATGAGTCAAACTATGCATCTTTATTCTGGATGATATTCTAAACTGTTGGGCAGAGATAATTCAGCAGTGCATATTTGCTCCATTATTGGAATGATACGATTGTTGATGTTTATGTTTATGAGGATAACGAAGTTCATTATTCAGCAGTCACGTGATTTACATATCACGAGAGAAGGTCGGCGTTAGTTGAGCTTTAACTTTCTAGTGATTAAGGGTTGCCTGTTAATTGAATGACAAGCATTTACACATAACTGTATCCACAAAGTCCTTGACAAGCACAGCTGAGTCACTTGTCATTCCATTTCAAATGACAGTTTTTGCTGGTGATGAAACTGAAGAATTTACCCTGGTGCGTGTACCTATATGGCCTGTTCTGGCACCTGGCTTAATGCAACACTTGTTATGTTCAGATGTTTGAAATATACATACATGTTACCTTCTATGTCTTTGGTTTGCAATGCATCTATATATTTCAGTCTCCAATTTCCTGTATAGGCCTAAACAGCCGAACACATTACTACATTTAGAAGTAACTTCCAAACTCTGCTAAAAAATGTGTTAAGTAAGCAAATTGTTTGTTTACAGCAAATCAGGAGTTTTTGCCAGAAAGGAATGACAATAAAACCTTGTCCGAGTGGCGTGTCACAGAACCTTCATTTGGTTCACTTACTATACCAAGTGTCCATTGTCCTTTGTTTATTTTATTTTGTTGTGGCTTAACAACATATTCATGGATTTTTCACTTTTATTATAAAATTCCCACCTCTGACAGACCTGGATTAACCGTTTGCATTTCAATGCAATGAATTGAAGTGGCTAAAGCCCAGCGCAGACACGAGCGATCAGCCGAGCAAAACACCTCTCCTGCCTATTCGCTCAGCACTTCGCTCAAGTCCTCTTCAGTGCCATATTCGTAAATTTCAGTGTCATATTCTGAAATTGACATTTGTCAGGTGACCATTTCATGTGTCATGTTCTGTCACATGACAAAAATAGTGGTTTTTGATTAGTTACACTGTCCCCTTGCTCTACAGGGATAGTTCGCTTCACACACATTGAGGATTTTGTCTCTTGAGTCAGAAGAGATCAAATAGGACAGATATTTTTCTCAGACCTCAAGAGGTGAAAAACTCTTGCACACATTGGCAAAGTGCTGAGCAAATGGGCAGGAGAGGCGTTTTGCTCAGCTGATAGCTCGTGCCTGCGCTGGGCTTAAGTATAAACCCAGGAGCAATCTGCCAGTGATTGTGGATTTCTTCCCACATTAATGCTGGCCGCTGTCACCGCACGAAACATCATTGAACTAAATAAATACAAACCAAGCAGTGAGTAGGCTATGGTGTAGTTAGAAGGATTTGTCTTTCAAGGCACAAGTCCATACTAACACAGCTCTCACAGCTAGTGGAACATTTGTGACAATAGTTGGTCAACAATGCTTGTACTGCTATCTGTACAGCCTGAGTTTGCTAGAGCACAGATGTCTCCCACCAATATCGAGTACACGTCTGTACTTCATGTGTTAGAAAGTTCATCAGTAACTTGCCAACAGTTGTATAAGTGAAAATTTCTTGAGTATGGCCACAATAATTGAATTGTACACAGCAAGACCACATAAAAACTGGAGTTACTTCAGTTTGAACCGTTGACTGTAGGGCACTGCCAAAAAGTTAAAGTGCCCGCAAATATCACAAAAAATGAAAAAAAGGCAATATCCATATGGCACTGAAATAGAGTAAGGCTCTCTACTGAAAAAAAGAGGTAATAACTTACAGGTACATTGATTGTAAATGTACAAGTACAGTACAGAAGTGAATGTATTTCCATAAATATTTCACAAATACCGATATAAACAAAGCACCATTCTAACAGAACCTTAAACCCTGCCCTAACCTTCCACACATACCAAAAAAAGTGAATTATAAATTAGATCATTTCATTGGAAAATATGCCACCGCTACCCCAAATTACAAGAGTTTTGCACTTTTTACCCATTTGGATGTACACTCAAAAACTCAATACACTCACAATGGAGCATATGTCTTCACTGAACCGACATATTTGTACGTGTAGTACCAAATAGCCTCATGTGTGCTGTCAATATTCAATAATGTGGCAAAAAGAATACAAAAGACTGAGAGGTGAATAATGTACAAAGTAATTTTATGTACAACAAAACTATTGCATTATTAACTTTCATACTTTACAACCTATATATACATTCAATTGTTCAAATTCAATAATTGAAATTTAAATAAAATGCCAGGAATGAATTTTAAAAGTATTATCAAGAGTATAATTTGATTACAAATTTTCCTGGGAAACTAATGTTATCACCTGACATCAAAATGTACAATGAACAAAGGCAACCCATTACCCATGATTTACATCATCATTTACAGCCAAAAATTCCTTCTTTTGTAACAGTATAATTTACATAAATAACTCATAACATATTGTGTGGATAATTTCATCATTAATCACATACCAACAGAATGGCTTGTGATATCACCGCCCAAACCTGCACTCAAACTGAAGAAGAGTAAGTCATGCTGAAATATATCAGTCATCCTAAACAACTGCCCTTGTACCCCACCCCCTCACTGTTCACTCTGCTCTACTCCTCAAAGATCTCCCCCATGACTGACAGTCTTACGTGGAATGGTCCCACCCAATCTCTCACTGTTCACTTTGCTCTACTCCTCAAAGATCTCCCCCATGACTTGACAGTCTTACATGGAATGGTCCCACCCAATCTCTCACTGTTCACTCTGCTCTACTCCTCAAAGATCTCCCCCATGACTGACAGTCTTACATGGAATGGTCCCACCCAATCTCTCACTGTTCACTCTGCTCTACTCCTCAAAGATCTCCCCCATGACTTGACAGTCTAATGTGGAATGGTCCCCGCCTCCCCCAATCTCTCAGTGTTCACTCTGTTCACTCTGTTCTACCCCTCACACACATCTCCCATGGCTCACAGTCCCCCCTCCCTAATCCCATCACGGTTCACTCTGCTCACCCCCCACCCCTTGATTGACAATCTCACGTGGAATGGTCCCCCCACCCCCCTCTAATCACTCTGATCTAGTCTTCAAACATCTCCCCCATGACTGACAATCTCATGTGGAATGGCAGAGCCAGGCAAACCAACTGCTCAGGGTGATCATCTCCAAATATTTCATCATCAGCTTGACTTTCTGCATTTGAGTTTTCCTCTGTCCGGGATTTCTTTTCTCGCCTCGATTTCCCTTCAGTTTTACTTCCAAAACTGAATCCAGAATTTCCAGAGAATGTATGTTCTGAATTTGAACTTAAAACATTTTTAATCATGGTAGCCAAGGCCTGTACTTGAGCATTGACTGTTGTAAGTTTCTCTGTTTTATCATCAGCAGATTCTTGCTGCTCAGATGCAGTGCTGGCTGCGACTCCTGACTGAATGCGTACCCACTCTCCATCCTGTGTGACAGTGACCTTGTCTTCCTCTTCTTTTGTCCTTTCTTCACCAACAGTACCCTGATTTGCCAGTTCTGGTGCAGACGACTCCTGAACTGTTACACGGCCACCCTTGTCATCACTGTCTAAAGTCTCTTTCCCTCCCAAAGATTGCACAAACTTGGTCAGCCGATTGAAATCTACATTCAGCTTAGAACTCACTTGTTTCATTAGCTTTTGCGTGTTCTGATCAAACACAAACTGTTTGGTCATGGAGTCCTGTTTTCCTGGTTTACAATCCCTGGTACTGGGCTTGCTTTGAGCTGGTGACTTGTTTTCCAAGGACAAAACAAGAACGCTTTGGTCCAAGCCATCATCGCCCTCTTCAGTGGCACTGACACCGTCTTGTCGAGACATGTAATGTTCTGCTGTATCACCATGACTGTAGTCCTCGTTATTTACATCAGCACCTTCCTCACCAAGTGCTGATTCATCTTCTGCATCTGCAGTTGTTTCCCCTTCATCTGGGTCTGTGTCACTTGAGGGCTGTTCAACAGTTTTAGGCTTATTTGGCTGCAGCCGAATTTTTTTTCGTCTTTTCTCAAGCTTGCCACCAGCAAACAGATCAGCTGCTGGATCTACTATGTCCAGAAGAGTTAACAAATCTAGATTATCATGTAGGTCCTGTAAAACTTGATCATCTTCCTTCTTCTGAGCACTACAACAGTACATAGCAGCCATATCTATTGGATGTGCTTCTGTGTTAAAGATGTATCCGCCAGCATCTAGGATGCATTCTCCATTTGGGGTCTGTACCACATCACCATGGTTACCAGTGTTGTGAATGAAGTGATCTGGAGTGAACAGAAGATACAGGTATTTTGTTGTCTCTGCCAGAAAGAAAGATTCCATTCTGTTTTCCAGAGAGTGACTTGTAACATCTTTCACCTGTAAGTACAAACAGAACATGAACAAAAATCAGATTTATCCTATCAGGTTTGAGAAAGCCTTGACTGGTGATAAGTTGTGTGATGACACACCAGGAGAAGCTTTTCACTGAATACAATCTTTAGCAGTTCAGAGGCAAGACCACACAAAACTGAAGTTATGGTGAATAAAAAGAGTATCAAAAAATGTGTAAAAATACCTTTCCTGATTTTTTAAGATTTTTTTTTCACCAAATTAAATGCAGTCAAATGTTTTGATTGTATGGTGGGTTTTTCTTACTATGTTGATAAAGTGGTTCACCAGTGACATCACACTGACTTTTCTCTGACTGTGAAGCAGAAATTTAATGTCATGTCAGCTTTTTCATTCACAGGGAAACAGTATAGGAGCATTCTTTGCAACAACTTAATTCAGAGAGGAGCATAAATGTGTACAGAAAGTTTTGTGACATCACTGGAGAACCACATTATCAATGTGGTCCATAAAACCCACCATACAATCAAAACATTTGACTTGATATAACTTGGTAAAAAAAAAAAAATCTAAAAAATTCAGTGAAGGTATTTTTAGATACACTTTTTAATGCTCTTTTCATTCACCATAACGTCATTTTTTGTGGTCCCCCTTTAATAAATCATCAAAGATATGTTCATTATTCTCTCACACAAGTTGTAACCATCATGAAGTCAAGCCACGGTATCCACTGGTATGCAGACTGAAGTTATGGCCATCTTTCTTCTGAGCGGATGGTTAAAAATGAAAGAGATATCATGGCTGTACAAAGACCGTAGCAATTACCGTAATGTACCTAAAACATTAACCACCTGTAGATTCTATCACCTGCAATCATCACTAGACATACACTATTCCTACCTCTGCTACCAGCATGTGAAGATGCCTGCTGGATTGGGCTACTTAGGTGTTGATGGCTGCACGGATGCACAGCAATTGTCAAAGCTCAACTAGGCTTGTTTCTTTTGTCAGCTGTGAAGCTCTCAATAATCTTGTCAGGTAGCAGCCTCCTTTGTGTCAACAAATGACTTCTTTCTTAACCTGATCTTTAACCAAAGACCATCACGAATCAGTGATATAATTACATACACCACAGTAAGCTTTTATCTTTTGACTTCTTCAAATGTTGTTTTCATAAGGAATATAATAAATTATCATTTCAGCAGATTAGCAGTCTTAGGTAAAAAATTAAATCCTGAAGGAAAACTACTAGTCACCCAATCAGCTTAGCCCTGACTAAGTACAACAATAGCTGACTTACAGTAGCAAAGCCACATGACGTCTTTGTGCTGTGTTCAATGGCCTCCAGCACATCGATGCCTATCTCCAGCATGTATGGGTCTCCAGTAGCACGGTACAGGTACATGGCACTCTCTACCAGCTCTGCAACAAGGTTCAAACCAAAACATATGAATGATGAAAAAAGCAGACAGAGAGTCTGCGAGCATAAGTGGATGGATGAGGTTTCAGGTGTGTACCAAATGCGCAAGCTTGATGACAGCTTAGCAAGAAAAGTTCAGAGTGTTTCTCAATTCATGAGCTTCTAGAGTACCACACTGTCACCGTCCTTGATCTTTACTGGTGCAGCATCAACTGGACAGACTCAAATTGAAAACAGTTATTGACTGAATAAATCAGCATGAGTTAAAAATGATATACACAGCTTGACAGTACTGAAGCTGTCCACTTTCATAGGCCTAATTTATTTGCAAAAGTATAAAAAAAAATCTAGGAGAAACTGTATTACAACAGAGTGTTATTCAATCCTCTGCGTGACTACTCTTCTGTTTCTCAAAAAATATGTGTGCCTCTCACACAAAGTACAAACCACTCACTGCAGCCTTACCTGGTCTGAGGGGGTAGCCCTCCCTTCCCTGGTGGGCCTCGCCTTTAGGGATGTTGTAAATCTCAGGTGTGAAGCCAAACTGTCTCCACACCTGGTGGAAGTTGTGGATGGTCTTCACAGCCTTCTCTATATCCCCAACCAGACTCTGTCAACAGTCACACCATTATCAGGGCATAACAAAATTATCCTTACTCAATTACACATGTTAACACCAGAAGTTCTGACTAAAACACTTCTGAACCAGCAGCTTCTTGAAGCTCCCTTGTTTATAATTTTACCACATGTACCAAAAAAAACATATTGACACTTATGCTTCTGATGCAAAAAATTGGAAATGCAAATATATTTGAAATATAAAAACATGGAAGATCTTAACAAACACCTCGTGAAATATGATAAACATACAACAGAGCCTGCATACCTGCATGCCAGGCCAAAAGGCATCCAGCGACTGGAACACTGGCAGAGTTATCCCCCCTTTCTTCATATTGGCCCACATGTACCAGTCATCCCTTTTCACGTAAGTTTCCAAAACAGCCTCATATTCTTTAAAAAATAAAAAACAAGAAATTTTCAAATGTTACTTGATACATATATATGTATATGTAACAGCTGATTAAGCTCCATGTTGTCTGCAAAGATACTCGTTAACGGAATACTATATCCAGGTAAATGTGTACATATGTTGCTCACAAAATAATTCTAAGCCATAAAAGAAATGTCATATTCTGTAGCAATATACGGAATAGTAAAGTTACAACTATCAGTTAAACTCACCTCTGTACATCTTCAGCAACTCTGTGTTTTGGAACATGACTGCTCCTTTCACAAGATACTCAAAGTAGGAGTCCACCCCACCCCCGATTCCCCCCTCTGTGGCAGTCCACTTGTTACTCTGCACATCAATGTGATTACCAACCTGAACACAAGAACACATAATTCATCAAATCAATTCTCTAGACATATTTTGATTGCAGTAAATGACATACAATTTATAAAGAAGCATTTCACTTGGAACTTTAGGTCACTAAATAACAGTATTTTATATTTAAATGACAACGGTAAGAAGGCAGCAAAACCCAACATCAGTGACTGCAAGGGGCACATTAACTAGCCCAGTGATGCATCCATAAATCTTCCCAACCTACTCGAAAATTATCGACCAATATCTGTCCTCCTAGCCATAAGTAAATATCTGAAAAATCTGCAGCAATTAATATTACAAATTTTCTTGAAGAAAATAATATCATATCGCCTGATTAATATGGCTTTTGTGCCCATCATTCCATCATGCATGTAGCATGTTCTTCATACGATTTTCCTGTATCTGCTAGAGATAAGAAAGAAACTAGTTTCATTACTTTTTTAGATTAATGTTAAGCATTTGATACTGTGAAACACAAGATACTCCTGACTAAACTTAAACATTATGGCTTTCATGCCATACCACTTCTATGGCTGTCAAATTATTTAGCTGGCCGAACTATTGTGTTCAATATGACTCCATAATTTCCTCTTTTGCCCAAGTTGACTGTGGAGTTCCACAGGGATCCATCTTAGGGCCCATCTCATTTCTTTGCTATATCCACGACATAACTAATGTTTCTTCTCTACTGAAACGTGTATTATTCGCCAACGACACAAGTATGTGTAGCTCATCCAGAAATATAAACCAAGCAGTCAATATCACGTCAGCTGAACTCGAAAAGATTCGTAACTGGATGATTTCAAACAGGCTATCGTTAAACATTAATAAAACCAAATGTATGGTCATCAGACCAGTATCCTCTCCTCCTAAGGACATTCCTCGGCTTTCCATGTAAGGGTCAGTTATAGACTACATTTCCGAATTTAAATTTTGGGGTATAATGTTTAACAGCAAACTCTCCTGGACATCCCATATCAGTTACATATGAAAAAAGTATCTCACAACATTGGCATAATTAACCATTTTAAACACTTCATAAACAAACCAACTCTATTAATACTTTACAACTCCTTAATTTCCCCTTTTCTGAACTATGCTTGTGTTTTCTGGGGTAACACTTATCCCTCTCACCTCAAACCCTTGAATCTGTTACAAAAACACGCAGAGTGTTCAGTAACCTATCTGAAAGACTCGACCATACAGATCCTCTCTTCAAATCTCTGAATATTTCACTGTTAAAATTCTCTATTGTTCAGTCTTCTTTACTAATTGCTCATAAATATCAGCCCTATAAAATACCACGGAACTGCCGCAACGTGTTTCGAAAACAATCAGATACACACAATTATCCAACCAGAACATAATGTCTTAACCTGTTTAGACCCCTCCATTCTTCCAACCAGTCTCTCTACACAATTCGAAACATGGTCCCCCGGGAATGGAACAGGCTACCTATTTCTCTCAAATCTATTGACTCACTTTCTCTGTTTAAGTCCAAAATAAAAGATTACTTGATGACACAATTCTGACTTCTTTTCAAATACATAAATGTCCCTTAGCCATGCACCACAACATTTCTTTTGGCATGTGACAACGCTTTGTGTTTTTCTTATATATGTAAAAGGTTTACTCTGTTATTATTTACTTATAATTCACCTACTACCAGCCCCATTTTATATACTTGGACTTCCCTGGGACAGATCAAGCACTTTGTTCCTGCCATGCTTTATTTTCTGTAAACATGTTTTCTAATTATACTTATGGTGAATAAAAAAAAATACAAACAGGAGTCCCCATGGGCTGACTGACACAGTGCTAGTCACAGTCATCTTAGTAGTTTGCATATCCACTTTGGTACTGCTGACATTTGTGGTGAAAATGTGGCCTAATTCTACAAATTAAACTTACAGTTGACCAGTTAGTCATAAAATCTTTGTTATGGTGTGATTACCAACATGTTGATAAATGTACTTTCTTTTATCAGATAAAAATTACCAGCAGGAAAAACACATCTGACCTTTGAGATGTACTTATCAATCCTACAGATGACATTGATTTCCCTCTGACATGTACTTATGATTCCTCCAGATGGCCTTGCCTTCCTTTTAACATGTGCTTACAAATATTACAGATGATCTTGACTTCCCTCTGACATACTTACCAATCCTATAGATGATCTTGACTTCCAGAGCGCTCTAAGAGCTCGTATTGCAGTCTCTTCAAATACTGGATCACCAGTGAGCCTTGACAGAGCTCCAAACTCCACGATGTAGGTTCCCACCCCAGCCGTACACGTCACAGTTGTCTCCCCTTTCGGCACACCATACTTCAGGTTAACTGTTCCGTACGGCATCCCTGTTGATGTATTGAATGCTGGAACAGCCAACAACAATTCATTTAATCCAACATTCTCCCTTTTCTGACATGGAAATCACATAATTATTCACTTATAAATACAAATCACATAAGATGAAATGAAACAATTTCAGTGTTCATTCATTAAAGTTTAGATATGACATCAGAGAAAGAAAATTTGGAAAAAGCATGCAAAAATGGAGACTGACAACTTTTGTCATTTGTTTACTCCTGTAATTGATGTTTTAACTTGTACTAAAAGGCTAGAGTCAAGTCTACAGCGGAGGATTCAACAATTCTTGTCTTGTTACCTGGTAGAAGGCGGCGTGCCACATTTTCAGCTTGCCTCAACAAAGGGCCTGAACATGGCCAGCCGGGCTCTAGGGTCAGACCCGCTTTCTTAGAGAACAGGTGAGCAGAGAGAAGACCACCTATGACTGAGAAAATATCAAGAAGTAAGTCAACCCAACCAAAGCTCAACTGGCTGCACAAACAAGCACAGGCGAAATTATAAGGGCGTGTGAAGTGTTTAGTGATGTTAATGATTTATGATAAAGACAAAATGCATACATTTCAGTAATCTAACAAAATTTTAACCTTAAAATTTCCAATAAAGCTCGATTTGTAATACACAACAAACCAAAGGTTTGCTAAGAAAAATTACCACTCTGTGTGCGTGGGGGGGGGGGGGTACCAAAATCCTGGTCTTACCTCTAATGTTTGTCTCAAACACAGAAGCATTGATATCAATGTCAAAATCGATTTTGTCAATTAACAGCTCTGCCACCCTCTGAAACTCGGAGTAATTCCCCATGACTGCCAGGGTGTCCAGTGCATCGATCAGTGTGAGAGAAAAGCTGAAACACAAAGTGTGCGTGAGAACATTAATAACATGACAGCATCGCATACACAGTCATAGTTAAGAAAAGTGCAATAAATATTATGTTTTGTCAGTGAACAACAAATTTAAAAACAGTTCACTTGGAAGTGGTGGCATTTTAGCAGGACTTCGTTTTTGTTCTTGAGCAGGTATGTGATTATCATAGCTCTTGTAGAAGTCCAGGAGTGTGATTTGCACATCTATATTTACACTCCCCAGAGCCTTTCTTATATTAGGTGCGTGTTATTAGTGCACCTAGGCTTTCTTCCAGGAGTGTGCTAGGTGTGGGAGTGTGAGACCACACCTCGAAAAATTTGAAAAGTTGTTCAAGGCTATGATACAACGCAAAAACCGTTATAAAACAATGCCATGATGTGCCCTTTCAAAATAACACCATGCACCAATCAAACTGAAACAAAACACAACAGAATTACCTTCCCCAAGTGTCATGTCCATCACATGTTAGAGGTCGGAGTTCATCATAGGGATAGGCATACTTCAGATAGCCATCATAGGCATGATGAAACATCTTAACCACCCTCTCCCTGAAACACCACACAACAGCCAACAAGTTGTAAACCAGAAGGCAGTAATACTGGGGGAATTAAATGTAATCTTGTGGAGGAAGAAATTATGTGTGTGTGTGCCAGGGTAGCACAATTTTAGGGCCTAAACCTTTAATACAGTTTCGACCCAGTCTCTCCATTCGTTTCCTTCAGTATAAAAATCTCACACTGCTCCATTTACATTACTTTCAATTTCCCCCTTCGTAAAAACACAGCATTCCTTTCTCATTTACCTGTTTATAGCACAGTAATTCACAGCTAATTAATGCACTGAATTTTGTTTTAATTATTATCCACCATGTTTGATTTTAGCCACAGCCAAATACAGATATACATCTGACATCCATTCCCACTTAATGCAGTAAGATGTGAATACATCGAATAGATATGATTTCCTACACTGATATATCAAGACCAGCGAAAATACTGGCTCGAATGAGGCTCAAACGAACGACTTAGGGTGTCTAGCCACACCACTCTACCAACTGAGCTACCCAGCCAGATGGGAACAGTTTACTTGTTAGAGTCCAGTTATATGAAGTGAATAGTATATTAACAAGCGAATTTTTAGAACCTTTTAAATTTTATACATTCTGTCCAGACTTAACCGGCAAGCCGTAAAAGTGTTGCCAAAAGAGTTTACCTAATTTGTTGCTATCTATAGGAACATGTTGAGTGGATAAGTCACTGAAATAACTCTTGGGCCAACTCATTAGGTCTACGGTTTGACCCAGTTACCTCCCTATCCTTCTTAAGCAATTAGTAATTATCACCTGGGAATACATCAAATAGATATGATTTCCTACACTGATGTATTAAGACCAGCGAAAATAGTGGCTGTAGTGAGACTCAAACTCACAACTTAGAGTGTCTGGCCCAACTGCTCTACCAACTGAACTACCAAGCCAGATGGGAGTGGCTCGCTTGTTAGAGTCCAGTTATATGAAGTGAATGGTTTATTCACAAACAGATACAACACTTATAGTGGTATGTGGCAACAGACGACTCATCATTTCGAAAGTAATTAGCAATCATCGTCAAGTGTTTAATTTCATTGAACTATTGTCTAACATTGAACAGCTGTCACCATCAGGTGATTCACACATATTAAAATCAATAAAGTTAGTAAACATGTAAAAATTGCCCAACTGTAGCTTCTTAAGTAATTGAAGATATGGGTGAAATGTTTATTAATCCACTATGAATTATTGCGTGACCATATTTCGCTCCTACGATGCAGACGACAGAAGCATTGACTGGGCACACAATCAGCACAAATATTCACGTGAGTTGAAAGTTTTTAATTATCTCCGTACCTGTACGTGAGTAAATCTGTTTCTTGGTAAGATTTTCCGTTGATACCCCATTGGAGGCTTAACAAAACGGTTAAGGAACTGCTTACGAAGATTAGACGACATGCTTTCATCGTCATGCCAAATCAAATTCTCGTTCTCGTGCACCTCAGCGCGCCACAACGTGATTTCGGCCTTTTCCGGTGCAAGACCGTGTCAGGTTGTCAAAGTAAGAAGAGTATGGTCCTGATAGCGCTTCAAATCTTAAAACCCGTTCATCATCTGGACCAAAATTCAACAGAAAACATTTCTTAAGCTAATTATAATGCTAACAAAACCCATTTCATGGAGCAATATTACAATTTTGTCACATAAATCGATGCGTGAAATTTGGGATCCCATGGTACTAATGCAACAACAACAAGCATTATTTCAACAGCTGAAGTTATTGCCGGAGTTACATGCAACAGTACTCATCACCCTGGATGACAACCACCATAATTTATTTGCGGCTTAGTCTTTTTGCACATACGGATGTATTGTTCATGTATTTATTGTTGCATGTTACCGATTGTAATACCGAGACAACTTATTCTGGGGCCTCCGTGGCTCAGTCCGGTTAGCGCGCTATCGCAACACAATGCCTCCCACCAATGCGGTCGCTGTGAGTTGAAGACCAGCTCATGCTGGCTTCCTCTCCGGCCATACGATGGGAAGGTCTGCCAGCAGTCTGTGGATGGTCGTGGGGTTTCCCCGGGCTCTACCCGGTTTTCTCCCACCATAATGATGGCCGCCATCTCATAAGTGAAATATTCTTGAGTACAGCGTAAAACACCACTCAAATAAATAAATAAACAACTTATTTCTTTCATATATATTTGATGAGGCGAATTTTTATTCACCTGACTCTGGGCCATGTTCCCACATTCAGCGTCCACATTCACCACTCTGAATCATTACCTTTACAAACCTTAAAATTGGTCCCGTTTCCTTCGTTGTCCTCAATATGTGACTGAAGTGAGTGGCCAGTTATCTTAAAGTAATTGTTAATCCATAGAAGCCAGTTCATATCTTGGAGTAAGCAGGCACGTGTGACACTTGACCGCCACTAACAACGGAGAATTTAACATAAACAAACCAGTTACGAGGGAGTTGTACATAGACATACTGTGTGCGCTTGATGTAACTTGGTGTTAAGTAAACGAACAAAGGTGCTTGTTATATCCTCTCTGTGGAATAAATGTAATTAGTTATTGTAATTTTAATGTATTTAATATTTAACACGAGTGAAATAATTGATTTCTTGGAACTTTTGGCTCAGTTTGGAATAAATTTATTAAGCCTACAACTTACACCGAAGTGGCCTGTATAAGTATTTTATAGTACCTTTGTTTTCACCGCCGTGTAATAGTGAGT
The DNA here is from genome assembly GCA_016165875.1 of Acanthopleura granulata. Lineage (NCBI taxonomy): Eukaryota > Metazoa > Mollusca > Polyplacophora > Chitonida > Chitonidae > Acanthopleura > Acanthopleura granulata. The sequence goes on along the minus strand of JABBOT010000001.1, from coordinate 12,411,563 downwards.
AGTGTTACCATGGGCGACAGCCCGAGTGCCTGGATGCCCGCAGAGTGGAATATATGTCTCAAACAGGCCAATTCACATTTATGATCTAACATTTGGTTGTATATCTTTTAATCCTATAAGTTTGACCATCAGTTCAGTTTTAATCTTCGGTAGTAGGAAAAAATGTATTTATGAAAGATCATATTTATAGAAGAGACCTATATAAGTGTAAAACTACAACAATGCATATACATGTATTCACACACCCCTTTTTGTTTTCTTCTAAATATCCATGTATTGTGTTTTGTCCTTAAGTTTTGGCGTCTTACATATGCACACATGTGACGAGTGAGAAAACTGTTTATTTAGAAGACCTACATATAAATGGGGTAAAATACCAATCCAATGAATGAATAAATATATGTAAATGTGTATATTATACACATGCATGCAGAGGCCTTACTTATGACAAAGGGAACATTGGAGTTTATATTCAGTACTGTGTTGATTATTTCTTTAAATAAATATCTAAATATTTGTCAATTAATCTTTCACTTCTGACAGATAATCTTTTGTTTTGAAGGCTCTGTGAATTTGAAGGTACTCTATAAAATGACTTTATAAATTTGCACACCCACAATGCATGTGTATCAGTGGTACACAAATTATGTTTCACCAATACACACATCATTAGAGAGTAGACAACCAATTATTTTGCCAAAAATTGAAAAGTTTTCTAAATTATAAATGAAAAGTACTAATTACTCAAATTAGGGAGATATCTAAATAAGTTGATTCATTTATCATGAAGGTAAACAAAGATGAAAATATTTGTGCTATAGTCATTAGATGAATCAATAGTATGCCTATATATTACATAGGCCTGTAGTTCTATATACGTGTGGAATACAGCTTCTTACAGATGTTTAAAGCCATGGTTAAATTAAAATTCAGTTCGGTTGGCCTTTATTTTCTGCATGATAGGCCTACAAGCCATAAAAAGTAGTTGTCTATTCCTTTACATAAGTTAAGTTAAGCAAAATACATGCTACATTGCAAAATTGTCGGATTTATCAATTGTACAATGTCTGCTAATATGCCACAGCACAGACCACTTTGGTTTGTTTATGTAGAGTTTTCATGGAGGCTTCCCAGAACTCCTTGTGCAATCTGAAGGCATGAACTGGCTTATTGCCTGATTTGACAGGAATCATAAAGTCTGCTGTGTGGCAATTATAACACAAATGTAAACGACGCACCGACTTGGGCAGCCTCCAAACTTTACTAGCCGCCATTGTCAAATCATGTGTCTTCGTTGCTACCATGGACTTAGCGTCATTACCCTAACTCAGAGTCTTCCTTCTTTCTGCAATGTGGTTGCTGACTGTTATGAAGTTATATAGTTATGACTGAAAAAGAAGCTATCAGTCGTGCTTTTAATGGTGTAGATCTTGGGTTAAATCGTGACGTTGCACGAGTTTTTTGTCGAGTGCTGCCTACTCAAATGGAAATGGAGATCAGCAAACTCTGACAATCTATTGATTCACCAGGTACATTTGAAATAATTGTGACTTAATAGTCTTTACTATTTAGGAATAAGTAGGTGATGTTAAGCCAGAATTATTCTGGGATTAAAAGAAACATGTTTTTAAAGCATGCAGCTTTGACATGTCAAGGACAGTGTGCTGGAAAAAACGAGTTCCAGGTTAGTGAGTGGAAAAGTGTGGATCTGTATTTCTCGAAGAAAAGCGTGGAAGAATGAAACAGATCACACATCTAATATTCACCCATTGATCAGCTATCAACCTTCTATTTTTGTAGAGGGCTGGTTGGTCGAGTGGTCTAGATGGTTGACATGTATTGCTGGCGATTTGGTGCCTGACTCTGAGGTCCTTGGTTCGAAACCCGGAAAGGTCTCAGCCAATTTCAGCACTAGAACCTGTGCTATATTAAGAAAGTGTAATCTCTAATAACGATAATACTGTTACTTAAATTCACTTTCTAAATGACATCTACCAATCTGATATGTTCAGCTAAGAGAGCTGCGTCATTTCTGATCATCAGAGGGGTAATGCATGTTCGCTGTAAAGTCTACCGGTCAACTACCTTCTATTTTTGTAGAGGCCTGGTTGGTTGAGTGGTCTAGATGGTTGACATGTATTGCTGGCGATTTGGTGCCTGACTCTGAGGTCCTTGGTTCGAAACCCGGAAAGGTCTCAGCCAATTTCAGCACTGGAACCTGTGCTATATTAAGAAAGTGTAATCTCTAATAACGATAATACTGTTACTGTGGATTGTCACCTGTTACCATTCCCATTGCAGATGTTGATGCCTAAGAAGAACCGTGTTTTAATCTATGAGAACCTCTTCAAAGAGGGTGTGATGGTTGCCAAGAAGGATTTTGCTGCGGCCAAACACCCAGAAGTAGATTGTCCCAATCTGCATGTTATTAAGGCTCTTCAGGTGATTGACCCCATCTTATGCTGGTTCTGGTGTGACGTTCTGCCATAGTTTGTTTATGCAGGATTTACTTTGAATTCTACATTATTTTTCCAGTTTTGTTGGTCTTTAACTGGACTTGAATGTTTTAGTTACAAACAGATAACAATGTTCTTTTTTGTAACTCAATAAAATGGTGCATGAATGGATAGCCAAAGGAAATTTGCAGGGATCTAAATTGATAGATATTGTATTGTGTGTTTACAACTGCTTTGTTTTCCTTGCCTTATGCAAGTACACTGCAGCAACAGTTTAGTCTTATTCCTAACCATTGTTTGCAGTCTCTGAAGTCCAGAGGTCTTGTCACAGAGCAGTTTGCTTGGCGTCACTATTACTGGTACTTGACAAATGAAGGAATCCAGTACCTGCGAGACTTTCTACACCTACCTGCAGAGATTGTGCCATCAACATTGAAGAGGCAAGCTAGACCAGAAGCTGCCAGAGCAAGACCTAAGGGTAAACTATGTTGCCTTTTTTTGTTATTTTTACACTTTTTTTGGGGGGGGGAGTTGTAGAGTTTTTGAGACAGAGAAAATCTTTTCGGACAGTGTCATGTTGTTGTCACGGTGGGGCAGCAAAGTTGTTTTGAGCTGATATGAGAAATATTTAAGTTATTGAAAAGTGAAGTGGTACCGTAAATTACGTTGAAGGGAAATAAGTAATGGTACATGTGATAGTTTACTGATTAGGCAGCTGTGAATTAATTTTCTGCTTCTCATGACCAGGGGTGGTGAAAAGTACAATGAGGTGTGAGGTGATAACTGTAAAAAGTGCAGAGAGGGAACTGCTTTCTTTACAATTCATAAGGCTTCCTTAAATCTGTGCTAATTAAATAAAACGAAGACATTCTTATACTCTCATTGTTTTTCTTAACTTTTATTTGTAATAAAAATAAAAATACATAATAAATTAGTTGTTAACATTGGCCTAACATAAATATATCTTTGTAATAATCATAGTTTAACATCCAAGTACGTCAGGACATATGCGTAATGTGAAAATTGTCTACATTATACATGCATTGTTTATCAAAATATTCAGTCTTTGAGGTCATAAGTAATTGATTGATATCAATTTCAAAAAGTAAGTTAAAGATCTTGCATTATCCACAGACATCCATGTTTGTTTTGTGGTATGGGTGCAAATAAAATTCCAGAATCACCAAGCAGATTTCCTGATATTACAAATTTTTGATAAGTTCTGATTAAAAAACTGAATAAAACAATTTCTGCTAACAGAAGGTGATTAAAATGTGTGATATTTCTTGGCGTTACCCTCTTGAAATCAGTCTAAGTCCAGGAATAAGACCTTGCCAGTGGTACTTAAACTCTTAGTGAATGTATTTTCCAATGCACACTATCCTGGTTGAAGTTTTCATCTGACAGAAATGCTGTCTGTGCTGTTGTTGTTCTGATTTTCACAAGCAGAAAACATCCTTGCGTTTTCCACCATGAAATCTGTTTTGTTTTTTTTTCGAGTCACCAAAGCTGGCAACTTCTGTACTAATATTCGTTGTTGTTGTTGCTGTAACATCGACAGGAGAAACTTCAGAAACTCTAAGTTTTAATGGCAATGGACATCGGATACTGAGTTTGTTATGTCAGTGGACACCGGATACTGAAGTCTTTATGTCAGTGGACATCGGATACTGAATTCGTTATGTCAGTGGACATCGGATACTGAATTCGTTATGTCAATGGACATCGGATACTGAATTCGTAATGTCAGTGGACATCGGATACTGAATTTGTTCTTTAGAGAGGTTATATCAAATGTATTCAGTTCATTGTTATTAAGAGAAATCCAAGTCAGGTCATAATTCACAAGAATTTCGTCGAATCTGGGATTGGTGCGGGCAGTGGTGTTGTTTGCCCTCTGGAGAAAAGATGCGCAGACATTATCAAGAGTCTCCGTCTCCGCAACTGCACAACTGATGATCTTGGAATCTTTGTTAGTTTATAGTGCAGATTGCCATTTTAATGGCCAGGTAGTAAACCATGTAGAATTGAAGATGTGTTGAAAGACAGTTCACTTCAAAATTTCAAGACAACATGGCGGATCGTGAACCTCAAAACCATGTGCCCATAACATGACTGTGCACATCCGGACTGTCCGCTTAACCTGCGATTCCAAGCATTCACTAAAAACATGCACATGTTAATGAGGTTATGTTTCAAGGGAGATAATCCATAATCTGAATTGGGCTTGCGATTTGGGCTAATAATCAAAACAATGCGCGATTCTTAGTCCTAAAATAATAAAAGTGGGCTGGTCATGAGAAGCAGAGGATTAATTAACAGAGGCCTGGTAGGGAGGAATAGATACAGATATAAGTTTCTAGTGGGCCATTATTAAGAAACTGTCGGTTAATTTAGACTGTATGATTATGGCTTAACGCCACAACACTGACGGTGATATAGACCTTTCTGAATTGTCAATCAAGAACACGCATTTGACCAGTCATAGTCAGTAATGTTGCAAGTACGTCAAACAGATGTCCCACAACATGGTTACAAATGTTTAAGCTTTTTTTGATGTCATGCTGTCAGAACTGCTTTCTGCTGGAATGTAATGGTGGAAGGAACATTGTCATGAGAAGGGATGGTGGGACATCAGATGTGGTGGATCTATTCAGTGCAGCCATATTGTGGAGAGAGTGTATAAACCAGGGAACAGTAAATGGTCTTGGATGCAATTAGGGGAACAGTGGAAATCAAGCAAAAGAAAGCATTTTTAAATTTGGGTGAAATAACACAAATGTTCTTAAGTCGAAAACGATTTATATGTTAAAAATATACAGTCTACAATAGTGTTTATAGTTATTATTTAGAAAAGCGTAAGGGATGAGTTAGCAGTTACACGGTGCATAGTAGCCTGCAAATCTTTTCTATGTAAACATGTCCACAGAGGTGAAAAGAGGCTTGAAACTGTGTATCCGTATTAGTTTATTAGGAATTTAAAAGTTATTTATTGCTTTTTGAGACTTGGTAAAAATTTGAGACTGCATTGCTGATCAGCCTTATGGTATTGTTGTTTTCAGGCCCTGAAGGAGGATCGCGCACACCTGGTGCTGATGATAGGCGGGAATACAGGAGAGCAGGTGGACGTAAGTATCATTACAGGTGGTAAAGTTGGGCCTACGTCACAAAGCAGTCTTAGTCGCTAAGCACTGTAGTCTTCCATGGCCACCATTGCTGACCACCAGCCGAGGGCCTCATTCCGGTCAGTACTGCTGCTTAGAAGTAGGTCATTCAGTGCATCCTGGACAGTCACAGCTCACAGCTTATGTACAGGCATAAACAAAGCTCTTATACTTGTCAAAACAGGCCCCAGTTTCATAAAGCGCACTTAGCTAAGTATTCCCTTAACTGCCATGACAACGTATGTTGTAGAGATAGGACATGCACTTAGCTAAGTGTGACTTAGTTCTAAGTATGCTTCATGAAACCAGGCCCAGGGTTCTAAAGTAAGTTTTGTCATTATATTCTTGGATTCCTTTCTCTCTCCTGTCTCAGCTCGATGTTCATGGTATGGCTGAAAGCATATTACACTCAGGGTCAGCTTACATAGTGAGTATCCATGACAACCATCTTGTTGTGGAGGCTCAGTATGTAATGTACACGATGATCCTGGCTGTTCACAGATTTTGTTTGTCTTACAGACCGTAGACGGCGCCTTGTTGGCCATTCTGTTGGTTGTTGTTGGCCGATCTGATCCACAATAGCACAGCGATCTTCTTGCGAAACTCCTGTTGGGATTTCACCTTCCTCTTGTCTTTGGGATTGTAAACCTGGTGATTCGTTTGTAGAAATAAAGGCACAGCGAATTGCCGCATTCTGTTTTACAGAACTTACCGGTTCGCCTTGCATTAGGCTATTGTGATCCATCCTGTGAAAATGTTTTGTGTGGTTGGTGACAACTGTTGAAAATGGTGTCCTCTTACTGTTCTTTGTTGACATTCATCCTCTTGGTGAAGAGAAGACCTGTCATGCCAGTTTGTGGCAGTTATATTTCCCTTCGGGCAGGTTTTACTGTACTGTTGTACATTCAGAAGACTTCTCTGAGGTTATCGGTCATTCCACTCTCAATAGTTTGTATGCCTTTAACCTCTCATGCCTTACTCAGTAGTTTCATGTGACAAGTCCGCATGGTGGTGTAACCTCTCATGCCTTACTCAGTAGTTCACATGACAAGTCCACATAGTGGTGTAACCTTTCATACCATACTCAGGAGTTAATGTGACAAGTCCCCATAGTGGTGTAACCTCTCATGCCATACTCAGGAGTTAATGCGGTATTATCTGTCATTCTTTACTCTATATTTTGTGACACAAGCTCACGTTGCCTTAAACCAAAAATGTACCAATTTATCCTTGCCAACATCTAGAATCACGGCTCTAAGTGTTAAATATTCACCTCAGGAAGTTTTCTTTGCACATTTTTCATCTGTTCTGTTCTGTGTGTTCACAACTCCGATGTTTTTAGATTTGAGTATGAACATTCTTTAATATTTCACCAAATTTAAGTGTTATGTTTCATTAGGAGTTCGTGGTTATTTAGAGAAGCATATCGTGCAGATGACATTTTTTAGTGGACACATGGCGGGAGAATTTCAAGGGGAGACAGATAAGAGACAAGTGAGAGGGCTTCAAAGGGTGATAATCTGATAATAATGTGGAGTATGTTACAACATGGCCTGCAGCTTAGCTTGGGTGCACATAAATGTACCTCATTTTGGGGGAGTCACTGGTCCTGGCTAGCAGAAACATGCATTGTTAAACAGTAGTCTGACCATCATCTCAATCAGACAAAGAGTAATGCATAATCTCATGTGGATTTGTCAAAACCCAGTACTTCATGTCTTTAAATAAGCAATGACAAAACTGCAGCTAGTACCTTAAACTACATTTCTCGGAATGTCACTGTGTTAAGGCAAACAGCCAGTGAAGCTTAGTGGCAAATTGACAGACCTGTGACAGGTCTCCTACAAACATTTGTCTTCCAGAATAGGCTGCCTGGAGGCCTCTTGTAGGTGCTCCAAGAAGTGAATGAGTAATTGAAGCTGTTGTAATGTATGTTGTTGTGCTTTACTCAGTGATTTACAATTGGTTGAGGAGTTCCTTTTACCACAAGAAAATAGGCTTGGTCTGGTGTGTTGAACTTCATATTTCAGATGTTTATGTTAGAGGCTATGTTTTCTTTATAATCCTCATGTGGAAGCTGGGGAAGCTGCTACTGTGGCCAGAGACATAAAATGAAAACGACGACAAGTGCACAGTTTTAATGAGCCATCCCCTGGGCTGCATATTAAAGGGACATTAGCAGTGTGGAACACAGTGTCCTATGAATTAGTACAGCTTGGTGTTGACACTGTAAATGATGGAAAATTTATCCAGGGGCCTAGTTTACAAAGCTGTCGCAACGGCACGCCATCTACCTTTCCACGGTGACAGGTCTATTCTCTGTATGCCGTCATGGATATTATGCCAGGTGCATTATGCAACTCCTTCATGAAATGGGCTCCAGAAACTAAAGACATTTTGACCAGAAACGTCTATAATGAGGTTTATCACCCTAGTTAAGGACCGATTACGTGTGATGATGACAGGGACATAAAGCATTGGACAGTCGTTTCTTACAAGCTGCTTTCTGAAGTTGCCATCTTGTGGACATTGACCTGAGAAGTACAGTTGGTAATAATGAAGTGGCCATCTAGTTGACACTGACCTGAGAAGTACAGTTGGTAATAGTGAAGTGGCAAGCCAATCTTTGATGTATACCTATGTGGAAATGTCTTAATTGTCTTCCACTCTTTGCCTCCAGTTTCAAAGTGCTGATCTGTTTTCATATGTATTGACTATTTACAGCTGGCTCAGACAAAAAGGCTGATGTGGGAGCAGGAGCCAATCCTGACTTTCAGTTTGTAAGTAGGACTTTACTTGAATAGCAGTGTAAATTTGCACTGAAAAGCCTGTCACTTGGCAAGATTAAATTCCTTTGACCACTACCCACTTTCTTCCACACGACATAAAAAGCCTGGCCACCACTACATGGTTGAACTATAAGGCATAAAACATCAATCACATAATGGACCCAAAGTACTATAGTTCTTCACAGCATCAACATAGGTGTGCTGTACAAACCTTGGTAAATTCGTCTGTAGCTGGTTTCAGTTGTAATATGTTCTTGTATTTTCTGCCTTGATACGTGGGAAGGTCTGCTAGCAACATGCGGGTGCTTGTGGATTTCCCACGAGATTGGTTTCCTCCCTCCATAATGCTGGCCGGCATCGTATAAGTGAAATATTCTTTAATACAGCGTAAAACACCAATCAAATAAGTAAACCAAGTTTCTGCCTTGTTTTTCAGAGAGGGGGATTTGGGCGAGGCCGACCACCCGCGCAAAACCAGTAAATTCTCTTTGGACCTTATATACACAACTGTTGTCAGTGGATACTATTAAACCATGCCTGTGAAATGAAGAGGAGAAAACCTTTGTTAGTTGTTCATTTATTAATGCGTAATTATGAATTTTGATGGTTTTTAGCTTGTGTACATGTACTGTGGCCTTCAATGTTGCATGTTCGTGGCCTTGCTGAGAATAAGCAGCCAATGACACGTGCCTGTGTGCGCAGTCTAAAGTTGGTCGAAGACCACTTGTCTTCCACCATCATGGTGAACATATTTGTGTCACAGGTTGGAAAATTTTTGAAAATTTGGTGGTTTATGCCAGGCAGTGTGGTGTCCTCCACCCAGAAATTGTCAACTGTTGGAGAAGTGAAAACTTGAGTATAGCATTAATCAAGAGTCGGATAAGAAAATCAAGCCAGAGGGTCAGCTGTCCTTAATACTACTGATTACCTGCATCTTTGTGTCTGAAACTTGTAGGGTTGTCTTTGTTAGTTACATATTGGCTGAGTGTTCTACTGAACGTCTTCTGCCAGATGCCCATCAGCACTTGGGCCAACGGTAATGTCACACGATCAAACCTAGCTGTTGCTTGTAAGACTTGGGCTTGGAGGTTTGTCATTTACTAAATGAGTCTCCAACTATAGAGCTGACTTAACACCGACCAAATGAATAAATATATGTTGCTAGTTTAGCATGGCATTTGTAGCAAATTTCTGTTTACTGGTGACAGTTTTTTCTGTCATTTTGCCTTGTTAAATGTATGTATGACTCCATTTATTTATAGCCTGATAAAGTACGAGGGGGTTGAGGAGAGACAAAGAGATATATATTAAAATTTAGAAGTAAAACGGACACCATTCTTCATGGAGGTAGTAGTCAGTGCTTTTAAGAAATCCCAGTTTGAACAACACAAATGCGTAGAAAGATTAAAAATGTAAATATAGTGGCAGTGTAAAAATGTGAACAGATCACTGGATGGGGATGCCACGTAAAATTGTCTCTGACCCAAGTATCACTTCATTGTTCCTTAAGATGATCAGTACAGGCACCATTACTCAGGGATCCATTCTGCTTTTTTCTTGAGTCCATCTTGTTTAGATAGGCGTGGTTGTAAAAGTTAACAAAAAGTAGAATGTGGGAGAAGATGTATACTATCAATAGCCACTGATAGAACTTGGGAAAACCGCAGTCTGTGTAAAGAGCCAGCAGTGTGTGGACCTCCACGGCAAAAAACTGCATCTAGAAGAGAGAAAGAGATATATTAAAATTACTTGTAAATGGAGGAATCCAATTACTTTAATTTCGTTTGATGGGTGTTACACATCGTACTCAAGAATGTTTCACTTATATGACAGCCGCCAGCAGTATGATGGGAGGAAACCCACAACCATCCACATGTTGCTGGAAGACCTTCCCATGTACCCAACTACTTCAAGTTTCATGGATTAAGTGAATAATACAGATTAACAGCTTATCCATGATCCCAATGAACTGCCAAGGGAAGCAGAAGAAAATGACTCTTAAAGCACTGGTTGATAATTCCTCTTTTGCTGGCATAGGAGACTACATATGCCTTGCGAGAGACTTCAAATGCCTTCCGAGAAAACTTGCTAACGGGAGCTGAAAGGGCAGGTTATATCTAAAGAGAATAAATCACATTCCGCTCTAAAGGGTAGAGGTACAAGTTACAAGAAAGACTTGCCAGCTGAAGTTTGGTCATGTATTTCTTCCACCACAAGAACCTCTGCATTCTGGGTCCTAGAGCAGCCAATAGGTAATATGTGTACATCATCACGTGTACAAAACAGTTGATGGAGGCAGAAAAGTAGGCTGAAAAAAAAAGTCACCAGGGGTCATGTTTTACAAAATGCCTAACGCTTAGTCTAACATAACTACCATGTCAACATATCTCTAGAGTTGGTGTCACCATTACAGTTACGTCTGACGTAACTTACACTCTGTTTGCGAAACGGGCGCCAGTTTTGAAGTCAGGTCTGAGTTGATTGCCCAGTAATATTTTTTCCATGTCTGACTACACTTCTTTCTGCTCAGTGTATCGTTTATAAGAACATAATCGGTTGTCTCCCCCTGGAAGAGTTGTTCCCCCTGGGTGTAACCATCTGCGAACAGCTTACGAAAGTTTTACCTTCGCCACCAGGTGCAAACCTGACTCCAATCCACCAGAGGATGGGCATTGTGGAGTGGTGGTATACATGCAGGAAGCTTATCTGGTTGTTCTTCTTACGCAGAACGAAAAAGAACTGGAATTAAAATAATCAGCAAATTGTTTTGGCGGTTGAAAATCCTGCATGATATATAATTAGTGATGCAATGAGTACAATTCAGGATATACATGCAGGACACTCAATGTTCTTGATGTGGAAAAGAAAATGTCAACCAAAGATGATGCAGATCATTAGCATATTTGAAATATCCACTTGATAATACCAACTGTATTCTTCTGGCACATGTTAATCAAAATTTTTATTCTAGAGTATGGCATAAAACACCAATTAAATAAATAAATAAATATCCTGTGAATTTAACTCTTACAGACGAAGAATAATGCTTTATAATCTGTATTTCTGCAGGCAAACATAACTATTTACTAACGGTTTGAAGAGTGCCTTGATGAGGACTTCAGTGTCTTACTTCATAAATTATTCTGAAAGATATGGAATTACTCACTGTGTCCATGAGTTCAATTAGTTTTGAGACGTAATACCACCAACAGACTTCTGCCAGCTACAGAACATACACAAGATAAGACATGATTAGACAACGAGATTCTCCATTCTTATTTGTACCTTTGTAGCCCACAAACGTTGTTACCAGGAACAAATCTGACAGCTCAGGTACGGTTGCACACCACACAAACAATAGTAGTCATAGTTACATAGAGTATTCATTTAATAACAAAATAAGAAATTTAATTTTCATTGTTACAATATAAACCATACAAGTTTACTCAGCTATTTTGTCATTTATCATTTTGAGTCATTTCCATTTCATTTTATGTAGTGGAAAGCCTGAAAGGAGTATTACTTGTACATGAAATGCTTCCAACTGATCAAATCCTTATCCTGCTGAGGAAAGTTATTACATTGAGCTACACTGGAGAAAAATAAATCCTCAACAACTTCACCACAGGCATGCTGATCTTTTGACATGTTAGAAGAACATGATCTGACCTGGACAGTTTATTATTTATCTGAAGTTCATATGTGCCTCCATATAAACAATACCACTTCTGCACATTTTAGCATTCAAAATATTTTGATTTAAGTTTTCAGACTGTATCATTATGCTACACTGGTTGAATGTGTGGAGGATTTATGGTGTTGTCCAGGGTTTTGTCTGGCTGCTTCTCACCCTCAATGCCATTGGCTGATCATACTCAAGTGGCTGACACAGCAGGCTAAAGCCGGGACGTAACCATGACGACATCAGGAACTGAAATGATTGACACAGTTGGAAAGCATGTATATTTCAACATGAGAATCTGAGAGTAACGGTAATGACGAAGCAGAGAATGTTATTTGATGAGGGAATATAAAAGCGCAGGTCTGGACAGTTGATACGGAGAAACACAAACATTTACCATAACCCCACTCCATGTATTGAAAGGCTGAGATGGGAGAATGCAGTAGCGTGCATGGCATTGATGACTAACATCTGTTTGACTTTTAAAATACACATGACCGATTGTATCTTAATAAGTTTTGTTCATCGTTCATTTTGAACCATTTGTCCACCATATTTCTGGACAACGTTGTATAAGTAAAATATTCTTGAGTGTGGTGTACAACAACGATGAAATAATTAAATATATGTACATATAGAAAAAGAGAGAACCAGGATTAAAGGTACTGCTTAGCAGATGATGAATTACTCATAGGGTACAAAAAAAATGATATATAAATAAAAGAAAAGCACATATATCCATTATTTGGAAATGTATCTACATCTATATACACATGAAAATAATTAATAAAAGTATTGCTATGAAGCCTTATACATATGATACAATAAAATACCAGTATATGAAATTTTGGTATCAGATGTCACACCTCGTAAAACATATACAGGGAAAGAATGACTACTGATGCATTATACACCAGCATAACAGTCTTCAGTTGAAAGGCCTCTTTCTTCCTCATCCATTCTTGCCCTTGAACCACCAAAGTGATGTACAGACCCACCAGGGTAAGGGTTGGCCATGGGGAGGATATGAGGAACCAGTCTGACGTGCGGGAATCTGGAGGAAGAACACAAAACAGATTAACTGATACAGCACCATGATGATGAACAGACCCACCAGGGTAAGGGGGGGGGGCACAGGGAGGATATGAGGAACCAGTCTGACATACAGGAATCTGGAGGAAGAACACAGGACAGATTAACTGATACAGCACGAGGATGATGTACAGACCCACCAGGGTAAAGGGGGGGGGCACAGGGAGGATATGAGGAACCAGTCTAACATGCACGAATCTGGAGGAAGAACACAGGACAGATTAACTGATACAGCACCAGGATGATGTACAGATCCACCAGAATAAGCTTGGGCCATGGGGAGGAACCAGTCTGACATACGGAAGTGTGGACAAAAAACACAGGACAGATTAATTGATACAGTACCAGGATGATGTACAGACCCACCAGGGTACGGGTGGGCCACAGGGAGGATTTGAGGAACCAGTCTACAGTGCGGGAATGTGGAGAAAGACCACAGGATAAATTAGCTGATATAGCACCAGGACAATGTAGAAACCCACCAGGGTAAGGGGGGGGAGGGCCACAGGGAGGATATGAGGAACCAGTCTAGAGTGCGGGAATGTGGAGAAAGACCACAGGATAAATTAGCTGATACAGCACCAGGACAATGTAGAGATCCACCAGGGTATGGGTGGGCCACAGGGAGGATATGAGGAACCAGTCTAGAGTGCGGGAATGTGGAGAAAGACCACAGGATAAATTAGCTGATATAGCACCAGGACAATGTAGAGACCCACCAGGGTATGGGTGGGCCACAGGGAGGATATGAGGAACCAGTCTAGAGTGCGGGAATGTGGAGAAAGACCACAGGATAAATTAGCTGATATAGCACCAGGACAATGTAGAGACCCACCAGGGTATGGGTGGGCCACAGGGAGGATATGGGGAACCAGTTTGACGTGGGGGAATCTGGAGGAAGAACACAGGAAAGATTAACTGATACAGCACCAGATGTGCTAATAACTACTGTAAGGATGGGCCATGGGGAGGATATGCAGAAGTCCAGAGGAAAAACACAGAAGACATTCACTGATTGAATTGTAGCAGAAGAATGAATTATTTATGCCTGTATTTATGCTTATTAATCAAATTTTTTTTCATATTTTGAAAGAAAATTATAAAATTAATTCCAGTGCTGAAATTTTCTTGAAAATGTGTAGACATATACAATACTAGCTGCAGTCACCTGCAAGTTCTTTGGCTATTTTCTCAAAGTTCCGGGTTACAGATATCATTGACAGCATTGTGAAAACAGGAAAAGGCTCTGAAAAAAAAAAGAAGGAAAATGGCATTGCAGATCTGAAATAGATAGCGTTGATTTATATACATACGCACTGTGCAGTGTATATGCATATACGCTGTATATGTACCTGCTAATCATATTTGCAAGTTTTTGCAAATTTGGCACCTGTATAGGCCTAATTGTTAATACAACAATATTGACGATTTTCAGAAACTGTCATTAGTTGAATAACAGTTCGTAAACATTATTTACCACTTGCATTTGAAACAATATAAAAACGCATTGCTTATTCTATGCTGTTAAGTACATTACCGTTGCCATCAGCTCATACCACACAGCGTGCTTGCACCCGCAACACGTGTGTGAGATACGGCGTGGGTAACAACCAATCAAAGTCAATCTTATTTGACGCAAATTGTCACTGTCGTCTTTTCGGATTAATTCATTGGCTGAGCGTGATCAAGTTATATGTAAAGGAAATCACCAGGACGAGTTGTTGATAGCAACGAAGGCATGTATTTGAGTTGATTTTGTGGTCATGCACAATTAGGCATCAGTCATTCTCACTATGGTAGTGCTGCGTACATATCAACACAGAGCAGGACATGCACGCACAGGGAACCTGCCATGTGGATACCGTTGCCCACCCCAGTCCCGCCCACGAGGCTCAAGAAAAACTCGCATTCACGATCAACAGCCAATGTACTAAATTACACGTACAATATGTGTGCACTCTTGTCAGACATTTTTATTGAATTACTTCATGCATCTCTGAGCGGAATAAAATCTTCTGTTTTTCCCATTTATCCTCAATTCTGACCTGAATGTATGCACTTTTGAGGACATTATAATGAAGAAGTACGAAGTCTACAGCATTCTCCCTGTTCATTGATATATAGACAGCTAGATTTGGACATCGAAGAAACTTTATTGCATTGTTGAGCAAAGCAATGGTTGTAGCCAAGATAAATCTGTGAAGTGGAAATTTCAGCGACGGAAAGGAGATCTGACTTATACGCTTGTGGATTGTGTGGGCCGAACACAAAACACTGCTATAGTTATACGCCTCACGCCATTCAGGCAAGGAGTGTGATTCATTGGATGTATATCTGACTGAGGGACCAAGCAACTTGGAACACAAGTTCATATATTATTGAAAACCCTTGGGTAATATGCGCAATAAATCGACTATAACTTAGCACGTGTGGGTAGGCCTGTATATTATATACAGATGAGTTAGGCCAGGCATTGCTATGTCACATGAGGTGGGGTTCGGGCCAATGAAACCTCAGAACTCGAGACAGGCCTACGTTTGAATGACCCACTTTCACCAAAAAATAAAATAAAACAAAATAGATAAAATAAAAAAATAAATAGATATAAACAAAAGTAAGTAAAAAAAATTAAAAATTAAATAAGCCATTCAGCACAGTAAATGATGTTTCAGCGAGAACAGTGGCATGCCTGAAAGGATTTATGAGAAATACGTTGGTTCCCCAGGTTTCCTCGCGGTCGCTGTCAGTTCGAACGTACGTGTATTTATGTATTTCTAAGCACTGCGAAGGTGTTTGTATTGCGGGCTAAAATGTAACGTGAAAGTGAAATAAGGATCACCAGAAAGAACAAATGTGTTTACATGTATAGTTTTAATGGTCTTTCTACTAATGTTTACTTCATTTTTGTGTGGTGCATGGTTCCGGCTTTAATTGTTCGGTGCCGACGGGTCATGCAGCCTCTGCACGTGAAATGTATGTTGTCATAACTTATTCCTTTAACCAATAAAGGATGATTAGAGAATATTTGTCGCTACATAGGAAGCTTTTAAGACATAGAAATGCATGCATTGTGAGGTATATTGGACGTGTTAAAACACATGTCCATCCGAAAATAAACGTGGCCTAAATTGCATGGCAATGTATGCAGGCCTACGGCTATATTTACACACGCAGTAGTATTGAGCCATGTTTTGACATTTGCACATCTTGATAGATTATATCAATGAGAAAAAATCAACACTTTTCGACAAGAGTGTTCAGTATATTAGATAATGAGTCCAAATTGTGGATTTTGATTCTCAGCAATAGGTCTGTATACATGTATCTTATGTGCCTCCTATAAATGTGCATCATCGTCTGTCTTGGACAAATAATTTCGTAAAGATTAAATTAGGTGTATATTACAACTGATGCTTTCCTTTTTCACGTTTAACAATTTCAAGGTCGGTGAAGCATACATAAATGGTCGGCTTTCTGAAAGACGGCGATATGCATGTTCAGATACGCTGAAGTCCGAGTGAAGTGCGTTTGACGTGTGCAAGCATGTGCCCGCTGAGACGACACCAGCGATTGGCTGGCTGGCTGACGATAACCTTTAACCTGTTCCCAGGGAGGACTTTGTTCGCGCGTAGTCAGTGGCAACATTAGATATCATAGGGTATTTCTTGTCGATATCACTGCTGTGTGGGCATTAACGGGGTTGTCCATGTATTCTTTTTTTAGGTAAGTACTCCCAATTCATTGTTATACCTATAAGATAACGGCAAAATGGCTAGATGCTATGAAATGGGGTATCGGCAAGGCGTGTGTAACCACATGGATGATAGGCTGAGATGCCGACGGGGAAGTTGCCGGCAAGCGTGGCTTGTGAAAGTGTACATTGACCTTAGTGTTAATGGGGTGTACAGTGTACCGGTCCGCTGTATCAACCTACCCACATGGACTCTAGAATTCTCCCAGGGTCATAGTGGCCATTTGAGGGAGGTCTGTGCACAAGGCAAACCGGGGGTGTGAAGTGTGGGTGTTAACTGACCTGATCAAATGATACACACAGTACTTTGTATCTGTCATATTGTATGTGTTGTTAGGATGTAGTTCCCAACTGTGACAACTCTCCAGTCAGCATCAGAATGGTCGGGTTTAGGGAGATAAATCAACACATACATGTGCTGGAATCCCAGTGAAATACATTCACAGCTGTTCATGTGCACATGAAAATGTTGCTCAGTGGGTCAAAGCAGGCTGTTCGTGCTACTGACACGATGAATTGGCACTTTTTTTTTTTTCTTTTTTTTTCGCAGTGAGTTAAAACAGGTTAATTAACTGAGCTGTATGCTTATAGCCACACATTTGACCTTGTTCGACGTATTGTACTGTTAAGTGTGCATGTAGGTGTAGAAGATATGTAGCACTTGCTAATACAGGATCATGGTATGCTGATGATACATTGTCGAACAGATGTCTGCTCCCAAAACGATGAGTATTTTCCTATTCACACTTTCCTAGCATTCCCTGCCTAATATTTTCTCAACCAGCATTCCATAGCCACAGGGATCACACTTTTGTTGGAACAGAATTGGCTTCTGTTATACTCAAATTGGTCATTTCTAGACAGCAATCAAATATTTCAGTGCATGCAAAGATGCGGAGTAGATAGCATTCTCCACAATGGGTACTTTCCATCTCTTTTGGACTTTGAACTGTTGTTTTCTGTCAATAACAGTGATCAGCACAGTGAAAAGTCCATAACCCTGGAGAACAGTCTGCAAATGGTGTGCAATCCTCTTGGCTAGGGAATGTTTATTGAGAAAGTGTCAAGTATAAAACACTGGGGGTGTTTTAAGTGCACATAGGAAAATACCCTTGGTTCAAGGAGTAGACCTCTATTAGATGCTGTATCATTAGCATACAACTTGCAATTCATTAGGCTAGATCATGGTATTTGTGACACATTAGCGTAATTAGGTTTTAGTGGCTCAAATCTATAACTCAGTTCTATAACTTGCAGCATGCAGCCCCTCCCACCCTCTGTCATACATTATCACTGTATGTATCCTTCCTGACAAATCTTTTTTTGGTGAGAATCAGATGTGATGTAAAGTAATGTCATAACAGGAATCGGATGATAATACATTGCCTGTGTCAGAACCCTTGCTTCTCTTACGCTAACAGCCGAAATGGTTCCTCGTTCTAGACTCAGTAATGGCTAGTCTTGCCAGTGGGAGATGTAAGGTACATGTACAAGATGACGATGTCATTGTGGTCTGGAGGTGTCACTGTACATCACCTTAGGCATGATGTTAAAGTGCAGATTTCGTGGTGATAGCTTTGTGATTTGGTGTTAAGGGTTCTGCCTGGGAGCACAGGTATTGTAGGTTGGCATTGACACAAAGGGAGACAACTGCACTTTGTGCAAATGCTAACAAGGCGGTACCAGTATTATCAGTTGGCAGCAAACAGTACACAGCATTTAAACTTTGAGACAGTAGATTTGGAAAGGCTAAAGTTGTCTATAGCGTGACTGATGTTACTTCACCACACAAGGTGTTTGAAGTATCACTTTCACCATCATGTAAATATATTTATTGTTTTTTTTTTCTTGCTCAAAACATAGGAAATGAGAAAAACTAAAGGTTTATGGACAGTAATTAAGAGCTTTATGTAAGGACCCAACCACAAATTTATAAATCTAACTTTGAAAGACCCTTACTCTTGTGTGAAAGTCAGTATTGTTTTGACACATTTGCACTCATGGCTGACTGTTGTTAGGTGTAATTTGATGGAATGTGCAGTTAAATTGTAATGTGTATGTTGCTGACACAGGGTCATAATTTGTTGTGTGTATGAAAATTTGTATATCTGTCAGAATTGCTGTTAGTTGATTCATGTAGTGGTGTGTTGTTTGAATTTGTGATGTTTCTGTTGTAGGTGACACAGGTATATTTTTTAGCCATGGATCTCATTACGGACAAGATTCACCATTTCCAGGCCTTCTACAATGAGGCACATTCCATGTCAGGTAACTTTCACACTTCCTGAATTGTCTTCTGGTGTAAGATTTTGTCACAGTAGTTCAGTCTACATGTACATATATTTTACCTGAAGGTTAGCTTTTGTAAAGTGACATATTTTCCATGATCATGATTGAAGTATTCACCTCATAGGATCACCATGGAGGGTTTTGTGAACTCTGGAAATGTCATAGAAGTAAAGCTCAGTATTGAGATAAAAAGTATTATTTTGAAGCCTTTGTTTGCTTATGAATATTCATTTCCAGGGAGCCAACCTAAGATCAAATGTGGGTCCTCTTTGGCCAAGGGCATTAATGTGGCTCATGGCTCTAAGTTCAAGGCTATCTTATGCTAGCCTCCTCTCCAATCATAGATAGGGAAGTCTGCCAGCAATCTGCGGATAGTTGTGGTTTTCCCCTGGGGTCTGCTCGGTTTCCTCCCACCATGATGCTGGCCGCTGTCATATAAGTGAAATATTCTTGAGTACATTGTAAAACACACAACAGATAAATAAATAAATTAGATGAAATACAGCACTGTATGGCATTTGTATCAATAGTACAATCTCTTCATGTTGCAGATTTGTTAGACATGAGCTGTACATAGCTTAACCATTTTAGTTGACTGTATCTACATAATAAATCCCCTCCTTAAAGTGTTGGTAATTAAGGAGCGCTTCTCACGAGGGTGCTGAAAACCTTGTTACCAAATTTCTGAGAAAGCCCTTCAGATTTCGTGAAACTTTCAGATTTTCTCTGTTTTTTTTTTATATCTTGTTGCTCAGATACAGTGTAGTATAATCTTTTATTTTATTATGCCATGTATTGGGTATGGAGGTTTGTTTCCTGCATATAATGATATTGAGATTAAGGATCAAGGTTTACCGAAAGGGTTTTCATGTGCTGAAAACTTTGTTACCAAGTTTCTGATTAAACTGTTAATTCAAAGTTTGGGAAGCATTGGATGCCTAACAATTTACATGGAATGTGGATATACCTCCCTGGTAGTTACTTGTCCTGATTAATTTGATTTGATAATAAATACTCAGTTCTGTTTTCTGTTCATGCAAAGGTTTTCTCTAAATCATTTAGAAGTTTCCAGCAGAACTGAGGAGAAAATCTTCTGGCAGTATTTTGCTTGCCTGCTCAGAGCACAGGTGCAGCTTGTGCTGTGTCTTGAGTCAGCTGTGGCTGAGAGAGTTAGTGCACCAGGGCGGCGTAATGACCTAGGTGCTTCTCACCGATGCGGTCACTGGCTTCCTTTCTGGTCAGATGTGGGAAGGTCTGCTAGAAACCTGTTAATTGTCATGCACTTCTGGCAGGCTCTGTCTGGTCCCATTATAAAGCTGGCGGCCGTCATATTAGGGAAATATTCTTGAGGAATGCATAAAACACCAATCAAGTAAATAGATAAGTAAATAAGAGTCTGCGTCCAGCATGTCCAATATGACCAATAACAAGTAAAGCGGTTTTAATGGGCAATGTTACAGGTGATGTCTTAAAAAGTACTGCATGTATTGAGCTCAGATTTGCATACTTGTAAAGTACAATAATGATCCATGTGCATATTAATTGCAGTAAATTGCAAACCTCACGACTTAGTTTGTTGTGTGTTAGGATCACCGTTATGGTGAATGTTCAGGGTGGTGCCCTGAAAAGTAGTGCATGCCTTGAGTTCATGTTTTGCATACGTTTCATTATGTTAATGCCTAGTGTATGTGTTAATTATGGTAAATTACCAAAGTCATGACCTTCAAGTCTCTTTTCTGCCATTAGAATCCTTGTCAAGGTAACTATTTAAAGGAGAAGACTAGACCAAAAGTATGCATGCATCAATAAGGTATCCATTGTAATGTTCAAAAAACATACCTTTTTGTTTTTGTCACGTTGCATTATCAAGATTTGTCGCTCCAAAAACAGACAAATTGAAGACAGGGAGAAAATTAAACTCATTACCGTGTAATCAGTTTTAACCAAGCAGTTATTTATATTACCTAATAATGCAGCTGTTTTGGCTGATATCACGACATTTCTGTTTTACCTTTAAGACATTTGAGATTGAGGTACAAGTACCCATTGCTCAAAAGCTCAAGTTTAACGATGCATTACGACAGGATCAAGATAGACTTTGAGTTCTTACCTTGTTGCTGGAATTCTGCAGAACCTGCACTGTTAAATGCCTCCAGAGTGGATACACTAAGTGTGACTAGCCTTCTACCTGCTTAGCTTACATGTACGTGTGGCTGTCACGGTTTGTTTCCTTATATCCAGTATGACTGGTGGTAAGGTCCACAAGGGATTCTGAGCGAGTCAGTGGGCCTGGAATATACAGAGTAGACGGGAGCTTTTATTGAATTAACTGCAGATGCAGATTAAGTGCAGTGTAATGGTATACTTGACACTACCCACCTGTGCATGTGTGTGTCAGCTTCTCTCTCCTGCAGCATATGCTACATTGAAACTTTGTGCGCAGTAGGCTCTGATGTATAACACAGCGACAGCCCAGGACATGGGCAAGTGGCCAGAACTCGGTACAGCTGTGTAAGCTGAATGGCTGTGTGCTTCATATCTGCTGGTATACAACATTACCGTCTCGAAAAGAATACATAAGGCAGCATATTGATTTCTAGAAAAATGAAGGTGTGATGTTAATGCTTAATATCAAAATGTAAACACCTGTGCTATTTTCAAGGTTTGAAGTTTGTACTGTTAGTGTCATACATGTTGCCTGCATGTAGCAAATCAGATGTGACTTACTCAGGTATACATGTGTGTATGCTATCTGTTCTAAAGCTGCTCAACACCAGCTTGGACAACTTGTGAATTCACCCACTCGCATTGCTTGTGAGGCCTAGGTGACAACAAGTGGTCAACAGTGCTCATGTGTTCATTTGCGCAGTTTGATGTTTGTTGAAGACCACTTGTTTGCCACCAACGTAGAGTGCATGGCTCACTTTCACGAAATTTCTGAAATCAGTTTGTCATAACTTTTCTCATAAATCACCACTTTTGCCTTACAACCCCCAACTTAAACGTCTATTAGGGAAAAGGTACGAGAATGACTTACAAAGTTTTGTTGAAACAGCCCCAGGCCTGGATATCACATGTGAGAAAGTCTGCAAATAACTCAACAAAGGTCATTGGTTTTATTCCAAGGTTTTTTTGCAATAATTAAAATCAGTGAAAAAGTCTTTTAAGTATAAGTATGACATTCAGCAAAAAGCAAATAATTAAATAGATAAATTAAATTTCATGTGAGTTGATGGACCTACATGTAGAGGTCTGATATCAATTGATGACGATATATGGAATGTATGTGTATTTACCAGCATTATCAACATTAAAGCTCATGTCAGTAAGATGGTGTCAAGGTTCGATGTTAAGACATCCTGATGATGTCTTTGCGATATCATTTTACAGAGGGGCAAAGCATTGGATTTTAACCTGGGAAAGCATATACAATAATGAAAATTGTCCACAACAGATGAGTTTAATTTCCTGACTTACCTCAAAAATCCTTAAATATTAATATTTCGTAAAATGTCATCGATTATGGACAATATTAATTAATATTATACATGTTGTACCTAGTCATTTTAAGATAACTGACTTGTTGCGCTACGCCATTAATTGAGGAGCGCGAAATGATGCCACCAGGATGCTGTCACATCGAAACTTGAAATATGCCTATCAGAGGCATAAATATCTGCATTAAAACTGATGTTTGTGGTTTTACAAGAGCCTGCACCATTGGTCTGTTTTCAGATGAGCGAGTGGCTGACTGGTTTCTCATGCAGAGTTACCTCCCCACTTTAGCCATCACTGGACTCTACCTCTTCGTGGTATGGATCGGCCCCAGAATCATGGAGAATCGGGAACCAATGAAATTCAAATACACTCTATTCTTTTACAACTTTTGTCTAATCATCATGAATTTGCATATATTCACCGAGGTAAGTTATCAGGAGGTGTGAATCTGCCTGATCAAAGGTTGTTGCCTTGGATAGGTGTCTTCAGTAAAGAGACTGTACCAGAGAATATTGGTCACACACATGGAAATACATGTAGTTTGTGAAATTCAATCATTTTAGTGCTTGTAAGACCAAATCTTAACAATGGGCACTTTGATGCATTCAAAATAGGTAATTTTTTGGCTTGATTTTGCTGACACAGCAAAAGCTTATGCATATTACAATGGAATTGAAGATGGCATATACATTATCCCTTGCCCAGCTATGTGAACCAGAGCTTGCATGGTGACACGATTGAGGACTGTGAACTTTATAGGCTCCCACAAGCTTAAGGTTGTTTTGGGATGTCCATCCATGAAGTATACATCCACGTGCATACTTTCATACACTGAATTATTCATTACCTTTTTAAAATAATATATATTACAGATGAGGAATGTGTTTTCTAAAAGGTAACAAAAGTAGCCAGCACCTATCAATTTTCTACCAAAAGTCTCTGGTATAGTCTCTTCTGAGATGAATGGACAAGTTAGACAGATTAGTGGTATAAAGCAAGAAGACAAAACAGTTGTAAGTTACAGAACTTTGAATTGTATTTAAAGTTACCATGATAGAGTGTGACTGTTAATTATGGTGTTATTCTGTTATTGAATTTTCTTGTTTTCTGTACTTCTGTATGCTGTCTGAAGCTGATAGTGTCAAAAGTTTGTGTTATTCAAGTTTATACAAGACTGCAAATGCCAAATTTTCACACAAAGACTTTCATAACAAGGGATGTTCTTTTTAAGACATTCAAGAACACATACTTATTTTTTTTAATTATTTCAGATCCTTATCGCTTCAACAAATCTAGGATACAGTTATTATTGCCAGCCAGTTAGCTACACTTATGATGTAAATGAAATGAGGGTGAGTTCTTGGAAGAAAATTTTCTTTTGGAAAATGTAAGATGTTTGTTCTCTTTACCATGATGATCTTAAATGTCTTTAATCTCAGCATTGATGTAGGCATAGTTTTGCCACAGGTTTAGATTGTCAGTAGTAAAACACAGAACATGTAAGTTTGAATCATTGGATAGAGAGTTTCTTGGATTGATGACCAGTTACAGAATAGCTTTACATTTTACATGTACCAATGTCACAACAGTACCTAATATATAATGAAAGTTTATAATGAAATACATATGTAACATTGAGTGTAATCTACCAAGTATCTGAGAGCGATTATACAAAGACTATTGCTTATAGATTAAGAGTATGAACTCAGACTGTCTCTACTGTACTTGTTCATACTCACAGTAACTTGTATTCATCATGACAACCAGACGGTTACCCCTGGTTAAGTAAACTTTGTATTGTTAAAGATTATATATAAACAATGCTGTCTGCTAGAGGGACAAGTTAGGATTGGGCTGGAGAGTTGACTAGTAAGGACCTCTGAGTCCTGGTCACTCTCCATGTTACCGTTGTAATGAATGAACCTTTGTTGATTACAAAAGGCTTGGAGTGTTTCTGTTGTTCCGTTATGATAATGAACATAACAGACAATGACTGAACAACTTAACAGCTGACTATCCCGGTCAGAAATAATATATATGTGGCCATACCCTTGTTCATAGATTTCTCAGCCTCCAGTGTTTGTGGCCTTGATAGAGGTCAAATGTGTTTCAAAATTTATGTCACTTGTTGGAAAGTTTGTCAGTTACTTGCCAACAGCTCGTGGTTCACTCCGAGCACTGCTTCCTCCTTCCATGACACTGACTGCTGTGGTGTAAGTGAGTCATTTTTGAGTATGACACAGATTTATCATCATTGTTCGTTAATTTTTTTTCGTGGGTTTCATATGAGTGTTAATTGCTACATATTGTCCTTAGCCCTAATTTCATGTTCTCATTAGACATAATTTCATTTAATCATAATAATAATAATATTAATAATAATGTCTTTATTTCATGAGGGTAATACAGCTCAACCAGTATATTATTGATCTTCCCTGAGCCCCGCCTTTTTTATTTCATTTTCTGAAGTACCATAGTGATATTATTCATTGTTTATGTGTCTTCACAGATAGCAAAGGCTTTGTGGTGGTTTTACTTTTCCAAATGCGTGGAAATGCTGGACACAGTTTTTTTCATTTTACGGAAAAAGAACAACCAGGTGTCATTTCTGCATGTGTATCATCATGCAACGATGTTCCCCATCTGGTGGATCGGCGTCAAGTGGGTTGCAGGAGGACAGTGTAAGCCGGCTCACTTTATTCTGCATTACTGTGGAAATGAAATTCCTCTGATAGCTTTAATAGTAGGGTGATTTCTTTCCTTGAGTGGCCTCCCTTAGCTAACAGCTGGCAACATAATTTGATGAATAGTTACTATGCTGCCTTGTCAAGACCTATCATTCGATTGCACAAGTTAAAACTGTTATGTCAGCATGAAGTTTATTGAGCTGAGATCAGACAATATGAAAATCAACACAAATATATGTCAACTGACGTCAGACTTCCTTTCATAAATAACATCATATGATGTACACCTCCATAAAGTCCGTGCACATTTACAAGGAAAAATCTGTGTGGAGTTTTGTGAAAGTTTACCCAGTTTGAGTTGATTAAGTCCTAGATTGTAGTATTTGTGAATGTTATTTATTTCAAATTCTAATATGATTCATGTGACGGGTTTATGTGAAGGTACAGATGTTGAATTAATTTTGTTTTTGTAGCTTTCTTTGGTGCGATGCTGAACTCTTTCATCCATGTTGTGATGTACTCATATTACGGAGTCTCGGCTCTGGGGCCGCAGTTTCAGAAGTACCTCTGGTGGAAACGCTACCTGACCAAACTCCAGCTGGTGAGTGTTGCTACACCTGTTCGCACCTGTGTTGTTTAATTCACAGATCTCTTAATCCCTGGTTGACCTGTTCCCAAATCATCAATCTGATTTAATTGACATTTTGTTTATGTAAAGTATTTGGCCTGGGTGTTGTGATCTCCAAGATCCGTGCGTACTAAACAGCTAGTTACATAAATCATAGACCACTCATGGTTCACACCTTTTAACTGCTGACTTAAAAAGGTTTTTTTTTTTTGTTTGCACCATTAGTTTTGCAAATGCAGTGAAAATTATATTTTGTACTGTTTTATTCAA
Source organism: Acanthopleura granulata (assembly GCA_016165875.1). Taxonomy (NCBI): domain Eukaryota; kingdom Metazoa; phylum Mollusca; class Polyplacophora; order Chitonida; family Chitonidae; genus Acanthopleura; species Acanthopleura granulata. Next base: position 12,385,257 of record JABBOT010000001.1, on the reverse strand, counting down.
AAGTTTCTCATGAAGCCCGTAGCACAACCATAGACAAGTTTTTAGCATCCTGCTATGGTAGGCAGTAGTAGAACACGTAGATCTGCTTTATTTCATCTCATGCTAAATTTTCATATCACATATCAGAATTTAAAGGGTTATCTTAAAATAGAATTGATCAAGGTTTGGTTGTTTCTTCCATACACGTGTTAGTGTTTTGAATAAATACATTTCTTTAGTTTCTTTAGATGATTTTTATTGTTGCACATTCAGTCCCATTTTGATAGTGGGAATGAAAAAGGAATGATGTTGCAAGTGTCTTCATACATACTTTGTCACTTTCTTGTTGAAAAAGGGAAACATGTTGAGTAGCTGCAGATTCATGAAAATATTTGTGAGACTCTGCTTGAGAATTAGCTATATGTACTGTACCAGTATATAAAATTAGATGGAATCATCATTTTGCTGTGTTCATTGCATGCTATGTTAACAATTCTTTTGTGGTGCAAGAAGATTTTAACTTTTTCATAATTGTAATCATTCAACTGTAACATTTTCCAGTCAGATTTAATTGCATGCAGAGAATTGTTATTTTCTGTTTCTTTGTTTTGGGATTTTTTTAGTATCTCAGTTGCTGTTAGAAGAAATGTCACACAGCTAAGTGACATCACAGCACTGTTCTCTCGTGTTAACAGTCCTGTTGTGATATTGGTATTCTGATGCTTATATGTTGTTTTCTGGAGTTTACGTTATTTCTTTATCATTTATTCTTTAAGGTTTTGAAGCTCTTTTCGTAGCATTATATACATAGTTATTGAGATTACCATTAGTGAGATTTGTGTGTCGTCATTCCACTTGTTCTATTTGCATAACCATATCAGGTGATCTCTTGAAAATCGCCTCGACTTTTGTAACTTGTTGTTTAATACCCCAGTTGTGAAAAGAAGTTTATTTGGCTTTTGACATTATCAGATTCATTTACCTTTATTTTCTTTCACCTGCATTCTTAGGAATCTTTAGTTAAAATATTTTGGTTTCAGTTATTATTTTGAGTATACCTGTTATTGAACAGTTAATATCTGCATTTCTGAGAAGAAGCGACTGTGCTGTTGTCCATTAGTACAAAGAACTGTGGTCTAAAAGATGAACCCTGAAGTCGTCCATCTGTCCTTCTGACATCCTAGAATATCGGAGCTGTGTAGGCTTGACTGTGTTCTTTATATTCATTGCACCTTTCTTCTGTGTCTGTTTGCTTCTGTTCTTCAAAATGCTGCATGTTTTTATGGACTTCCTTGTCTGTCCATTTGCTTCTGTTCTCGGAAAAACTGCTCATTTCCATGGACTTGAATGTGAATGCCATAGACAGCAGTTAGAAAATGTACTTGTGCTCACCTAACTCCTCCACACAACTGCTAACACTTTTCAATTTTGGTCCCCTCTATATCCACATACCTGTGTACATGACACCTATATCTGTGAACCTTGTTCCTAACAGACTAACACTATGGTGGAGGTTGGGGCCCAGGTGTCACCACTGTAGGACAAATACTTCCTCTGTGGGCATTGGTATTTGAATGGATCATCATCAATAAATCACAAGTCGTCAGCTTGTAATTGCCTCTTTTATCTAGCAGCTGACCATTAGGAAAGGAAATTTTAAACGTTCAAGAAATGCCTGAAAGTATTTAAGGCTTTGTGATAGCTGAACATGCCTGATCGCACTGAGTACAGGAAATAACAAGCCTTAAATGAAATGCATCTGAATTCTTGAAGATACCAAGAAAGCTTTGTAGATGTAAGTGTAGGTTAAAATTATAAGCAGTCTGCACCTTGTTGATGGACGTATATGTACTGTTCAGGTATAGGCAACATTTCCCAGAGACATCCTGTGTTTTGACCCATGTCCATTGCTTGTCAGATGAACTAACCTGCTACTGTTTCCACTTTGTCCCCCTCTCTTCCGACCAGACACAGTTCTTTGTAGGAATGGTTTACGGGTTCAACTCGCTCTACTCAGAATGTGACTTCCCTCGCTGGATGCAGTGGGCAGCCGTCGTTTACGGGGTCACCATAATTACTTTATTCCTCAACTTTTACATTCAAGCTTACATCAAGGCTGACAGAATGACGCAGGTAAATGATTAATCTGTTTAACACCTCTGCTAATGATTTCTTCCTTCTGGTGATGATTTTAGATTCAGTTCGTGACGGGTATTGCGCACACGGCTCGCTCTTTGTACTGGGGATGTAACTTCCCTGCCTGGATGCACTGGGCGCTAATTTTCTACGCATTCACCATCCTACTGCTGTTTTTGAATTTCTATGTGCAAACGTACATCAAATCCTCCAGGATAAAGGTAAAGAATTTGTCTTTTAGAAGCTTCATCCTTCGTTATGCTAAGCTGTTTTAATTTAAAATAACAAACCAAGAGCTGAGGAGAAAAATGAACCACATTAAAATCTGAAGCTCTGTGGAAAGTAAGATGTTTTGTTCCAGACTGCTCTTAAGCGATGACAACACAGCTTGGGTTTTTCAATCAGGCACCTCTGAGGTTTTCTGTGGCTGTTCGTCAAGATGGTTCTCTGATATATAATCCTTATCAAAAGTTTTCTCCACCCTTGAAACGGACAGCCAGCATTGTCAAATCCTCTGGAGTATGACACGGAGCTCAATGAAATAAATATATATGTTAGTGAATTAAATTATTCAATGAGTAAAGCCTGTGAGCAAAGCAACACGACCGTCAGAGAAATGCTGCGTCGCTTGGACAAACAAGTTCAAGCCTGGGAATTTGTTACTTACCGTTCTCATATTATGTTCATACATATTATGCATTCATTGAAGTCTCTACTCAATAGGCCCAGTTACAGAGATTATAACAAAAAACAGAAACACATTACATAATAAATATATAAATGTAGATGCTACCAAAAAAAAGCCAAAAAAAAAAACACACTTATGGGTGGCAACAAAGTGTCAGGAATTGTCCCAGTCTAATGTTCCTTGGAGATAATTTCCCTTTCAACCGAATGGCATGTAAAAATCTGTATTTTACTTGTGGCAAAATGTTGGTCTTTAACCCAGGCAGTGATGGCCTCCACCCACATAGATGAGTGCAGTAGTAAAAGCAATAAGACCAGCCATTATACAATCGTAATGACTGTAAGTTTTGCTAACTAAAGATTAATTTCTACCCAGTCCTTACAGGTGCATTTGTTGGTCAAATTAAAGTTAAAGTATAAATCTCTAGAGTAGCAGTCATTTTTTTTTCTTTTGATGATAGCCAAGACTATTTTACCTAGTACCATTGCAGGCAGGTTAATGAGTTAAAGAAAACTTTGCACCAAGCCAGCAAGAGCTGGATTTGAACCGGTGACCTCAGTGGTCAACTTCCAGTGGTGTGAACAGATTCATACCACTAGCACAACCGAGTGCCTGCTTGTCAGAATTGTCAGAAACTGGGCCATGACAGAGTACCAATCAGTATTAGGCCAACTGCTTAAAGAAATTCAAATAAAACACATGTAATACATTAAAAGTATCACTTTAACATATCCTTATTGAAAGGGTATCTAAAAGTCAAAGGGTATCTAAAATTATCAGTCTTCCTTGGCTGAAATGGTTGAAGAGCTAGCTTGCTGCAACTGTCAGGACCTTGAGTAATGAGTTAGTGTGTTCATATCCAACTCCCGCTGTTTTAGCTGGCACTTTTAGTCAGGAGGTTTACTGCGTACCTGGTGAGGGTTGATAGAGATTTTGCCAATTACTGGGCTAATCTTGATAATGATCCATAGAAAATGCACGTATGACTGTTAACTGATTTTCATTCAGTTTAGAAAAAGGGACCTACTTCTGAGCAGCACCTAATACAAACTTGTCTTATTGTAGGCCATGGAGAAGAGCAAAACGCAGAATGGCAGCGTGTCCAATGGGAAGGCAGTTCATAATGGAGTAGCCCATGGTAATGCTGATGGTCACGAGAACAAGAAGCAGAAATAACAAACTGAGTAACAGGAACCAGGCACTAATGACTTGTCTACATGTGGGTTCTAACTGAGCGTGCAAGGACAGTGCCAGTTATGATTTGATGTGCCCATTCTTTGGAAAATACTATGATTTCCGTGTGCAATTGGCCATGTGAGTTACACCTTGACATAATATCTGTGATATTCCTGGCTCTGATTTGTGGAGGACAAGTCGAGGGCAGTGTGGAAGTACATCATCAATAGCAGCTGCCGATATGATTATACATTAAATCCATAATGTGCACATGTAGATAAAGTGCTTCAGTGCTTTCTAAATAAGGAAATCATTTCTTACTGATTTTAATGATAAACTAGATGTGTGTATTATGTTACCATTTAAAAAAAATGAAAACCAAAGTTTAGATATGTTGTCAATTTTCATTTACGTATACCATTTTTCATTGCAAAATGCATTGTTTTCAAACTTGTAATGCAGATCATTTTTCTCAAGTGTAAGAATTTTTTTTACATTTGTCATTTTCCTAAAAATATAAAATACCAAGAAAAGTGGTTAAATATTGTTATTGTTCATGGTGAACGTACCTTAAATGTGGCACTGCCTTGTACCAGGTATGTTAATTACCTCTCCTCCCTTGTCTCTATTTTGATTTGTTCATGTGTATTTATTTTATTCATTGTTAACCATGTTAACTGTGCAGGGTGTTGTAGTCTTTACTAGAGTGTCTAAATGACAGTGTTGTGCGAGGTGTTTGTAGACTCCTGGTTTCCTGACATAAAAAAATGATGATTGAACTATGATTTATTTCATCTTTGAGAGGCATGTAGGAGTGGAGTTGGATAACATAACGAGGTTAGATGGATAATAAATTCTGTTTATTTTGAAGCGACATTTCGGTATAAATACTGCAACGTTTCAGTATTGATACTGCAACATTTCGGAATAGATACTGCGACGTATAGATATTGATACTAATACCCTTTTGCTTGAAAACGGCATTAGTATCTGTGTCGAAACGTTGCTTTAAAATGAACAGAAGTTGTTATCAACATAACCTCATTATGTTATGATTTATTTGTTTTAAATGTTATTTAAAGCCATAATGAAGAATTTAATTGAAATATAAAATCTTTTATCAACAAAGATTACTGCTGCCATGGGACTGTTCATAATACCCCAAGTGACGTAAAATTTCATCTGTTCATATGAAGTTGCTCATTTTTCCTGATTCTGGGATTTTGGAAGATAGTAGGAAGGTGTTGGAAGGTTTGTCTGTAAGGAGAATGATATCATAGCACAAAAAGGTACGTTTGACCACCAAATGTAATATTTTATGACATTTATTTACCTCCTGAAATGCAATATTTTGGACAAAAGTTCATTTACAGTAGATGATTTTTAAACTCAACTTTGTTCTCCTGGTACCATGGGATATGCCTGAAGGTGACAATAAACTGTTTAGATAAAGGCCCTTATGGCTCATGCTGAATGCTTCCCAATGACATTATCACCCGAGGGAGTACACTTTCTTTACAGATTTCTAATCTAGTAGTGCGAAAAAGTGTGTATGTATAATATGTTAAGACTCGCCAGGGAACGTTTCCGGTAGGATTAGTCATGAAACTGGTAGAGAAAATGAAAGAAATCCATAATTCTGTATAGATATTTGCAAACGTATCACATTTGGTAGATGCAATGGGTGGAAATTTTGATCATGTAGTTATCTTGATCCTATTGGTGTTGTCGGACTTCACACTTCACATTTGGTTCGTGAACAGCACAGAAATGATCCTCATGTCATTGTATTGCTCCCCTTCGTATTTCTCGGGTTTCGTTCTTCACATCAGGTACATGGACAGAAAGGACATTATGTAGAGGGCATAATAATAAAGATGTCTTGCTCTAATTTTTTAACTGCTACATGTTGTATCGCTTCCCTGTATTAAAACTCTGTAAATTTATGAATGTAAAGAGATTTGTGAATGAATGCTGACCACTTCCACAGTAGCCTTTCACTAGGATGGTCGTAAGATCAAATACTGGTGATAAAACTTTGTACTAAGTTAAGATGGACCTGTGGGGGAAAAGTTGAGCTTTTTCTTGGTCATCAGTAATGGATTGCATATAAAAACTAACTTAAAACTACATTCATTGTGAATGACCCAAAGTGATGTGTCAGTGAAACTTTAATTTGTGGATATATGCTTGGGGATGGATATATACAGGTACCTTGTATAAATATACCATAGTGTATTTAAATTTGATGTATAAATTTAAGTTGTGGATGCATATTTGTACCTTGTATAAATATACCATGGTGTATTTGTAACTTTCCATGGACAATTCATAATATACTTATACATGTAGGCATTGTTTCTTTTTTATTCTGTTTCGGGAATACCAGAGCTCTTGCTCAATGTGCATTTTCCAGCTGTTTATGCTTCTTTTTCCCACATATTTTTATGGCATATATTCATTATTTTTTTTTCAGATCTCTTCATATTTAAAGCTTAAGTTTGTGTATGTAGTTTTAATACATATCACTTATCATGAAATTAAGAACACTTTTTTCTGGCATATGTTATGTATGTTTTTCTTGGGTTAACAGCATTCTTTGTTCACTGCATGTATACTTCTTTTATGGTGTTTCGTGAACAAAAAGTATGTCCAGTTCCTGAAAATATTGTGTGCTGTTACCACAGGATGGGTCAGTACTTGGAGAGTGCATGTTCTTTGTCAGTGTAAAATAAGAACAGTCAAGTTCTGCACTCTGTCACAAGACGACAATTGACTGATGATACTAATATTATCCATAATGCCAAGGGCAAGTGGTCATCATTATATTGATATAACATTCACAGGTACCATCAATTATTGTCATATACTATTATTTTTCTATAAATGTTGTGCAAAAACTGTGAACGTGTGTATTTCTGTTATTTATCAGCTGTGAGTAAAGCTTATGTAAAGCAATGTAAGAATAAACTTTACATCTGTGTAAATCGTTAAGGTCTTTGTTGTTAACATTGCTCAGCCTGGCCTGCCATAATATTAAGACAGCCTGGCCGTGTCCCCAAGCACCTGGCCCCTACTTACCTCCCTTTGGCTAACTTCCAGTACCAGTTATCTTGATCCATTGCTCTTCTACTACTCTTGCATTAGTACAGAAATTGTTCATTTAGTTTTACATTTAAAAAAAAGATTTGTTCAAGATTAAATTTTTTTTTCGAAGTCTTCTTTGAAAAGCATGAAAATACTAATATGCTTCATTTTATCAGGATGAGAACCCCTGTTATGAGATGGAAAATTCTGCGTTTGTTGGAGCACAACATTTATTTTTGTTTTCAGAACAGTTGGGTGTAGTATCCACAGGAGGAATGTTACTTAACATGTAGTAAATGACGCGCGATTAATGGGAATAGCTATGGCATCTAACTTGGATGACATTAGGCACACTCAGATAGTGATGATACTGATGGATGTAAGGCTGTCAGAACAATGAGCTTTCCTTCCCAAAATGATCTGAGCTGCAGTTGTGTTGAGGAGGACTTGGCCCTACATGAAAACACTGATCAACCTGCTGGACTACAGTTTGGAACATCTGTGCGTACTTTCTGTCTGGTGGGTTGAAATAATTTATGGTTGTCCAAATCTCAGGTGTGTTTTCCGAGTTGTGGAATACCTGGCTCCAGAGCTTTCAATAATTTGACACAAGGTGCATGTTCAACCCAAGCCTTGGCAAACTTGAAAAAAGGTGCCTGAAATTTTGGAAAACACCCTTTTGGTAAAAGTGGTATGACCCAAGAGACCTTTGTCCAGTAATTTAAAACTTGGACCACATGATCATACCACTTCGTCCAAAGGGTGTTTTCAAAAACAACAGTTACTCATTTGCATGCTTGCCCTGGAAAGAGAATGTGTAGATTTCTTTGCTGCCACTGAGTTCAGAAAGCAGTCAGTCGTTCCATATCAGATCTGCTGTGGAATTCAGAATGCAGTGAATTGTCCCACAGCAGATCTGCGGTTGAGTCCAGACAACAACCAGTTGTTCCACACCAGATCTGTTGTGGAGTTCAGAATACAGTCAGTTGTCCCACGTCAGATCCGCTGTAGAGATCAGAAAGCACTCAGTTGTCCCACAACAGATCTACAGTACAGTTCAGAAAGCACTCAGGTATCCCACAAAGGGAATGTGTTGTGGAGATCAGAATGAAGTCGGCTGTTCCACATGAGGTGTGTTGTGGAGTTCAGGATGCAGTCAGTTGTCCCATACCAGATGTGATGTGGAGTTCAGAATGCAGTCAGTTGTCCCACACCAGATGTGTTGTGTTCAGAATGCAGTCAGTTGTCCCACATCAGATCTGCAGTAGAGTTCAGAAGGCAGCCAGTTGTCCCACATCAGATCTGCTCTAAAATTCAGAATGCAGTCAGTTGTTCCAAATCATATCTGCTGTAGAGTTCAGAGACCAGTCATTTGTCCCACACCAGATGTGTTGTGGAGTTCAGAATGCAGTCAGTTGTCCCATATCAGATCTGCTGTGCAGTTCAGAATGAAGTCAGTTGCCCCACACCAGATGTGTTGTGGAGTTCAGAATGCAGTTAGTTGCCCCACATCAGATCTGCTCTAAAGTTCAGAATGAAGTCAGTTGCCCCACACCAGATGTGTTGTGGAGTTCAGAATGCAGTCAGTTGCCCCACATCAGATCTGCTCTAAAGTTCAGAATGCAGTCAGTTGGCCCACACCAGATGTGTTGTGGAGTTCAGAATGCAGTCAGTTGTCCCACATCGGATGTGCTGTACAGTTCAGAATGCAGTCAGTTGTCCCACATCGGATGTGCTGTACAGTTCAGAATGCAGTCAGTTGTCCCACATCGGATTTGCTGTACAGTTCAGAATGCAGTCAGTTAGTTGTCCCACACCAGATGTGTTGTGGAGTTCAGAATGCAGTCAGTTGTCCCACATCGGATGTGCTGTACAGTTCAGAATGCAGTCAGTTGTCCCACATCGGATTTGCTGTACAGTTCAGTATGCAGTCAGTTAGTTGTCCCACACCAGATGTGTTGTGGAGTTCAGAATGTCTCACATCAGATCTGCTCTAAAGTTCAGAATGCAGTCAGTTGGCCCACACCAGATGTGTTGTGGAGTTCAGAATGCAGTCAGTTGTCCCACATCAGATGTGCTGTACAGTTCAGAATGCAGTCAGTTGTCCCACATCGGATTTGCTGTACAGTTCAGAATGCAGTCAGTTGCCCCACATCAGATCTGCTCTAAAGTTCAGAATGCAGTCAGTTGGCCCACACCAGATGTGTTGTGGAGTTCAGAATGCAGTCAGTTGTCCCACATCGGATGTGCTGTACAGTTCAGAATGCAGTCAGTTGTCCCACATCGGATGTGCTGTACAGTTCAGAATGCAGTCAGTTGTCCCACATCGGATTTGCTGTACAGTTCAGAATGCAGTCAGTTAGTTGTCCCACACCAGATGTGTTGTGGAGTTCAGAATGCAGTCAGTTGTCCCACATCGGATGTGCTGTACAGTTCAGAATGCAGTCAGTTGTCCCACATCGGATTTGCTGTACAGTTCAGTATGCAGTCAGTTAGTTGTCCCACACCAGATGTGTTGTGGAGTTCAGAATGTCTCACATCAGATCTGCTCTAAAGTTCAGAATGCAGTCAGTTGGCCCACACCAGATGTGTTGTGGAGTTCAGAATGCAGTCAGTTGTCCCACATCAGATGTGCTGTACAGTTCAGAATGCAGTCAGTTGTCCCACATCGGATTTGCTGTACAGTTCAGAATGCAGTCAGTTGTCCCACATCGGATGTGCTGTACAGTTCAGTATGCAGTCAGTCAGTTGTCCCACACCAGATGTGTTGTGGAGTTCAGAATGTCTCACATCAGATCTGCTGTGCTCTGACATACCCTAGTATCCAAGAGATTCACAGAACCCCTGCCAAGCCCACAAACAAGCAAAGGAGTTTTATCATATTTATTTTTTGGGATTAAACATCATGTTCGGATTTGTAGGGAATGCTCCAATCATTTCTGAACTTGCTGGCCGGAATTTTGGAAGAAGTGGGCTGTCTGTTCCAAGGCCTGTCAAAACACAAATAAGATGAGCACATTTAGATGAATCAGCACATTTATTCAGTTGCTCTTTAAGCTGAAGCAAGGCTGAAAGTACTATCAGGATTAGAAATGGAAAACCTACCATCATCTGTAACATTGTCAGCCATCTAAAATAAGCCAGTCCTCAATTTAGTTACCAGATACTTATTTCCAGACATTTGACAAAGCCCACAATACCATATAATCAATAATAGGCCTACATGTAATTCACAATCTGTAAGTCTGATTGCCATCCCTCTATTAAGACGTGTGTAAGGAGAATTTTGGGTTCTTTTATCTACATGTAATTGATGATCTTTAAGTCAGTCTTCCATCCGTCTCGTAGACTAGTGTAAGGAGAATTTGGGTTAGGTTTACCTAAGATGTGTTTCTGGATACGTTCTGCCAAAGCCAGACCACTGACAGCTGCCCCTTGTATGCACGGGCTGACCAGCCAGTCTCCGCAGACACCCACATGGTGGAGGCCATCAAACACACACTCCTCACTTGTCTCCAGCGTGTTCATCGGTACAGCAGCACCCCACAGCTGCACAAAGGTCAAGCTCGGCTTAGGCAGCTGGTCACCAAGGCCTGTAACTCTGCCCATCTCTGACAACAGCTTGTTAGTTACCTCCCTTCTCTTGTTTGGTGGAATGTTCTCTTGGGGCACTTTGTTCGCTGTTGCAAACTCACGAGTGCTAAAAACAGTCCAACATTCTTGACCAACAGACGAACCTCCTGCACTTTGAGTTGAACTGCTGGATAATTTGGCAGTGTTGTTACCAATCCATGATATTATTCCACCATCCACGTGTGCCCCTTGGTATTTTAACTTTAAGCTAGTGGGGAAAGCGACAAGAAGCACCCAGAGAGAACAAAGCTGCATTCTGGAATCTTTTGGGACTAACTGTGACCCAAATCTGACTTGTAATAGTTTATGAACCCTTGGGACTCCAGCATTAGCCATGAGCCTGTCTGCGCACTTCCCATTATGTGCTATGACTAGGTAATCGAAGTATCCCTGACCGCCAATGTTCCATTTTTTACTGCCCTCCTCCCACGTGACCTCCCCAACCCAGATGGGTCTGCGAACTCTTACCATAGATGCCAGGCATTGTGGGATACTACGCATGCCGTCAGTGCCAACAAAAGCCTGTGTTAACGCACGGTCCTTCTCAAACTGACCATTCTCTTTAAGGTGACCAATAGGGCCTGTCCATATCTTGACAGCTCCCTTTGTGTGAAGATAGGAGACAATTTTAGCAAACCGCTGGTCAGTGACAGTGAAATACTGGGCTGAGTGATCAAAGAGGAAGTGAGTCTGCCCGCTCTGCAACAGCCTACTGGAGCAACGGCCTCCTGGGGCATTCTGACCTGAGGGCCAAGGACAACAACATAGACTGACATTAGATTTATGATTACATTTATATCTCTTCGAACACAACTGCTGAGTTTACACTTAAATGGAATTATGAGAGTTCAGTAAATACCCCATCATCCCCCACAATACCAATACTACGTCTTTGTAAACTATCAAAATGGTGGTATAGATTACACAGGACCTGGAGTTCACCTGTAACTCACTTATTTCAAACATGTGTTACGTATGCTTAGGGGCTGTCCATTAAGAACATACACTCAAATTCTGAACTATTTGGCACTCCCTTATGCCTGTGCGCATGCCTTGATTCCCCTCCCTCCCTGAATGTAGTACGTTGAACCACCATGTAGGTTCACAGAACTATGACAATGGAGGAATGCAGCCAGTGCTACATGAAGGCTGGCAAATGCAGGTGATTAAACGGCTTTAACTTTTACCAACTGCCAACAAGTTAACAGGACAGTTTGCTGCAGGTTTTTCATCGATTCAATATCTGAGCCACCTCATGAGTTTAATGTACTAAAGTCACAAGTGATCTTACAAAGGCACTATCAACTTGGCCACAGTGACAACTTTTCTAGCTGATTTACCACTGCCTCTGTATACAAGGAGGCTTTCACTTCATTCTTACTTTCATTCTTTTCACTTCAATTCGTTTTCATATAAGCCCTTCAGGATGTCTGATATAGTTTCCAGTTCTGGTAACCCGTGAATAAATGCTTTTGGCTGCATACACTGACCATGTGCTAATGGTGCATGCTCCCGGACAACCATTCGGGAAACCTACTCTGTTTGGGACATTGGTACACAATGTATGGCGAATATTGCCAATCAGTACAATAGCACATACTCTATTTATACATTTACATTGCAAATTTTTTATCCATACGTACACTGATTGATGGGGATGGCACCCTTTTCCCCACTGTACACGCAGGTAATGCACTGACAGCCCCTCCCCCCACCCACTTTGAACATACATGGTCCCTTACCTTAGAACAGTCACCACCTGCAGCCCGCTTGTGTCACTGTTCTGTTATGTATGCCTACCTGGGAACAGACACCCCCCATCATATCCCACAATACTACTACTACGTGTTTGTAACATTGGTACATCAGTGGTATAGGTGCTCCAAATTACAGGCCCACAAAGGACCAATAGATCCCCTGTAGCATACCTGTAGCCCACTTGTAGCTCACCTGTGTCAAACACTGTTGTGTTATTGATCCCCAGCTGTCCTAATCTGGCAGCACACACCAGGCCTGCTATCCCACCACCTATGATGGCTACAGAACTGCTCTCCACTGACATTCTACCTTACCTACATGGAAACAAAAATCGATATGGAGGTTTTAACTGGATGCATTGGAAGTAAAAATTCACCCATGACTAAAATTACCCATTTTACCTTGTTCTGGGAGTTACACTGATATTACAAAGGTGTTCTGCTGTTTGTTTGGATGGTCGTATAAGATATCCAATTAGTAGCAGAAAAAAGTAATAATGAACCTTAATGAAGCCTCTAAAATGTACATCGTGGTGGCTATTTTAGGCCAGACATAGATAATTATGAACTCCAATACAGTAATATATATTTATTTATTTATTTGATTGGTGTTTAGCACCATGCTTAAAAATATTTCACTTAAATGACGGCAATCAGCATTATGGTGGGAGGAAATCAGGCAAAGCCCCAGTGATATATAGTATGGTAATTTAATGTACCTCTTCTATTGATATGCTGGTGGCCTATTACAGCACTGTGCCTATTCACTATTAAACAGTAACAATCTGCATAGACTGATATTTTAATTGTCCCACACTCAAGACTTTTAATTTCACTCCACTCCTGGTGTATAAGATTGAAGTGTCTGACTATTTATTTGTAAGATGGACTCGAATTTAAACTTTTATACCAGTGACACCCATTTGCGTAGAGCTCAAATATGGTCCAAATCAGGTGCAAGATGATGAGAAAAAATAAAATGGCATTATCTAAATAAAAGAGCATTTTCATCGACAATTTATTGACAGACTTTCCTTTTAAAACCCGTATTGAGTTATCCTGAGAAGCCTGGACTCGAGATCCACTTGATCAGAAATATACCATAGGCCACTACCTACCAGCTACTACATTTATAATATACGTTATTTCGTCAGGTTAATGATTTTCTGAATGAATGTCACGATGATATATCAAATTTTAAGCTTCCCAGTCATCTTAACGTACTAAATATACAGAAAACCAAGCCACACGTGTAACTACATACAATCTCAAGTGGGTATATGACAGCGCGGAACCTATAACGGGCCAAGCTATAAACGTGCCTCACATAGGTTTCAAGCTTTGACATATCACAGCCGTGTGTCAAGGGATGGGGACATCGTGTCAATGACGTCTCCTGTTTTAAGGCATCTCATTACAATCCTGCTAAGCAAAGTATGACAATACAACCATCGCTATTCTCTCACTTTTTGGAAAATATCAACCTCCACTTGCCTGTAGCACCACCTCCGATACAGCTGTTTGCATAATGTCAAGGGAGGTAACTCTTCAAAGAACTTCAAGGTATTATCTACCTTGATTGGAAAGTATCTTCTTTGTGGCATAAACTGGTGTAAAGTACACGATATAACCTTATGGTTACTTCAGTAATACGAGCCAGATTAGAGTCCCACATATCAGATTAAAAGCACGTGTCTCAAAAGCTGCTCTATCTTAGCACTTTTAATACTTCATACTTGGGATAATCATGGCTCATTTTGTTCTCCCATCAGAGTTTCAATAAAATATACTTCTGATTTCAGAGTATGTGTTGGTTGGATTTACTCTAAAGGTTGTGCTGGAAAATCAAGGCCATTATCTTAGTGATGTTCCCTTTGTTATTAAAGAAATCCTTCTGTTCATCTCTCTTGTCGTGTTCATGATTATAACGCAATGGGCACTCTAATCTGACTTATAAATGAGAAACACATTCCAACACTCAAAACTCCCTGATACATCCTTCTTTATTTAGAATGCACATGCATTGGTGACAACCAGTCTGCCATAAATATTCATGATCTGTGAAAGAAAACACACAAGGTACATGTATGCAAAAGTGCACCCGTGTTCTTCCACAGCTGGCGAAATGAAATGTGAGGTTGACAAATAATGAAATATGCCTTGATACTTCACTCTGTTTGACCAGAAAGGGCCTTGATTAAAAGTCAATATTGTAACAGCATATTATAAACATATATGTGAAATATGTATCTAACTGATGAAATTATTACTGACACTGGATGACACTGAAGAATGATGAATAGATGTGGGGTCATACATTCAGGGTGTATGTGAACAGCTGAGAACAGTGGTAAGGGATAATGCCATATTACACCATGTCAGTTTATATCTATCTGACAACTGGCCCACATTCGCACAAACTTTACCACAATGAGAACACTCCAGTCAACATAAAATGTTTGCCTGTCGTATGGTCAGTATCGGTACTTGGTCGAATAGTCTTTAGGTGACACTACCAGACCGCGACCTTTCCTGGCGCCACGATACACTGTTTCAACAATGTCAATAAACTCCTGTACATCCTCCATCGCCCAATTGATTTTGTTGTTGTTTCCTGTGCCCAAGTCAATCATAATATGTTTGTTTCTGTAGAAAAACATACTAGTACATGGATCGTACAACTCATACATTTTGTTAAAGTCTGGCACCTCCGAAATGTCCACCAAATAAATAACAGCAAATTTCTGTATCCTCTCGGCACACTTGTACAGGGTCTCGTCCATTACCATGCAAGTGGGGTCCCAGTCATGTCCAAATCTTATCACCACTACCCTATCCTCCTCTGACAAAATCGCCTGGTCCACTTGCCAACCGTTATGTAAATGAGCTAACATGTACGACATGATTAGTTTGGTTCAAAGTTCCTCCTGAAGTGTTAATCTGAAAATAAACAAGAATGAATTGAACAAATATATTATACCAGCATTACCCTGAACTACTAAATAGCAATAGTTCGAGCCAGTTTTCTTAATATAAAGACAAACCCTTGATATCTATTAAAAATCCACTTTTTTTCAAATGTGGCCTCACTTTCTCACACAGCACTTAAAGCTTTCACAGGAAATGACAGGGAGTTGAAGGTATGTTCCATGCAAAAAAGAATTACAAGGCAGTAATATTCACAACAGTACAAATCTTAGCAATTTTTCTGACATGCTTCTCTCAATTTGCCTGATTCAACCTTTCATTAGGGCATCTCAAACTACAGTTTGATCAAATAAGCTGAATCCTCACTGCGGAAGTCTCTCAAGATGACACTGGTTTTGGATGAGAGAGGATGGGGGCTCTCACAAACTACCGTGATTTCATGGAGGTTAACGTTGTTGTTGGCCACGAGAGCCCCCACCGTCTTGTCCGAAATCAGCGTGATCTCAAGAGACTTCTGCAATGCTGATTCGACTTATTGTTTTAAGTGTAGAGTATATTTATTTGCTCTGTGCTTAATGCATTTATCACCATTACAAGGACAATCCCTTGCTTAAATCATTGGACTGGAAAGTAACGGACAAAACTTCCCCCGTGATGTAACAGATTTTCATTCCAGTGAGGTTGATTATGGAATGTGTCGTGTTGGACACAGGCCTGTGATCTCCAGCAAACTTGATGTAAGACCAGCTACAAGTAAGTGGCCTCTATGAGGGTTGTTGACCACCCAGTTCCACCAACACCAGGACAGATAACTGGGAAGGGTTATCATCAAGACTAACTGACTGCTTCAGTTGTCAATCAAAATAATCTGAACAGCAAATACTGCTGGTCAAAATACTATATAAACAAATAAGAAAACTTGACATTTGTTCATGCTGCTAGTTTATTCCTTCAAGTAAGCCTGTAACAACGATTAAAAGACAACCATCCCAACCACTTACATGTAGACAAATGTAACAACATATAACCATCTGAGGCTAATCTCTCAGAACATAAAACTGAGTTGCCTTACTTTAAGCTGATCTGTTAGTGTATCACATATAAATTATCACTCCTGGTTGGCTTTCAGGTTTGATGGGCTGATTCTTTTGCAGAAATTTCTATTTCATACCTAATTCAACAGCATTAAATATACTACCTCCATATTTTATATTTCTGATACCCATTCAATAAACAAGGTAATTGTCACAATATTAAATAAGCAGGGAGATCATGTAGCGTGCTGAAATATTTCATAACCTCCTGTATAGTACTACAGTTAAACAGATTAACAGTGAAGAACGCTTCTACCATACACCTCTTCCTGTCCACATCTTGCTGTCTCCTACAACAGCAGGCCACAGACACAAGAGTTTAACGTTTACCTGGTATGGCTTACCGTATCGTCACTTACTTCGTTATACAAAATAAATGAGGATATTCTATTTGCAGGTATATTATTTAATTACATGAACACTCTATCAATAACATCGAAACATTTGGAGAATTTAACTGTCTGGAAACTGAAACAGAAGTACAATCTGTACATATGCATTGTAGTTTCGAGAATTATCAACACGACCTGAAACTTCTCTGATGTAAACCTAACTTACTCGTTTCAGTACATCACAAATAACACAAGTATTATTAAATGTTATCTGTTTTTACTTACTGTCACAATAATTTAAAATAATCCTGAAAATGTCTCCTAATGAGGAGCAATAAAGACAAACTCAACCACAATTTCAGATATTAAAAATAATTTAAAATAAGACGGAAAATTTACGGCAGCGGAAGTATGCCTCATGTTTCTCCTACAATGCATTTTAAGGTTTAAGATTCTTAAGAGTCAACTAAGCGACATAAATTCAGATCTAAATGGAAATGGAAGGAATCAGAGAGGAGTAAGCTTTGTTATAATTAGTACGCGAGATTTTGTGTTTCTGTGCTATAATCTCGGTTAAGAATTTGCATTCGACTGACATTCAGTGGCAAAATGTCTGTCTTGGTGCTGAGAAATGTCACCGCTGCTGGACGTAAGGCGCTTTCTGTTCACATTTCAGTGTTTTTGCAATTTACAACACAATATTGAGATATAGACCAATTAACTTCTTTCAGTACATGTTGGAATTACATTGGCCAAGAGCTAACAGCTGCCGAAGGCAACTGGAAAACGCTACGATAATTAGGGTCTGCATGATGGCCTTGGTCAGCCCATACATGTAGTTGTTAACCGATTATGTGTATTCGAGGCTACTATAAAATTGCAAAACGACACATTCCCAAACTTGCGATTACCGGTTTACTTGTATGGCATACCCCTTGAAAACATGTCAGAACCACACAGCCTGCATGCTTTGTCCTTATAAATGATACTTGGTCGCAATACCTTGACAAATTTATGTTTGACAATATGAGGGGAGATGTTACAATGAGAATTTGATGAGCAATCATTTCTAATGCAAATTCCAATGTTTGAGCAATCTAACACTTCTGGAAGATATCAGAGTAGTAACCACATGACAAGATAACATAATCCAGATTGGAGCCTCGATTGATGCATCAGTATATGGTAGACCAAAAGAAGCACATAGTGATCGATTTATGTGCATACATACTACAATAATGTAACTTTCGATGACAGTGCTGGTTCAAGCTTTTCAACTTAAAAAAGGTTTTCTAGTCCATGGAAACTTTCAGGTATGACAAGGGCTGAATATTTACATGAAATGTGCTGAATTCCTGGTGATTTCTGAGAAAACATATAGGAGATATATCAGTGTTTATCTACCTTATGATGTGCCGTGCATTTCAGATTGCAATGCCCCATATTTAAGAATATATTCATGTATATCCATCTGAATACTAAGCACATGAACATAATAATTCAGCATAGGTTCAAAACTACACTTTGTTACCATTCACAATCAGCAGTAGTTCTCGGGATATCGTTCATTGTTTGCACATTTCTCTAAAACTTCCCATGTCATCTTTCATCTTGTTGTCTGCTAGCCACTGATGCAGGTGATAAAAATACCAGACTGTGCAGGGTTTTGAATGTTGTGTGTTACTGTTTACATGGAAGAGAATAAAGGTGTTATGAAATAATTCAGATTAGAGTTAGTCTGCACTGGCCATTTTATCTGGTGTTTTATCTGGTCTTGAACCGTACATGTAAGCAAGACTTTGACTTTGCTGATCGATCTCTGTCTCATTTCTCCAGGGCACCAAATCCCATGTGTCACCGGGGCGGTGTTTGTACAGAGACGCCACGACAGCAGCGCCGTGAACCTAGCAGCCCTGAAAAGAGGACGTGGAGGGCGGTCATCGTTCAGTGGAGTTGTTGCCACAGTGTTTGGAGCTTCTGGTTTTGTGGGGAGCTATGTTGTGAACAAGCTGGGTAAGTCACTTACATGTAGAGTCACTGACTAATGTGGAGATAATAGCAGATTGACGAGAGGTCCATAAGCTTGCATGTATGAATCTCACTATATTCCCATGAGAATGATTGCCACAAGAAAGATGTCATGGATTTCTTTATGCCCCTTTTTTTCTCCTGGGGTAACAAGTCAGGGAATCCAAAAGATTTGTGACCAGTCCAAGGTAGAATCCAACATTGTTCACCTTAATTGTATACTGTATAATTTGTGTTCGAAAGTTAACAAGAGAGACTAGTAGTTTGTATATTCTTGTAATATATCTGTCTTTAGATTCTAAAATGGAATGGAACTAGCAAGTTTGAACATCCTAAATTTATAAATGACAGTTATTTGCTGCAGGATAGTTCAGTAAATATAAAGTGGAATGAGAGACATTGAGGAACAAATGTTAATTGATGTGTCCTTCTGCTGCAGGTAAGATTGGGTCTCAGGTGATTATCCCTTACCGTGGGGACTCCTATGATGTGGCACCTCTCAGGCTTTGTGGGGACTTGGGACAGATACTCTTCTTGGTAAGTATCCTGAAATTTTGTTTTTGATCGTATCATTGTCGGTTTTGAAAACATTGCAGTTTCACTAGTTTTAACTCTGCCAACTGGTTTGTCTGCAAATTGGATTTGAAATATCTGTTTTATAGATACACTTTAATGCTAGGAGGTTTATGAAAAAACCTGTTAACCTGTTAAAAGTCATTTGAGAGTCCATTAGGTTTTATTGTATGATGTATGTATGCAGAGATTTAAGGTAGGGCAGATAGAACTAAATTTGTATCATTTTATTCCAGTTTGACAAGTGTTAATACAGTAGACTCTCTGTAAACAGACCGTACTCAGGACTGAACAAAAATGACGGTTTAGACAAGATGGTGGTGTATTAAACATGGGCAAGGAGCCTACAACAACAACAACAACATTATGTGTATTGTACATACATATATGTTTAATTAAACTTGTTAAAGAGCACAGTGATGCATAGCAACAAACTATGGAAAGAAGCTGATTTGCACTTTACTTTAGTACACATAACTACTTTATAAGAAATTGATCCAGGGTACATTGTTGCTTCTTCATGCACCGATGTACTATAATCTCTTCGGTGATGTAGGTCATGATTTGGATGTGATCCAACAGTTTGCTGCAGAAAAATTCCTCAGCATTTGTAAATTTGCTAAGACTTCAGAGTAACCCTTCTCAGTTCCCATCGTTTCATTGTCGGGATCCTCCTCAAAATCTCCCTGTCCTGTATCATCTATTGCATCCGTCACCAATTCAGCCTCGCACTCTGGCCCAAAAGTAGCCTCGATGTTGGTTGTCTGGTCGATGCCTATGAAGTCCTTTGTGGTGATGTCGGCTGGCAGCTCAAGGTGTCTGATGAGCTGGGCTAGAGGAAGGTCATCGTCATTGTCCTGTGCCAGGCATTCAAAATGGAGTCCGGCTTTGGTGAAACACTTGGTGATTGTTCCCGTTGTGGTCTCATTCCATGCTAAGCCTACCCACTTCACGGCCTCCAGGACGTCAACCTCCTTACACCAGCTGCTGATGGAGTCACAGCTGTCAAACTTGGCCAGAAGACTGGTCATCAGGTGTTTTCGGTATCTTGCCTTAAAGGCACGGATGATTCAGGGGGCTGCAGCACTGATGTTGTGTTGGCTGGCAAGAATTTCAGTGTCATGTTTCTCAGCTCAAACTTGTCATTGGAAGTGGCATTATCAAGAAGAAGAAGAATCTTCCTCTTTTGATTAGATAGGACAGATTAACACTCACTGGAAATGTTTGTACTACAAACCACTGTCAGTTTTCAGCATAGACAACAGTCGGTTTATTGAAGGCACTTAACATTACTATCAAATGGAGCAGAAAACAGACCATGAAATGTTGTCAAATCAAAAGATTTCGGTTAATTACGGTGTCTATGTTGAGAAAGTCTACTATGGTGCTTTTTAATTGCAGCGTTATGAACTGCGAGATGAAGAGTCTGTACGCCGGGCCATGCAGTACTCTAATGTGGTCATCAACTTGATAGGACGGGAGTACGAGACAAAGTAAGTCCGAAAGTTCTCCTTGGTACATCTGTTATACTCATTATGGTCTGGACAGAATTATAACTGCCTAAGACATAGGTCACTGTTGTTGAATGTAAAGGTCTGGAAAAACACCAATGAAAGAAATATGCCGATATTCTCTCCACTTGGCACCCAGGCACAGTGTATTTGTAAGTCATGTATAGATTTGTGCACATGTACAATTTGTTTTGTGATTAGGAATTACACGTTGCACGATGTGAATGTGGAAGGGAGTCGTCGTATTGCCAGATTAGCACGGGAATGTGGCGTGTCAAGACTGATCCATTTTTCCGCGCTCAACGCCAGCCTCACCCCTCAGACCATCTACATGAAGGAAGGCTCTCAGTATCTCATTACCAAAGTAAGTATTGCTAAGCTCCCTGTTATTGTTGTTTGTTTGGATGGAATTGAGGTGGTCGGGGAGAGTTTGTGGAGAGTTTATGATTCAGACTTAACTAATAGGGATTGAAAGTTTTAGTATTTCCTTACTTGGGGCAGTGAATCAGAGAATGGATCCAATACTGGTCAGTGTAGTGGCCCTAAAATTTGACAGGCCGAGGCATCTTGAATGGTGACATCTATGTCTGTTGCGAGTTGATGAATAAAAACAAAACTAAACAAAGAAAAATAAATAAATTCTAAAAGTGTGAAGTCACTTGCCAACACACTAGTCATTGAGAAAACAAATTACTGTGCCTGATCGGGAAAGTATAGTGAATGTGGTGAGGTGCATATCAAGTCTGTGATGGTTTACTTGGGGGTTTCTTTATGTACGCTAAATGTCCTGATGAGCAGACATGTACTGGCTCTTAAACTGGGATCTGTCATCTGCAGGCAAAGGGTGAGCTGGCTGTGAAGGAAGAGTTCCCGGATGCCACCATATTCCGGCCTGCTGACATCTACGGCCAAGAAGACAGATTCTTCCGCTATTATGCTAACTACTGCAAGTTTGCACATAGGCCGCTCTATTTGTCATAATTCTTAGTTTTCAGAAAGCCTGCAAGCGGTGTTAAAGTGCATATTGGCAACATGGGAAAGAATAATAACTGGATGCGACAATTAATTTAGAGAGTTGGCTCTGTAACTGATTTTTCACCATTCGCTTTAGAAAGACGAGATTTTCAGCTATGAAGTAATTTCTCAACTCTCCTGCTTTATGTGGTGATATTGTGAGACAAGTAATTAGATAAATATTAACTCCTCTGAAAAAGTTGACAAAATAGGTTACATGTACATTTACTCAGTTGGTTTTAAGTCTTAGTGAAGAACATGTTAAAATGTCCATGCATGCTCTCCCTATGTACTTTGGGAGTGAACATGTTTGCATTTGAACTCACTGATAATCTTACCAAATAAAGTAGAAGTTTGTAGTTTTTTTGTGATATTTTGGATTAAGGTTAGTAAAACTAGCATTTTCTTTCTTATCTAGGGAGACGTTCAACATCAAATTCCTTAGGGCTCTGGAAGAAAGGAAGACAGACAGTAAAGCAGCCTGTATATGTAAGTGAAGTCTGCCTGTAATCCCAATACACCAAACAACAGTCTCTGTTTGCAAGTGAAGTCTGTCTGTAATCCCCTGTACTCCAAAGCAGTCTCTACTTGTAATTGAAGCTTGTCTGTAATCCTCATACACTATAAAGCAGTCTATTTGCAAGTGAAGTCTGTCTGTAATCCCCATACACCAACAGACAGTCTCTGTTTGCAAATGAAGTCTGTCCGTAATCCCAATATACTGTAAAGCAGTCTCTGTTTGTAAGTAAAGTCTGCCAGTAATTCCCATATGCTGTAAAGCAGTCTCTATTTGTAAATGAAACCTGTTTGTAATCCCCATATACTATAAAGCAGTCCCTATTTGTAAGTGAAATCTGTCTGTAATCCCCATACACTATAAAGTAGTGTTGTAATTGTATTTGAAGGCTGCCTGTAATCTTCACGGATTTCCATTCCTCAAACTGATTTTTGGAGAAATGCGAATTTGGCTAATGTTTGCTTCAGCAGTGTCTTTCATCTTCATTCTATTTGCCCTATCAGTTTAAAAATTTATCTTGTTTTCCCTTTTGTTGAAAGACTATGTGTATCCAACTGATTAAATTTAAATTGCATTGGTATGAATGTTAGAATTTAGTGCAGAAAGGTGGAAAATGATTCCTTTCTATACTTTCTGACTTTCTTTTTGTTCCAGGTATCAGATGTGGCAGCTGGTGTAGTCGCAGCTGTCCGGGATCCAAGCACGGCTGGCAAAACTTTTGAAATTCTTGGGTAAGTTACGTGACATATCAGTTGTCTGTGACACTCAGGAATGTCAAATAATGTAAGCTTATTGGTAAATGGCAGTTCTGCCTTTCTGCAGTTCTTGCGGTTACTAATTACTAATTACCTTCAGTCCTAATTGTTACTATGTGTGATATTGAATGCTGACTGCCACGGTGGCCTAGAGGTTAGAGTGTCGGCCTCACTTGCTGCTCAGCACTGAGCAATGAAACATGACTGGTCGGCCCAGTGTCAGTGTAATGTGACTGGATGGGGCGTCATATCTGACGTCTTCTGCATGATGTTCCAGTGGCGGCAGCAGTTTGGCAGCATGGGCTCGCCCTTCCAAAAGAAGACACAGTATATGTACATTCTAAAGACTCCTCATTTTCATGTAACTTAAAATTTGTTGAGTACGACATAAAACCCAAACATACAACCATACATTCATTGAATGCTTATCAACCATCCAGGTGCTAACGTTGATTCTTGTCTTTTTATCAGCCCTCATCGTTACTACCTGTGTGATATCATTGACTACATGTACAAGACGATGAGATATGAAGATTTCAAGATCACAAATTTATCACCAATATTCAAGTAAGTGTATCTGTTTGTGATGTGATCATTGTCGGTCATGTTTGCTCAAATGCATAGTTGTAAACAGTATCCAACAAGTGGGGTTTCGTGAGGGAAATTTTGTAATAGCTGCGTATGCCAGACTAATACATTGTTTATTTGTGTTGTGTTTTACAGGTTGACAGCCAAAATTATGGGAATGATGCCCAATTACCCAAGGTTTAACTTGGAGAAAGTGGAAGCAGTAAGTCTACTTGATATATTATTAGTATATGTAATGTTCAACTTTAGTGTTTTATGGCACTAAACTAACTGACTTCGAGATAGCCACTCTGAAACCACATACGTCTGACTGTCAAAGTTATGTGTTAGTTCTTAGGGAAGACGAGAGCTACCTGTATTGTAGTAGTGCTATGGCCCCTGCAAACACCATTTTAAGTAGCAGGTTTTAAGTGCTTGCTTCAGTGGGTTTGATGTCAATTTGTATCTATATTAATGGCTTCTCTCCCTCTTTATTTATAATATTGTAACGTGAAGACATTTATGAAATTGATGTACGTGTACTTAAATTAATAACATACCCTGCAGCCCCTTTATTATTGTCCTTAAACTGATGTGTTTATGAAATGTAAAGTGAACTTGCTTGTGTTTAAAATATATGTCATTTGATACCTGTGAAAGTGGAAGTGGAAGGAAAATAAGTGAAAATTTGTCATTAAAGAGTATAATTTGAAGATTGAAAACGACCATCTTTTCTCTTAAATTTTTTCTTAGATTTTTTTTTCAGTTTCGAAACAACTAATTAAATAAATACCTCCATGTAAAAAGGGAACATACCTGTGAAAATAATTCTGACCAATCAGAACGCAGGATTATTTAAGCCAGATTAGTGGATATGACATGAGTCAAGCCAGTAACTTATTACCATTCTATCCCTTAACTGTATACAACTCTGCTCTTGTACATACCATTTAACTCATGTAGTTGGCTGCTGCACATTGTTTTGTCAGTGCACAGACCAGCTAGCAGGATTCCAGAATGTGCAACTTTTGGCTGTATTTAAGTAACTAGCCAAACATCTGTGATCTTCCCAGAGCACCCCAGCTTTCTCCATCCAGAAAATTGACTGCTATCATATCTAAGTGAAACTAGAACCTGTTAGGTGTGGTTGTTGCATAGTACAATAATTGGGCCCATGGAATAGTAAACTGTTACAAAAGTGTGCAGTTTTAAAAAGACAGAATGTTGATTGGCAACTGTCAGAAATATTCAGCCTGTTGAGACTGAAAAGGATCATTTAGGGATCATTATGTGGCGAGGCTATATGAACAAGTATAATAATGGATGCAGCATCCGTGTATTTCATGGTAAAAAAAAAAAAAAAAATAAGAA
Source organism: Acanthopleura granulata (assembly GCA_016165875.1). Classification (NCBI taxonomy): domain Eukaryota; kingdom Metazoa; phylum Mollusca; class Polyplacophora; order Chitonida; family Chitonidae; genus Acanthopleura; species Acanthopleura granulata. The sequence goes on along the minus strand of JABBOT010000001.1, from coordinate 12,360,111 downwards.
GAAATAGCCTAGGTAGATAATTCGAAATTCCATAAGTTTTTAATGACCAAATCTTAATTTTATAGGAAGACTTTATCTTGCATTTACTTTTTAAGAGTATCAAATTTTAAAATTATGACAAATATTCATAGTTCACAATGACCCAGGAGCCTCTCACCAGTGTGAATGATGTGAGTTCAAGTCCAACTGTGGCTGACATAGACCAACTTCCTTTCCATAAGTCATAAGTATGACTTATATAAGGATGACCATGGGTTTCCTCTGGACTTTGTCCAGTTTCTTTCCACAAAGTATATAGTGCTGGCCTTCGTTCATAAATGAAATATTCCTTAGGATTGTGTATAATACCAATCAAAAAGAAGTATTCTTTATTAAAAGATGTTCTTATTCAATTGTAATACATTAAATTAACCCAACTGTTTTTATTTGAAATATTTATTTTCTACTTCATTCTCTCTATAAAACAAAGCACTTTTTTTGTTAACCTTCTCTTGTATACATCAACTTTTTATCCTGTTCATGTTCTGCATTCATGTTGCATTTTAAAACTGTCAGTAAAATGGCTGTGTTTATCTGAAAGAAAAAAAAAAAACAATCAAACAAAAACAATAGAAATGTGTTTTACTTTGCTTCAACCATGAACGCTCGAAGTTATTCCTCTTTATACGTCATTCAAACAGTAATTTAAGAACAAATTTTTTGCCTTGCATTTTTTGCCAGCTAAATGAACTCTGCATCTAAATTTCTGTCTGAGTGAAAATCCTTACCACGCAGTGCCTTCTCAACCTTGGGCCTATAACATTGTTAATGCTGCTCTACTGATTTATCAGCTGGAAAAATGCGAGGACTGCAGGCAGCGCCATCTGTGATGCTGCTTTCACACAGTTTGAATTACTTTTAAGTTTAACTTAGTTTTAACTGAGTGGCTCTTACACTGCATACTGCCAGGGGTGCTGAATAGAAAGTAATACACAACACCAGTGCGATGTATTATGACCCATTTTGTTGTTAGAGCCAAAGTAACATGCGTATGTTTGGTGTAGTTGGGTAACGGAAATTGTACCATGTATAATGCAACGATCAATTGGCCAAAAAACATTAAAAATTTGTTTTGAAAGGTTAACTCCACGAATTGAGTTTCTCACATTTTCATAATGTTTAATGCTGTAGGTGATCTGTAACCTGTAGGTGACCTGTAACCGTTAGATGATCCATAACCTGTAGGTGATCAGTAAGTTATGTGGTCAGTAAGCTGTGTGTGATCTGTAACCAGCTTGTGATCCGTAACCTGTGTGTGATCAGTAACCTGTGAGTGATCTGTAGCTAGCATGTGATCAGTAACCTGTGTATGACCTGCAACCTGTAGGTGATCCATAACCTGTAGGTGATTCGTAAGCTGTGTGTGATCTGTAACCTGTGTGTGATCTGTTCCTCTCCCCAGGAGCATGTCACAGATGTGGTGAGGGGCCTGCCTAACCTGGAGGACCTGGGGGTGGAGTTGACACAGCTAGAGGACAGGGCCGACTATGAACTCAAACCTTTCCGCCAGTATGCCTACTACGAGGATAAACTAGGGGAGTTCCCCAAACCTGACCCCCCAGAGAAAGCACTAGGTGGCATATAGACAATTCTAGTTTCGCTTTTTTACCAGATGAAACACCAGAGGAGGTTTTGGCTTTCAGGTCCACATGAGAAGACTTATTCAAGTTATTTGGATGTATATTTTTACACCTTTTTGTTTGTCCACTCAAGAAAAATGTTGAGGAAATTTGATCTGGTACCTGTTCTCTTCATACCACCATTCTTTACATCTTGAAAAGATAATCAGTTGTGCAGGTGAGACTGAAGGGTTCACATCTAACAACATTATTGTGTCATAGTATTTGAGATTCTTCTGTGTGGACATGACATGTTAAAACCATCCAGTGTTTGTTGTGATTAAGATAGAGGACCCTGCTGCTCAGTTCACATGGCCATGCGTGTTACAGGATGTATTGTGGATGTCAAATCTGATCGGAAGTGCTACCTTTAAACTACAATACGTTTGGTTGTTACATTTCTCAGATATCTTGTAAATAAAATATAGCGTGCTGAACTTGCTTGTTGTTGAGTTTGTTTTTATTAACAGATCTGTTTTCTTATCAAATGGGCACATCATGTTTTAGTCACCTGAAATAACTTTAGGTGCTGTAAACAATGACATTAAAGTGTATTATGTGCTATGTCCGGTTTCAGTTTTCAGTCAAATGGTAGTTACGTTAGGCAGAGATTGTTCTTTGACCAGGAAATGTCCCTCATAGTGTCTCTCTGCAGGTGTCTGTGTGAGTTTGTGTGTCCAGTGCATGTACCCTAATTCTTCAACCTATTCAGTCACTTGTGCAACCAATATTTTGAGACACTCTGACAAAATTGCAGGATGTAGAGAAATAATTTGCACAGTTTTATGATGATCGCATGTCACATCACACAAATCATTTTTAGCGTCATTTTCATAATCATTGTATGCATAAATTCCCCAGAAGTGCTTTAGTGATTGAAAAGGTTGAAGATTTACAGCATAGTGTATTAGCACAGTTTAACATGCAGTTTGTTTGGTCACAACATTATGGCAACAGAGTAACATCTCTGTACAAAATGACATTGCCACCTCATGACGTGGTAGGTCTAGGTCTTGATGTCAGTTTTAATTCATTGATAGAATGAGTTATTGTCTGCTGAAGTTGCTGTGCCCAATGCAAGGGTCTACCTGTGAACAGGCTACAATTCTCAGAGCATGGTTGTTTCCTGGGAGAGGCTCTTGGCAGTTGCTGGGACAGGGAATTCTGCGGATTACCCTGTCTCGCAGTTGATGGGGTCTTGGGGAAAGTAAGTGGTCGACGACCTGCGTGTGGCTGTTTACAAAGTCTTGGGTTCGGTGAGGACCTCTCACCTTCAGTCAAAATGGCTTGCAGATCTGTTTTGGGGGCCTCCATGGCAGAGCTGGTTAGCGCGCCAGTGCAGTGTCATGACCCTGTGCCTCTCACCAATGCAGTCGCTTTGAGCTCAAGTCCAGCTCCTGCTGGCTCCCTGTCCAGTCATACGTGGGAAGGTCTGCCAGCAACCTGCAGATGGTCGTGGGTTCCTCCCAGGCTCTGCCCAGTATCCTTCCAACATAAATCTGGTCACTGTCGTGTAAGTGAAATATTCTTGAGTACAGCGTAAAACACCATCAAATGAAATCAAATCAGATCTGTTTAATAGTAACTTGCCGTTTTCTACACTGATGATGACTTGAGAATTGATGGTTACAGGTGAGATTATCCATCCAGCCTTGTATAAGGTCAGGCCAGGTTTGTCCTGAAGGGCTCCGTTTTGTTTGTGGAACTTCAAGCATTTGAAATCACTTTGTTACACATGCCAAAACACAACTACAACACTGCTTCCAAATACAAGGGTTTATTAAATGACTATAAATAAACATCTTATGTACAATTTGGTGTGAAAACAAACATACACTTATCATACATGGAATGATGTGAAAGATTTGATTACATTACAGACAAATTTTGTCAAGGTCTCATGCTTTTACTCGTAATTTGTCAACAGAACTTTTCAGACCCAGGGCACACACTGCCCCATAATATCTCTACTTATCAGGCCCTGTGGATCAACCTGATCCAGGGACAGCCAAGTTATCGGGTTCTAGGACGACCTCAAGCATATGTTAGAAACTTTGTGGCTGAGAGCAGCTGATGGACGCAGTGGACAAACTGATAGTCGACACAGTCAATCCTTTGCTGAGCCTTCTGACTCCCTATGTTCATCAGCAGGTGGTACAGATTGGACTGGAACTGAAACAGATGGACAAAAGTTTCATTGCTTGATGTCTGCAGGTCGATCAGGTGTTTGAAGAGAAGATAATCAGTTACCAGTGGTAATATTTCATTTTGAAATCCAACAGTCACACTGTATTTAAATAGAATCCTTGTATATTTTATATTCATATTACAGCAAACTGGTCTGAAACTGTCTACTTATTCTAAGCCAACTGGTCGGAGAATGTTTCGTCAAACTTGGTAATCTTTAATTTACTTACTTCTGTATTGATCAACAAGTCTGAAAATGTCTTGTCATACTCGACTAACTGGTCTGAGAATTTCATCATAATCATTCATCTTTAGCTTACTCACTTCTGTATCATCAGCCAACTGGTCTGAGAATGTCTTGTCATTCTTCGTCATCTTAAGCTTACTCACTTCTGTATCATCAGCCAACTGGTCTGAGAATGTCTTGTCATTCTTCGTCATCTTAAGCCTAGTTACTTCTGTATCATCAGCCAACTGGTCTGAGAATGTCTTACCATACTCAGTTGTCTTTAGTTTACTTACTTCTGTACCATCAGCCAACTGGTCTGAGAATGTCTCGTCATACTCTGTCATCTTGAGTTTCATTGCTCTCCTCTTTGTTACTAGAAAGAGAGACCAGTCCTCCTAAAAAAACAAAACAAAATATGACCACCTTGAAAACATTCCCACATGAGTAAATGTGCTCAAATTACCAAAAATTATAAAATCAATGAAGAAAACATTACCAAGTGAATCCTAACTATTACAACCCAAACCTTTTTTTTTTCACTAAAATAATTTTCAAATTTTATTGAATTTTTGTTTGAGTTAATATTGGTAGAGCAGATGGTATGCAATGTGTTAGCAGTATACAAGATGCAAGGCACTGTTATGTCCGCCAAAGTATTCATTAAATACAGAGTTTTTGAGTCAGGATGTTATAGCACTATAACCGCACCGTTAAATCTACTCACTATCTTTTGTTGAAATCGAACATTAATTAAAGAAAAAATTTCAATAAAGAGGACTCAATACTGCAAGTTGAAGATGCATAAAGCAGAAAGAGGAACAATGAGAACAGGAAAGCTGGATGTTGTGGAAGCGGAATCTGAGAGGCAGGAAAATATGTACATGAGTAATGTTTACAAACATTGTTTTCATACATACACCATTACACTAACTCTGAATACCAATACCGAATCTTATAGATTCTGTTAATTCACCCATGCTAAAAACATGTCTGGCCCAATATCATTCTACTTAACCATGTCAAAGAAGAAACACTCTCTTGATCAGTCTGAGTGTGTAATATTTCACCTCCAATGGTTAATGTAGTGTAAAGTTGTATCAGGTAATAAAATACTTCTACAGAGAATCAAGAAAACTAAAAAGATACGTATGCACCAAGGAAAATGACGTTCTCCAAGATCACTGTATAAAGACCTTGTCAAGTTCATCAACATTAAAATACAATAAATAGAACACAAATACATGTAACAAAGAAACTTCAAACGTAGACCATCCAAACTGAAAAGAGAGAAGACTAGAACGTCAAAGAGAAAACTAAATCTACGAATTCTAAGGAATGCTAGAATACCTCCTTTATTCTATGCTTCATCTTTTTTGCCTGTTGAATTAAGGTTAATACATCAAGGTCAGTGGGACATTAGTTTCTGTTTTGAGACAATTTTCCCATAGCACAAGTACCAGATATACAGTACATGCAGGCATGCATGACGTCACCATATTGTGCTCTCTGTGAAAATCAGGTCTATATCTGCTCATGAGAGGACTTCATTGATATCTTATGAACTGATAAGCTACATGATGCAGTAAGCAGTTCAACTGAAATATTACAATGAATCTCCAATCACTGTGAAAATCTATAACCATTACTTTAAAATCATTGAATAGTTGACATGATATCAGGAATATAAATGTCTCTAACAAATTTCCCGATGTCCTACATCACACTGGCCAGATCTATCTTCATATTACAGTTCTAATTAAATCCTGTGAGATGTGATTTCACCTATATGAATACATGGGTGTAACCAAATGTAACAATGGTGTCAAAAGAAGGCAGCTGTATTTTCCCAGCAAACATTTTTAAGCATTTAATAGTAATAGGCCCAGCTCCATTCTACATAAAGTATATTTAACAATATCCATATATATATATACAAAAAAAACTATGAAAAAAAAACAAACAATGTCCTCTCCAATACTTATTACTGAAACATGGGTATTTTGCTTCTGAAGTAACTGACCTCCAGCAGGGGTTCATCCTCTAGAGCCTCAGCTCCCTGGAACAGTATCCAGTCTCTATTAGCACACTCACTGTTCCACTTGGACCAGGAGTATGACATGGCTGCTGAGGTCAGCGCCATCTGCTCATACAACCGCTCCTCCACTATCGGACTCTGAAACAGTCAAATGTAAACTGTTCGCATTAAACAGATATGGTAGTTTGACTGAACAGAGATATTCACACTGCAGCCACCCTGTGCAGAACTCGATTTTCAGACCTTGATTGTGAGGAGATTGGTGCGGAGGGATAGTGTAAGCCTGGGGCCAGCTTAATTAAGTATACTGTGTGTTAAGTAGCCCTTAGTGCACTTTATACATCTAATGTATGTACATACCTGTCAACTCTCATGTTTTTGAGGGAGTCTCGTGTATTTTTAATTGGAATCACATTCTCACAGTCAGTGTATTAACTCTCATGTTTTTATTCATTTTTTTACACAAAAATGTTTCATTTTGTTATTTTCTAAAGTTTTCATATGGGATAATGACAAAGTATGTCTACACTTTTCAGCAAAAGCTTCCAAAACATAGTTAAAAAAGCGAAGAAAAAACCTATTTTGGGGGGATTTGCACTCTAGATTCCTCATCAGGACTTCATTCTGGGTCCAACCAGGGCGTGCAGTCTCTGGAAACCTAGTTTTGGGTGTTTCTTACTTTGGTACTATCTGGGTTGACAGCTCTGTACATTGTCATGAATGTCAGTTAAGGTATTACTAGCTTCATGAAACCAGGGCCAGGAATATGCCAGATACATCCATGAACCACTGCTATGTCACACAACATGCATGTAAACATACTGCTTCATCACAGGGAAGGGGGGTTAGCGCGCCACCATGGCGTTGTAACCCCATGCCTCTCACCAATGTGGTCGCTGTGAGTTCAAGTCCAGCTCATGCTGGCCTCCTCTCAGGCCGTATGTGGGAAGGTCTGCCAGCAACCTGTGGATGGTCGTGGGTTTCCCTTGGGATCTGCCTGGTTTCACCCTACCATAATGCTGGTCGTTATCGTATAAATGAAATATTCTTGAGTGTAACATAAAACACCAATCAAATAATAAATGAATAAATCATCACATGGGCCTAAATGCAGAAGGACAAACGCTCAATACAGAAATATGAGAACTTATAATAAGGTAGTGATAAGCTAGGGACTGCCACTAACTGGACTATGTCCATACAAATAAGGACCCTGGCAACTTGATGGCTTACCTTTTCCTGAATGCTGACATACTTGGCAGAATCTTCAGCTGGGAACACATTGACTCCAGCTTTCTGAAGAGCCTGTTTTCACAAACAGATGCAATACAGCTTCATATTACGACAAATGATAATTTACAATGACTTTATTATCATAAAGCTTAACAGCCAATGTCAGCAATTTCATTGTTGTTATCCAAAAGATTCCTGCCAGAAACAGATGCATCTGATAAAATATGTGACGCCAGAACAGAAATGTTATCAATTGGCAATTTCTGAACATGATTTGCATATAACAACAGCCAGAAGCTTAACTACTGCATCTGACAAAAGATTTAATTTATAAACATATATCATGTGTAAAATGTTCCTCCACAACAGAGTGAGCGGACATGTTCTTACCGTGATCAAATCCCTGGGGAGCATCCACTTGTTAAGCAAGTGACTGAGCTCAGATTTATCATCAGGCTTACTGAGACAACACAGGGAATCCTGAAATGTGAAACATGCCAGCATCAGTGTTCAGGTTCTTGAAATACCCTATATAACCTAAAATTTGCTCCAAAAGTGCAGTTTTAGAGATAATGTCATAAAATGTTTTCTCTTACATGTACATACAAGACGCCTTATCCTGATATCTACATGTACATAAATATCATTAGGATTATACTTACTTTAATCTCTATTTCCAGTTCCACAATGGCAGCTATGATAGTGAACACTGCACTGTTAACAGAGTGGGGTCGGATCTCCCAGGACTGGAAGGGCATGTTGATGTGGAAGTCTTGCAATAGGGCCATTGTGTCAAATCTGTTGGTTTTAAATTTTAGCTTACGTTCCTCTGAAAAAAAATGAAGTTTATTGTAACAGTCAGTGAAAATTCTGCACATCTGAAAATCTGTTTTAGTTCCAGCACATGGAAGGTCCAACTAGTGAATCACTGTATCCCCCAGTAAAGATCCCAGACACAGCAGGTTCCTGTCAGTTAGCCTGCGGATCCCTGTCAGAAAGGGTTCCATATGTGAGGGTCCCAGTCAGTGAACATTCCAGTCAGTGAAGGCCCCAGTCTCTGAGGGTCCCAATCAGTGAACATTCCAGTCAGTGAAGGCCTCAGTCTCTGAGGGTCCCAATCAGTGAAGGCCCCAGTCTCTGGGGGTCCCAATCAGTGAACACCCCAGTCAGTGAAGGCCCCAGTCTCTGAGGGTCTCAATCAGTGAACATCCCAGTCAGTGGAGGCCCCAGTGTCTGAGAGTCCGAATCAGTGACAATCAAAGTCAGTGAGTTATCTGTATCTGTCAGAACACAATTATATGTACCATTTTTCATTTATCCCTCTACCCTCTAGATAGACAAAATATAACTGCTTGTTCAAACTAACCTTCAAAGTATTTAATATCTGTGAAGCCATCCAGCTTCCAGCACCTGCTATGGATGTCCCAGCGTGCCACTTGGGGTTCTTCCATGAAGAGTACATCGTCTGGTAGCCTGTGACAGTAAAGGCAAAGGTGTAAACAGTACATCGTCTGGTAGCCTGTGACAGTAACGGCAAAGGTGTAAACAGTACATCATCTGGTAGCCTGTGACAGTAAAGGCAAAGGTGTAAACAGTACATCGTCTGGTAGCCTGTGACAGTAACGGCAAAGGTGTAAACAGTACATCGTCTGGTAGCCTGTGACAGTAACGGCAAAGGTGTAAACAGTACATCATCTGGTAGCCTGTGACAGTAAAGGCAAAGGTGTAAACAGTACATCGTCTGGTAGCCTGTGACAGTAACGGCAAAGGTGTAAACAGTACATCGTCTGGTAGCCTGTGACAGTAACGGCAAAGGTGTAAACAGTACATCTTCTGGTAGCCTGTGACAGTAAAGGCAAAGGTATAAACAATGCATCTCCTGGTAATCTATAACAGTAAAGGCAAAGGTGTAAACAGTACATCCTCTGGTAGTCTATAAGAGTAAAGGCAAAGGTATAAACAGCACACCTTCTGGTAACCTATGAGAGTACAGGCTTAGGTATGATGCTCACATTCCAACAACATCATTTTGTCAAGGATCTCCTACTGATTAATAATGCACCTGAGCAGCACCTCGTGGTCAATGATTGTCGGGTGAGGCCCTTCACTATGAAGGTGGCAGAGGGGGAGATCCAGTACATGCTTTGCTGGGGTTCTTGTATAACTTTAAGTATTATTATAACAAGTGAGACTTTAACAAGACACACCACATGTAGCCACAAGGGTCACACATGGCTACATTTCCTACACTTTGTGCCCGCCTCACTGCCTTGAGATACTGGTATATGATACAGCCTGCAAGTATTATTTGTCCTAGAGTTGACTACCCTCTTCACACACTCTACGTGTGCATTCCTAATTAGTGCTCTATGACAAGTGCATGTAATTCAAACATACCAGCAAACATAGGTGTCAAGGTAAGTGGAATAAAAGACTCCTACATCTTTCTCCTAGTGTTCATATGTAACGGACGTAAAGAACCTCTGCTGTTCAGTGATCTGCAGGGTATCCCACTGCATGTTCACATGTAACAGGTGTGAAGAACCTCTGCTGTTCAGTGATCTGCAAGGTACTTCACTGCATGTCCATATGTAGCAGATGTGAAGAACCTCTGCAGTTCAGTGATCTGCAAGGTAGCCCACTGCATGTCCACATGAAACAGGTGTGATCAACCTCAGCAGTTCAGTGATGGACACTGTGTCACACCTCATAGTCACCCCTATGGGCGGCTTCTCCTCTTTCTTCTTCTCTTCCTGTCCATCTTTTGGTTCCTTCTGGTCCTTACTAGGGCTGGGGGCGACAGGAGCGCAGAAGTCAGCGACATAGTCCATGTGCTCCAGTTCTGGGGGATCTACCACTGCCATATACACACAACAGTAACATATCAACAACACTATTATGCATTCACTTGTGCTTTTATTAATTTGATGCTGCACATATGATTTAGAGAAAGAAGTCCAAACAACATTCTTTCATGTGAAAGCAAGTTGTGGAAATAACAATATTTTGAAGGAAAACTGCAACTGAGAAGCCTTTATATGTAAAGTTAACGGACAGATTTTCACACATATTAACAAGCTAACACAACCTGTCATCGCGCATAGATGAATAATTCACAGATGTGCAGAGTACGTATCTCAGATAAAATAATTATCATGATGCAAAAAGACTGCAATATTCACTTGACATGATGTGTCATGTGTGAAAAGACAGCAGCACACTCGGGTAACTAAAAATTGCTGACGATGTCAAATACAGACACAAGACTGACTCACACAGCGTCATGGTCCAGTTGTTGACTGTCTTGGGTTGAGGGGGTAGGTGCAGGAGATTGAAGTGAAACACTCCTCCTATGACATTGTATGCTCTGAGGTCAACTTCATCATCATCCCCATCAAAGTCTTCCCACTCTGGTGGCTCTGACAACAAGAGAAAACTACACTAAAAGGACAACTGAACTTCATAATTTATTTGTTTCTCTGACTGTTGCTTTAACACAACAAAGAAGGTTTCTTCACTGATATGATGTTGGCGTTATATGGGTGGCGGAAACCTCAGTACCCAGAGCAAACCTCCAACCTTTGACAACTTTCCCCAATGTGGTGTACAAATATACACTGTACACACCATATTGGTGGAACTTTCCCACGTGTGCCATGGACACAACCAGATAGTGTCAACTGTAAGACTGTATAAAGAGCCACATGAGCGCAGTTGATTCATGTGGCCACAAAGGCCCAACAAGCGGTAAGAGCAGGGAATTCTACAAATTCCCTGTCCTGGCATGTTGTATGTCTGTGACCATGGCCTGCTCCACTTCTAACATGTAAGAACACATTACCACAATGAAGGGCACCTAACTACAATGAAGAGCACCTAACTACAATGAACAGCACCTAACTACAATGTAGGGGTTTCACACCACACTGTCAGAGCTCCATACACACCAGCCACATAAAAAATAAGTTTTCGCAAATCTGAATTTGCTGTGAGTTTGAATCTAAGGCTTCACAGAATATTGGGATACTAACCCATATAGAGCCCATATACAGGTATGCTTAAACATGCTCAGAGAAGAACTGGATCACTGGACTAGCTGTTAATGCCAAGTGCGTCAGGTCTGTCATGGAAACATCACAATCAAACACCGATAAGTGACAATACAAGGGCAGACTACTTGGAGGTGGGCCTTGGATTGCCCTAGTTACCTGGAGTGACAGGATCTACCCAAGGCTCCACCTCTTCTTCCTTTGGTTCCTCCCCTTTTCCATCCTGACTGCCTGCCTCCTCCTCTGCCTCTTCTTCAGTGTCTGCTTCACGCAGACTGGCCATCAAGTCCTGCATAAAACACCGTCAGTCATCAAGTACTTCGTTCTCAACAGTAAAACATTTCCCAACAGTAAACATGAAAAAACTCATTACTGGTGCATATATTCTCAAAAGAATAATTTATTTATAAATTTGAGGCTCAAATATAACAGAGAAGATTATGCATGTAGGCATGATCTGAATTTTATGCTGAAATAGTCTAAGATAATAAAACCATAGCTTAACCTAAGTTAATGCAATGGTAGTCATGTGGAGGCCACTTCTGAGCATAAGACCTGTATTGATCAGTTCTCCATTCAGCTCATACTCACACAGCTGTTGGGTTATATCTCAAATTGCTCTGCGAAGAAGCCTGAGTCAAATTGCTGAAACAGTCTATCTGCTTTTCTTACTTTGTCCTATGTCTTATTTGGTAGAAACCGATCAGATTCTGTACATATTATCCCGTCTCCTGAACCACACTGACACATAGCATCTGCACCCTGAAGTTGAAGCTCATTGAAGTTAACCACCCACTCATGATAAAAGGTCATGTAGTATTTACCATGGTATCCTCCTTTTCTAGCTCCTCTCCATCAGACTTAGCTTCCTCTCCATCTGTCTTCTCACCCTCTTCTCCTGTCTCCTTTTCCTCACCCCCTTCTTCCTTCTCACACACCTCCTCCACAGGTTCCTCTGTGTAAAACACAGACACACAAGAGGGCCAGAGCTTATAACTCCATGGATCTACATGTAACTAATACCTGGCCTCTAAGAAAAAAATAATGCCATAACTCTTAAAAATCTTTCTTACACGGGTTTTACCACAATACAAAATAAAATCCAAAAGAAAACTCTTCTTCATCAAATATCAAGTGTTCTGCATGAAAATGCAGTCACAGGGCAATATAAACGATGTGTTTGTAATGAAAATGACTTTTCAGCTGATTTTCAGGCAAATCCTACCTTGTTTCTTCCGTAATCTGGGAGAGTAGGTCTTACAGTACATGGAGTAGTGGTCATACTTAGTGGACAAAACACGGAAAGCACATTCTGCCAGAGTCAGTTGCTTAGGGATCTCAAACATGAAGCCTGTGTCTGTAAACTCATATGACTTGATCCTGAATAACAAACAGACATAAACTTGTCTTCATACATTTGCATATTGACACAGACATTTACAGTATGCAGTGTGGGAGAAGTGTGTACATAATACAATTTATAATACTCCTGGAGTCTGAGAACACACCATATATTCATGTAGTGCACATTAATTCATGTTCACATCTGCACTGTCAAGGTAATAAAAGTATGCACTGGCTATATGAAATAACCCTGTAACTAAACATATTTTGTCTTGTACAAGAATCAGTAAAGCGCTTGTCTGTCAGTCTAGTCAGTGTTTACCTAGGGTTTTTACACAGGTTTCCCCAAATGCAGAGAGATATTTGATCACTTTTTGTGCTGAATTGTAGATTGAGCGTCTCCAGATCCTGCAACTCTGTGGCCCTAAGTAATATCTCATGTGAGGCAGCATCCAGTTTGAATTTCAAAAGATCCTGTAACTCCTGAATAGTCTGTGAACAGTACACCAAGGCATGGGATGAAATATAACATGGGCAACACTACAAAATGACAGTAAATGTAGAATCAAGCAAAGAATAAGACATTGTTCACTGTGTATAATATACAAAAGTGATGCGGTCCTTTTTCTGGATGCAGATTACCTGGTGGGTGTCAGTGGTTGAATCTAGCACTTATAATTCACTATCCTCACCAGTGAAAATCACCTCGTGATTCCCAATGACGACATCACATAAACTGGCTGGCAGAGCCCCTACTGATGGCGTGTTACACATCAAACTGACAGAGGAGCAAATCAAAACCAGTTACCCATGAATCTGACTGATCAACTTATAAGGAAAAGATTACTGAGGACAAGCTATGCAATTAATAAATAAATCAAAAGAAGTTACAAAAGAGCACCAGGACAGAATGTGCAGTAATAGCTAATACTGCACACACTAACAAAGAGTAACACCTACTGTTTTGTAGTCTTCCACCATAGATTCAGTCAATTCCTCTTCAGGGGTGTCTTGGAGTATAAATTCTAACTCATCAATTAGCTGCCAAAGAAGAACAGCGTTTACTACCATCAATGTTTTTACCATCATCTAAGGGTCTATCAAAAACACCAATTTATGACAAACCATTTCTGACTAACTAAGGTGCTGCTCATACTGAAGAAAAAAGCCTCTAACATAAACATGGACAGTACAAGTAAAAAATTTAGAGTAATGTAACACTGGGGAAAGTCAAAAATGGGCAGTACTGAAATAATGATTCTAACTAGAAGGGGAGCATGATTAATCCGTATGAATAACAACATGTCTCTATAAATATCCTGAAGATGACACTTTTTTTCTCTTAACGTGTTTCTAATCTGCATATTCATTTACACCACTCACAGCCAAGTCCAGCTTACTGTCAAGCAGAACGGTTTTTATGTCATTGGAAGTATAGCTCTCCCTCTTCAGGTTGATGTACGTATTTATCTCCCCTTGTTTACTTGGATCAGGGGAGCCATCTGTCCTCAGGTAACGGTGCCACTATAAAACAAACAGAAACACTTTTCAGTTCCATATATATGTTAATTCAAGACTGAGTGATCCAGTGATCCAAAAAAAATCAAACCATTCCACAATGAAACCCCACTTAAAATATCTTTCAGGATTACCTTTGCTTCTTTTCGTCTGTGTACATTATCTGCCTCTAGTGCCTTTCTGTGGCTGTCCAGTATATCATTCAGTTCTGCAATCTGAACCTTTCTGTGTTTCCTCTCCTGCAGGAGAAATTACATGTCTATTAGCCCAGATCTCATCAAGCATTCCCCAGTAAGACAACCATGTAACCTGTGTAGACACACATGGGCAGTGTAGTAACTTACAGTTCTTTGACAGCTACCAAAATAACCCTATGTTTTACTCAAACTGAGAGTTAACATTTCTGACTCATTTATTTTTCTCCTGTGTACAATTTGTACAGAGGTATGACGATGGTTTTTGCTAAAAGGAAAACACTGTAGTTTCTCACATTCCTGGCACACACATTTGAATCCCTCAAGTACTTTATAATGACTGATTATTTTTTGGCCATTCTTACCACATTTACTAGATTCTTGGTCAACATAAAAATGCAAGAACTCACTTCAATTTCAAGTTTTTTCCTCTCAACTTCTAGTGCCTTTTCTTGCTTTTTCCTCTTCTTTTCTTCTTGCTCTGCCAAAAGTCTTGCCTCCTCTTCAGAATTGAAAGGGACATTGTTATACAGATATTCATAAATGAATATTCTATGATAATTTCAATAGTTTGAATTATTCTTAAATATACATTTAGCACACATGTACACTAGATAGTCTTTACCTTCTTCTTGGGCTTTCCTTTCAGCTTCTTCCTTTTTCAACTTTTCCTTCTCAGCCTTTGATAATTTCTTCTTGCCACTACCTGGTTTTGGAGGCTGCAAGAAAAAGAATTAAACAATAATAATAAAAAAAAATTAAATGAAAAGGATCGAGGGACACTGCTATTTTACTAGTATGGGATATAAGTTCCAAGGCTACATGTACTTCTGCAACTTCTTTATTCCACACATTTTAATAGGTAAACGAAATACCTATCTTGTCAAGACCCTGAGTTTACTTGCAGACTATGCAGCAGAGTACAGCAGCTAGTAATGGTCTTCCATTTATGGTGCTGTCAAGGCATTAATATGCAGGTTTTAAGATGTGATTTTACATCAACAAAGACATGTCCTGTTGTGATGTGATGTCGTCGCTTCACGGCAGGGTAGGATCAATACACACAATTTCATATGGGCTGGTACATACTGTAATTTTTCAACCTTTTCGCATGTTTGCAAGGTGTTCATTTAAGCATATTCAAAAGGCACTATTCTGCACTGACTAACAAAATTATACTTCTGTAAAGCCATGAAACTGGCCAATCCAACCAATATAGTTTTGTCTCCAAAATCAGATTACAAATGTACAAAAAATTGCACTGAAAGTTGCTCTTTCATATGCAAAGAGGTTGAGGAATTAGGGCACAATATTGAACATTTATCAAAAACAATGAAATAAAACTTCTGAAATGTGTTCTCCAGTGATGTTGGATATCATTTTGGGCAACAAAATCGAAAAATTAGATTCGTTTGAACACACAAGCTGCCATGTTAAGGGATAGGGAATTGACCCTACCATGCTGTCAAGTGGTGATGTCACTGACCAGGTGCACATTACCATCCTGGTCCCTGACAATGTGGTGAATTCATACCTATAAGATTTTGAAGCCCTGTAACCAGGATGACCTATGGCATGCTTGACCTTATAGCTGCCACCTGGCTTCACGTGGTTGTACATATGCATAGCACCCTACCAAAGGGCGACAAAATCCAGATTATCTAAGCAAGAAGTGATGCTATGCCATAGCAGATAACACAGTGTGACATCAGATGGAATACTGAGGTACTTTTAATTCCACTTCCAGCTCACAGCTGTGCCTGGTCGCGGAAGGCACTTAAGTAATATACTAAAGTCTAAATGGCTGGTCTTAGAGCCTTAGACTGCGCCAGGGTATCATGTCTTCACGCCAAAAAGTTTGAACTAAACATTAGCTAGCAAGTACCATCAACTTCCTGACGACATATTACACGCTTGAACTTTCTTCAATAACAACAACAACAAAAAAACAAAACAAAAAAAAAAAAAAAACAAAAAACCCAGTAAGCGAAAGAGAATTAATCAAAGCTTAAGCAGCTGACAATTGAGAGAAGATAGCAATTAGCAAGAATAAAGGTAAGTCATGATTTGGGGTGCTCGTTCATCTATGAATCTCATTTGCACTGCCTACCGGAGAAGGGGAACCTGCCATTCCTATCCAGCTGGTTTGACCACTGAGGTGCTATATAAAAAGAGAGTCAACTTCGCAAGTGGACACTTTAATGATTCTATCCAGACTGACAGCCCTCGAGACTGAGCATGTCGTGAAAACAAAACACTCACCATCGTTTCTTTAGGTACAGTAGCGGATACGTCAAAAGCTAGGAAACAATTTCGAGCTGGCTACGAGCGTCTTGTTGTCAGGCAACCATGACCGGAAGTCGTCTTCCTTGTTTTCTGTTTACGACATAGACATTCCCGCTTTACGGCAGAAGGATCGGCAAAAGTTTTCGTGTTGGACGGTGTACATGTACATATACCGGTCATGGAACATTTCGAAGAACACCCCAAGGTCCCATCTGTGCAGTTCAGCCACCCAGGGATGTTTTGACAACATGTGGTGATTGGAAATATTTCGATGGTCAGAGTGACAGACGTTTCATGAACTTTTTTCACATAGCCTTTGTGGCAAAGCGAACATTCACCTTGTTAAGCGGTGTCACTGACGTGCACACGGCAGCTGCTCTGCACCGACTCAGTACTGACATCTACCTCCGGTCTAATGAAGATACAAAAATCAGGGAAATTTGATCTTCAGTTCATTACCTAACGATTTCAGTGGTCTCACACCACAACAGATATGGCAAATCCTCTCAGATCACAAGTTATACAGTTGTACAAAACGGTGAGGATTTTTTTTTTTTCATTTTTATTTCCTTACATAAAATAAAATTTTGTGTGTACGTGTAGAAATGTATAACTTAATTTGCGTTTTAAGTTTTACATAATACCGGCACTTATAAATATCCCACCTGGAAGATATTCACATTTATTCTACTTTTGCCCCGGAAGTTGGATTTTATGAGTGGAGGAAATGTGCAGAGGAAACCACCATCCTCACTATTAATAAATATCAAGTACGGCAGATTCATGACATCTGTACTGTACTCCTAAGCTCTTTTAGATCCCTAGTCAGAACTAACACCAGAAATCAGGAAAAAAAAAAAAGAAAAAAACAGCCCTACTTCAGCCCTGCTAATGAGGTACCTGACAAAGCTCTTCATCGAAAGCTGCATTCTAGCCAGCAGATTTGAGGCCAAATCAGATTCCTGATCAACTAGGAGATAAAGACTTTGGAGAAAATGACTAACCTTCACAGGTTGTATTACAAGTGAAAATATGTACTGTTCATTTAAATCTCACCGGCTTTCCTGTACAAAGTGTATCGTATCTTTCTCTTTACAGCTCCTTCACCTCGGTAAAGAATATCCAAAAGGGTTTGATTACTTTCGTCCCAAATTGAAAAGTGCCTTCATGAAAAACAAGCATCTTAGTGATCCAAAGGATATTGAAATGATGATTGCCAGAGGAGAATACATTGTGAAGGAACTGGAAGCATTGTACATGCTAAGGAAATACAGGACACTGAAAAGGCGATATTATGATTGACGCAAATAAACTTTAAATAATTCAGCTTAGTCAGTGGAGTACATCTTATGTGCCTGTTATGGATAAATGGGACAGAGAAAATTGATATTGTGATAGATTACATGCTGTGGAAATACAGGACACTAAAAAGGCAGTATTATGATTGATGCAAATATGTTGGATAATCCAGACAAGTGTATCTTGTGTGCCTGTTTATTTGTGTTATATATACCAAAAAAAGTGCATATTATGTACATAGCATGTATTCATTTTGTAAGGTGCTACATGTCTTAAAAAGTTTTCAGATGGATGTTAGTGTGAAGAAGCTCGATTCAGATTGTAAGATTTATTGAGTAATGGTTATTGTCTTGAGCTCAAGACCAGACGTAAATATGAAGAAAGAAAATTATGGGGGATAAACAGAAACATTATTTGGAAAGTTCTGATCGGATCTCATGAAGGCTTAAGAATCTGTCGAAAATTGTCCACCAAAGACATTTATCCCCAGATCTCCATTCCCATGAAGACGTTTCCTCAGCCATATGTGAACTTTGGCCAGGTTCAGTAAAACTACTTCAGAAATTAACATACTATGCCTCTTTTGTCTTTGTGTTACACCAGTTAACTTGATTAATAAACTAAAATGAAAATGTTCTTTATGAAAACTTATATTTAATATGAAAGTGACATGGACATACTGATTGAGGAAATAAAGTGATACATCTTTCATTATGCAGCAAAGATGAATTGTGATCAAGTCAAGGACAACTTGAGTAAAATCATTACTAGTGAACATCCAAAACATTCTGGGAGCAGTGAAAAATAAAAAATTGGGAGATGAACTTCATTGAAAGAAAAACCAGCAACTGTAAAACTTGAATGCTGAGAGCTTACAAAAATAATCTTATCTCCTTGAAAACTGTGAATTTATTTATTTAATATTTATTAAATAAATAACATCAAATTGTTGTTAATATCACACGTGAATTTTTAGCTTGTGATGCTGGCCAATTTTTTTGTGTGGAGGAATCAGGTGTGCTCAGAGCAAATTGTCAGATCAGGGCAAATTCAAGTATGACAGGTTGGTGGATGGCTTGTGGCATCCAGTGACCTTCATACAAGACCGCATAAGAGGGCAGCTTTTTGCGACCAAGACACCAAAAAAACAACGAAAGCTTGAGTAACTTGATGATTGTCTGACAATTAGATTGAGCCCAGATCTTGAGTGACCTAGCGATTGAAGAAAATTGTTGTTGGGAAAGTGGTACAAGGAGACTTGATATACACACCCGTATTGAGTTACAATATCACTCATCAGATGATGTTACGGGCTTCTCAGTTTGTCCTTTTGATGAGGTTTGCACAGTTCCTGATTGCATCAAAGATGCCTCCAAAAGATGTAAAAACACATTTCTGCTGTTGCGCTAGTGCTTATATAGCCAGCCAGGCATCTGGCCTAAAGGTTAGCGTGCAAGAGCCGTACAATGACCCAGGTGGCCACTCTGAGTTCAAATCCGGCTCTGGCTGGCTTCCTCTCCAGTCATGTGGGAAGGTATGCCACTATCCAGTGGTCTGTTGTGGGTTTCCCCGGGCTCTACCTAGTTTCCTCCCACCATAAACTTGACAACCGGTGTAAAAGTGAAATATTTTTGAACAGTGTATAAGACCAAATCAAATTAACAAGAAAATAAATATATGCAGCCATAATGCTGCTACTAACTCAGTTTGTTTTAGCTGTTCTTGCCTCCACAAAAGCTGTTTCCAAGCTATCGAAAGAATACATTCAGTGTTGCAATTCAGTGCTTGTGAAACTGCCTGTTGGCTTTTATGTGCACAACCATGCAGAAATGGGAACATATTACAGAAAAGAACAGCTGAATACTTGTAATAAACCAGCAATGATTCCCCATTCAGTGGCAAAGTTTCACATCACACTCGGAGCCCAAGAGATAAGGAGAGCATCACTATATCCACAGTGCATTCTGTGTTATGGCATCTGTTGGCCAGTATTAAGAGTCACCCATCAGACTACTCTTTGAACCTGGCCTACTTCGCTAGCTGCACAAAAATTTTGCATCGAGTATTTTTGAAAATTGCATGCATTGGTCTTTTTGGGAGTATTGGTATACCACATGTACATGCATTATTGTCTCTTTTTTTCTTCTGAAACTAGCAGTACAATTCGTAGATCCTGCATAAAACATATTTTAATGTAGATTTTGAAAACAAAACAAATGCTTCAGGAATTGATCCAATACTGTTAACCAGCAACCTTCAGCTTCATATTTCCACACAACAAATTTCAAATGCAAACATCTGAATAAAACTTCTTATCTTTTTTTTTTTATTGTTCAATAGCAATGATTATACAGTACTGACACACATATTTTTCTCTGCAGGCCAAGAAACAATGCACTTTTATCAATAAATTGTGGACAAATCTGGCAAAGGCCACCAGATGCTGCTTAGAAAGTACATTCAGTATATCTGAGAAATTTGGACAACCTCGTGCCACTAATGAATTTCCACGCACACAACCTTGCGGACTGACTTCTAAAGCATGGTTACTGCTATGTACAGCAAAATTAAACATAAAAAAGCAGCCTGAAGGCATGTAGCACCAGGTACACAAACAATTTATACATCAGAATCCAAACAACTGTCTTATCATTATGCATTGCATAGTAAGTGACATGACAAGGTGAAAAAAAGAAAAGAAAAAAAAAAGAGAACTACCTCAATAATAAGAGTACATCCTAGCTGGCACATGGATGTTTATGTTAACAACATTCTAAGAGGAAGGGACAACATCCACATTTCCATCAAGGAAAAAACCATAGGAAACACTTCTCCACCAAATACAACTTGTAGTACACACAACACTGAAGGACTGATGATATCTCATTCACTTCCAGCTCATCTATAGTCACACTGTCAAAATTACAGCTTCTTTCTCCGAGAAAGTCCACAAATCAGGCCAGAGGGCACTGGGCCAAGGAACAAGGTTACAGGAATAAACATGTACAAAACAAACAGGGACACATCACAAACAGATGCCCTTTATACATAGATTACAACATTACAACCACAAGACCCCCCCCCCCCCCCGTAATTACGGAGATTAATGTTTTGTTACACTTCGATAAATGCTTTTTTTTGGCATTTTCTATGCCAGCATTGCACAATCAGTATTTGCCAAATGAAGGCCTTTCTCTATGTCCAATGCACGATCAGAAATCCTCCGCTGATCAACAAGTCAAGTGATCAATACTGAAATCCTGTGATTGGAAACTCCTAGAAGCCTTGTTAGCTATCAGATACCTGTATGCACAGTTACGGTGTTGACACCATCAAATACTTCTGACAAACTAGGTAATATTTTGTTTACAAGCATGTATGAGGAAAATGAATGAAAACATTCTATTGAAGTTTTCTTGTCACAATACTATTGGTAAATGTTTGATTTCTAATTGGTGGTTGATGGCTTTTGGAAAGAACTGAAATACACTGTAACAGGGGTTAACCTTGTAACTGGTTAGGGAGTTTGAATATTATACACGTCATTGTCAAAATAAAACATGATTCATTTGCTTACATAAGTTCCAACATAACTAAATACAAATAAGAGAAAAAAACAAAGAAAACATGAAAGTACAAAACACCACACACTACTTTAGTTCACATTCAATAGCTGTAAAACTGAAGACACTAAGAAAAAAAAAAAACCAAAAAAACCAAAAAAAACCCAACTCCCCCCCCCAAAAAAAACCTATGAAATCAAACTTTAAAGAATGAGCATGTAGAAAAGGAGCCATATGAAAAAAAAAAAAAAAAAAGATTATATAATAGTGTTTAGAAACTTATTTTTATCTATAATATAAAACCAATGTGCTGTTAGATAGTTGTTGAGAAGTGACGGGGGAATTTCCTAAGTTTCACCAACAGAATGCATATACAAATATATTCATTTATCAATGTAAACTGATATGGAAATCACTTGCATGATAAAATTTAAGAACTGGAGAAAATAAACCCTTGCCTAGAATTTCTACGGAGAAGTTCACTGGCCTCTTTACTGACAAATGCATGCGACTAATTTGATGGACAAATACCTGAATGAACCATAGTGAATTTCTCAACATTCATACTGTTTGTACATTTTTCCCATTTTAACATTCTGTGACAAAGTAATGCTCACCATATAAAATGTATCGCGAAGTCTAAACCACCATTTGTACCTCGAGATCAAAACATGCCATGATCGTTTATCCCAAACTCAACGTCACAAATGAGACCAACATCTAAGTGCTAGTAAACACTATGAGTGATTCTGATTGCACTAAACATCACGCCGCCAAGCTGGAGTGACCAATCACGTGAAGTTTCTGGTCAATGCTGTCTTCTGATTGGTCAGCAAAGTGTACTCTAACTAATCTCTGCTGATAGTCATCAATGCCTACCTAATTCTATGGGCAGGATGTCTGATGAAAATATCACATCACAAGATTTCATAAAAGTGCAGTGACATACCAAAGGGATAAAGACCCTCTGATCTGTAAAATCCCATTCTCAAATCTGTACAGCTGGGCAACTGAGGCTTGATTACAGAGACAACGACTTACACATCTTCTGTGACCACATATACAAGCATGTACAAACGTAAAGAAAAGACGCTGACATTTCCTGAAGTTTTGTAATGTCCATGCACAACTTCCATACACACAACTTGTCTGAAGACCTCTTTACTATGATGAGCAGACATTTAATTACCAGTAGGACAAAGCCAAACCACATGAGGAGTCTGTGTCACAAATGTGAACACAAAACCACCTTGTGACTGAGTATTCCATTTCAAATGTACCATGTTTCCCTGTTGTTCGGTTTGTTGTGACCCATCTATAGCTCTCACCGGATTTCATAACGCTGCTATACTCCTGTATATCAAACACAAGATCGGTAAAGGATACCGTTAACATGTATGTCCCTTACTTCGGTGACAGGTTTGTTTACCTTATGATATTTATTTCTTTGATTGGTGTTCCACACTGTCTAGGGGTGGACGAAAACCAGACTAAACCACCATCATTTATCAGGTAAATAACAAACCTACTGACTAAACCTAAATTCTGCAGCCTAACCAGCATGGGATGGATTTACACCTGGGTTGTCACTGGTCAAAGACCGATCAGCTGCAGCTAGGACAATGCCTTCACAAATAAACCAGCTCTCTGGCATTTCTAAATCACCAGGCATTGGGAACGAAACAAAAACCACTGTTTGTATTGTGAACGGCAGGGATTTCTGTTTGTATACCCTCCAGAATACCAGTATTGTACTTAACACATTCAGCAGTCACATAACTTTCATAATGACGAAGGCTGTCTGAATAACTGGAGACACTTTTTTTTTCTTTTACCTTCTCAGCTTTTTTTTGAAAATTCTCAAAATTGTATCTCTGCACTAAGAAGAATAAATTAATTCCTCTTGAGCTTATTACTGCTATAAACCCCCGATGGGAGAACCTGGACTTTTCCGGTGCCTGGCTGGTGAGGCTTCCTGTGGTCTGTAGCCAGTGCTCCACAATCTGTAGGGGGTGCCAGGGGAGTAAGGTGCGCCGGGTGGTGAGTAATTCAAGCCTAGAAAACAACACACAAGCACATACACTTTAGCACACGTTCAAAACCTGTGAAAAACAGAACTTTGTGCGACACTCTCAAAATCAGTAACAGCTACCTTAACAAAGAGGAAATTTTAGAAAATGGGAAAAGTGTCACTGATCAATCAGAATCAGACTACTGCTATTTGGGGTTTATCTTCTTAGTTCTATCAAATCTGGGCCTTTTGTTTGCAGCATGCTGTAGACAATTTAGCAAGGCGAGATAATTTAGGTTATCTTCAGTTTGGGTACCAATATGCATCAAGTAAAGACAAGACTATCCCACGGTACTAAACAGACGGAAGCAGGTGATTACTGAAAAGTGTGACAATGGCAAGTAGTATACAAAGCACTTTACCAGGATAACTCAACTTGCCTGCAGAAGTTTACATTACGGCGAAGACACATGCAAATTTTCAACCAGTGCAGTACTAAGGACAAATTGTGTTTGACAGACAGACAGGGTGACTCCGAGTGAGCACAACTTGCATGACATCTGCTTAAGAACTTTTCCAGAACTTTCCAATACCCCAATCAGTCAATATTCAAGAATCCTTGATTTTAAACAATCCTGACAAACTGCTCCATTCAAAACATTGCTAGTGTTAGGGCTCTAACACTACGCTAGCTCAATGGGTTTTTCTTGCCAATTTTATTTTAGAAACTGAATTTGAACAAATCAGGAAACTCAATATTTTTTCACCACTAATGTATCTAGAACTCAATTTATTTCATGAAATATCAATACAAAATCTGTCTAAAACTTAATTTTCTAATATTTCTCGTTGTGGTTACCACTATGACAAAGTGGCTAGAAAAATGTCCAGCTCTTTCCAGTTTTTAAGGGTACGACTGTAAATGTTAGACATAAACAGAAAGCTGCCAACTTGTACTGAATGCCATTACATGGTCTCCATCTTCCTGCTCTGACTGGATTTCGTTCAGGTTCCCGCTCTGTTTAATTGGGTCAAACTTGACACAAAGTGCATCTCAGTCTGCACCGAGTGTTATTTATGCTGCAATGCCCACCCGTGAAACTGTTTGTGAACTTCAATACTGGCAGGGCTTATAGCTCACACCTGAGAAGGCTTCCATGTTAACAATTTTTTTTTTACAGAGCTCTACACACAGTTGGCAGCTAAAACTTGCACCTACTACTCCAATTCCATAGAGTCAAATGTTCAAATGACATACATATTATATACATGTACCTATACATACACATTTTGCTGAGATTGGAATATGCACTACATGTCTACATGTCTGAAGGATTTGATTCATGTTTGACACGTAATCTACAGACTCTGGATTCCACTTTAAACTGAAGTCATTCATCGCAGATTCTCATTTCATTCAAGGTTTATCAACAACCTTTAAAACAACAAAGAACTCCAGACCTTTCCATGGTCTTGAATTTTCCAAATTGTATTTCAGAACTTTCAGTAACTTTCAGGAACCTGTGCAAATCCTGATGATTCCAGTACACCTCCTGCCTAACTTCACTGTAGATGTATAATCTGGTGACTTACTATCAGCTTTGTATGGTGAGATGTGTCCCTGGGAATCTCCATAACCCAAGTAGGGTGACCCTGGGGTCCTGGGGGAGCTGGGCTGAGAGAAGGTCCCTGGGACAGGACTCATGCTGTAACGAGGCCCAAATATGGCAAAGTATGCTGCAATTAGAAAAAAAAAAACAAAAACATTACTGATGGAGAAAAAGCATCTCTTCAGTTTTCAAACCTAACATTCTTCATGTGGTCTCAGTCCTCAGTTCTGAACTATCAGTATTTGTTGCCTAAAGATAATATTATTTTATCACGTCCTTCTCACTGTAACCTGCATGACCATGCATGTATTTAATACTACCAATCCACTGCTAACGTGACAAATCATTAGTGTAGCTATAACAGGTACGCAAATCCATGTACCCATGTTGCTTTGGGAGAGTGGAACTGTAGCAGTAACATCAGAGAGCTTTCCAAAAGTCACCTTGGTGATCTGGATAGCTAGGGAAAAAAATCATGCACTTTCAAGGACTTCAAGAACAAAGTCAAGTACCGGTACCTTGTTAGCTCCATAAAGAGTTGAAGATTTCCAATGAACGCTGTATCCCACTATAATTGATGTTTGGCTGCGTCGCGTGACATGCAGTCAAAGTGCGGTCATCGACTTGAATGCGTGACCACCAATAGGAGTAAATGTTATGGCAAGGATCATTAATATTCAGTCAAGCGATACAGTTATATTTTGCCTAATTCCACAAATACCATGTACTCTTCATGTATTTTCGCAAAACGATCGCCGTTTAATCAGGCATCCACATGTTTACATCTGGCGCCACTTTCGGTCACCGGTTACTTCCCTTTGCATTTCACCAGGCACAGGTACTGGTATATCATTCCGTGGCGTATACATTTAAACCCAATTTATACCCAATAATTTATTTATTTGGTCGTCTGCAGATAATTTATTTTAACACTGTCCAGATTGAAATTTACATCTATTCAACTTCCTGTTGAATTTTTTCATTTATCTGATTGGTGTTTTACGCCGAATATTTCACTTACACGACGGCAGCCAAACCTGGTAAGCCTGGGAAAACACAACCATCCGCGGATTGCTGGCAGGCCTTTATTCTAAACTTCTGACATTCATCGCAACACCTTCACCCAAACTGAGCAAAATCAATAAAGACTTTCTAATCTGAACTCGAAGTCAAAAGGTCACATGTTCACATTAACTGCGTGAGACGAGCTCAAACCCTGCTAAAAGCACTTCCATCGACTGCGAGTTTGTGTGATGGACTCAGGGTCTCAGAACATCTAGATCATCCAGCAATTAATTAGTGTACAACAACTGTATACAGCATACCTTTAGAGCTTTACTACAGTTACAGTATTGTACGATACGATTACATTACAAGATCACTAAAGTATGAAGAAACTATGGTGCGACGTAACCTGGTACTAAGCAGTTTGGGTATGATACCTTTCACTTATATGAATGGTGCAGTGTTGCAGTGCCCCCTCACGGTGAAAAAGTATGTTGTAGTGCACAACTTTGACTGCACACTTCTGACTGGCGCAAATATAGGTCACGCAACTGCCGACCAAAAATCCATTCATGCTTCCAATTAACTTTACTTAAGAGAAAAACAAACAAAAATAAAGTACTTTCAAGGACCTGCACATAAAATGTGAAAACTTCAGGACTTTCAGGTCCTTGAATTATTAAAATCAAATTGAAGTACTTTCAAGGTTTTCAAGGGCCCGTCTGAACCCTCTTGTTATCACGGCAACTATCAGTAACACTGAAGAGGACTTCTCAGGATCACCACAGCGACATCTGCTAGGACAGCTGATGGTAACATCAGAGAGGACTTGCCCAGGATCACTGCAGTGACATCTGCTAGGACAGCTGATGGTAACATCAGAGAGGACTTGCCCAGGATCACCACAGCGACATCTGCTAGGACAGCTGATGGTAACATCAGAGAGGACTTGCCCAGGATCACTGCAGTGACAATTGCTATGACAGATAACAATGTTAAACATCAGAGAGGACTTACCCAGGATCACCACGGCAACAGTTGCTATGACAGCCAACAGTAACACCAGCGATGACTGGTAGCTCCCTGCCAAAACCCGAAACACTGTTCCCCATCCAACCTCTTTAGATCGAACTGAAACATTTTTATGGTGAATTTATTTACAATTAAGCACATGTCTTCGAATGGAAGTCCATTTCAGTGAAAATTACAATCAGAACATTTAATCTTATAAGTAAAAAACATTTATTCTACATAACCGGTGACAATATTGCCTAAATGACAAACATCTCGTAAGCATTCAGTGGTAAACATTGTGGGGCTGCTCTTATCATGACGAGACTGACATTGAAAAGAAAAGAGGCATGTACCCCACACGCCTCTTACTGCGTTGTCATTTTTAGCACTTCTAAGGCAAATCCAGAATTTTGCCTCAAAGTTTGGGGATAAAAATCTCCAAAATGACAAAAAAAAGCTTCCTCAATGAAAGAAACATGTTCTGCAAATTTTCCTCTGGTAAAAATGTAGTTCACTACAAGGAAATATTTTACAAGGAAATATACAAGGAAAGAACTTTTGATACAGAAGGACATTAATTGCATGTGTACAAAATCGCCACTGTCAAAACCAGGGGGGTTAAGCTCTTAGTGTATATTTTACAAGAAAGAGCTTTTTGGGGGGATTTAATGCATCTCAGTCTACACAAGAGAACTGACTTACCATACTCTGGCTGCTGCCCCAACAGCTTAATCATGACCACCACTTTTTCCATCTGTCCAGTGCTCTGACAAATCAGCTCCACCGTTACATCCGTTTTCTCATGCTCCCAAACTGTGTCCAGCAATCTGATTGGAAACTGTAGGACTGAGTCAGTTTTTGAATCTCTCTCTGCAGGGAGCAGCTCTAGGATGTCTCGGTCACTCGACTGGATCTGGTAACAACAGGTCAGACTTATGAGTAACAAGTGTATACCTAATCGCCCAGTTAAACTGTGTATCAAACTTGCAGGAAAAATTAGCTAGCTACTAACTGTTAAGCAGGCTAATGCACTACCAATTTGGTGTTGACTGGAACAAGCATATTTGTGACTCATAAGCCTGGCTTCAGGTCAGACCTACATTTCACTAGGATTGTGCGGTTTGGACATCAAATCTATTTGATGTATTCCCTAACAATGATTAATAATTGTGCTGTTCTGGTCACCAACTTGGGGAGATTTCAATCTGCTGCAGACATTTTCAAGTCCATAAAACTATACACGTACATTTCTTTGAAACAAAGGCTACAAATTTATCTAAACTATGCTGTAAGACAGACAGAAATCAACATAAACTGACGAAAGTAGAGCGTCAATTTAATTCAATAAGCTTTCTTCGGATCTGACCGATCAAATGTGTGCAATTGAAATCTGAAATTATTGAGTACAGATGACAAACTCCTTACATGAGGAAACAAGATGGCCACAAGGCTTGTGGATTCAAAGAAGGTATCAAAATCAGTTCTGATTTTAGGAATAAATAAATGACTGACTGTGTGTCTTGTATGAGAAGCACTTACCCTCATCTGATCCACAAGCTTATCAGCCACGGACACCCTGATGCTGGATGCTGGTGACAGATTACTGACGTGAACCTCACTGTTGTGCACATAAAATGCTGGGAAGAACGCAAACCTCAGCTCAGGGGAAGTAACTTGTGGCTGCTGACTCTGGCCAGGGACGCGAACTTTGAGGACAATATCCGTGTTCACTCGGCTGATCTGTTGTGTCAGATAGTTGTTGAGAACCCTCTCCACTTCACACATGTACTGACCTTCAGGTAATATATCATATATGATATAAACATACCTCAACTCTGAGGTGTCACACAGGTTCTAATTATACCTCAGCAATTTGTTCACACATAAACTGACCTTACTCATGTTCCTTGTAACATACCTCAACTCTGAGTTGTCACACAGCTTCTAATCATACATCAGCAATTTGTTCACACATAAACTGACCTTACTCATGTTCCTTGTAACATACCTCAACTCTGAGGTGTCACACAGGTTCTAATCATACCTCAGCAATTTGTGAACAATGCTGTATTGGATTAAAGTTCATTGCACAACAAGGCAACCATATTTCACAAAATAAAAACTGACGTACAAAGTTCTGCGAATATGGGTACTACATAAAACGTGTGATACAAATTTAAATAAAAACTTCTCAACATCTCCAAAATTATTCACAATTTTCACTCACTGCTAAGACAGTGTTTGACTCCACCATTTTTAATTTGGGAAACAAACCTGGATAATAATCCACAAACTGTATGTAGTATTACATGTATATTATGACCAGGACAATGTCGTGCCCACAATACTGTCTGCCATGATGGTGATGAACACATATGTGAAAACACTGTGGCTAAATATCCAGGTTCCCATATCAACAATGCTTCAAAAGTAAAGTAAGAACACATACCCACTTTGTTTCATGTATAGTCAAATAATTAATATTTAAAAAAAGATCAATTATTACCAACAATCAGATTTTGTATCAAATTTATATGATGGTCTAAACAAATGTAAGAATTAAGTTGCTCAAGGAATTCTCTAAAGAACGCTTACCAGATCTGGTGTCAAACATGGCTTTGGCATGGAAGAGGTCTGCGATAGTGAGGTCAGGCAACAGGGTGGACATCTCCAGGACACAATGGTAGGGGGCAGCCACAGGGGGCAGACTGAACTCTGACACCTTCTCCATACACTCATCTCCTACACAGGACACACAGACAGACATTTGGGGAAGCTTATAAAGGACTAGTATTCTATAGCAATGTGGACATCTCCGATACACAATGAAAGGGGGTAGTCACATAGGGTAGGCTCAACTCTCCCAACTTCACCTGGCCCGACAAACAGCAGCAGAACAGAATACATCTGCGCTTTTATCCCCTCGGCACCCGTCCCCTCAATCTGTACCTTTACCCCATTCTTACCCAGGCCCCACATACAACGGGAGTTAAGAATACATTTATACATTTATCCCCTCCTCACCTAGGCCCCTCATTCTGTACATTTATCCCCTCCTCACCCAGGCCTTACAATGACATGAGTAACAACAAGATGTATTTGTACCTTTGTCTTTTCCTCACCTAGGTCCCTCAATCTGTACCTTAATCCCCTTCTCACTCAGGCCCCTCATTCTGTACAATTATCCCCTCCTCACCAAGGTCCCTCAATTCTGTCTTTATCCCCTAATCACCATACCACTCAATCTGTAATTGTGTCCCCTCTTCACTGGGCCCCTCAATCTGTATCTTTTTCCCCTCCTCACTAAGGTCCCTCAATTTCTGTCTTTATCCCCTAATCACCATGTCCCTCAACCTGTAATTGTGTCCCCTTTTCACTGGGCCCCTCAATCTATACCATTATCCCCTCCTCACTGTGGTCCCTCATTTTCTGTCTAATCACCATACCCCTCAATCTGTAATTGCATGCCTTCTTGATTAGGCCTCTCAATCTGTACCTTTATCCCCTCCTCACTGAGATCCCTCATTTTCTGTCTATCCCCTAATCACCATACCCCTCAACCTGTAATCATGTCCCCTTTTGACTGGGCCCCTCAATCTATACCAATATCCCCTCCTCACCGTGGTCCCTCAATTTCTGTCTATCCCCTAATCACCATATCCCTCAATCTGTAATTGTATGCCCTCTTCACTGATCCCCTCAATCTATACCATTATCCCCTCCTCACCGTGGTCCCTCATTTTCTGTCTATCCCCTAATCACCATAATCCTCAACCTGTAATCGTGTCCCCTTTTCACTGGGCCCCTCAATCTATACCATTATCCCCTCCTCACCGTGGTCCCTCATTTTCTCTCTATCTCCTAATCACCATACCTCTCAACCTGTAATCGTGTCCCCTTTTCACTGGGCCCCTCAATCTATACCATTATCCCCTCCTCACCGTGGTCCCTCATTTTCTGTCTATCCCCTAATCACCATACCCCTCAATCTGTAATTGTATGCCCTCTTCATTACGCCCCTCAATCTGTACCCTTATCCACTCTTCATCCACACACCACAGTGAAAGCTCTGCTTACCTATGAGGTTCTTTTCCTTTCCCAGCCCCACCATCACCTGGTACTTCTTAATGCCACCGTAGTAATTGGTGAGGAAGGGGTAAGGGCTATTCACGACAACCCTGTTGATTGAGGACACGCCAGCCTGAAAACAGGTGAATAACGTCTTAGGCTTTTGTGCTTTACAGAAATCACCAAAATGTGTTGATAACTCAACTCAGGCAATGAAACCACTCCTCAATTCATGTCAAAAAAAAACAAGAACCTAAATTTTTGTTGTCAGCGAATGAACTGTTATGGGCACAAGTTTACACAACCGTTTTTTAACGGAAGGGAATATTCCAGGGTCTCGTCCATGATGTATTATATAAAAACAGCAGAATGCTTTCTGCTTTATCATAAATAAGGAATTCAGCTGACAGGTAATAAAGTCACAATCAGCTTTTGAAATAATAAGCATATACAGTGTATTCACACAAGTCCGCTGCATGAGGACAGCTTGTCCGAGTTGGTGTCTTATTTCTGGACAATCATACTGACTAAATTTTCAGTCTTCCAGACAATACAGGTGTTTCGAGTCTTGAGATTCTTGTTTTGAGAAGTTGAGCCAACCCTGTTTCATTTGAATGGAACATAACACTATCAATGATAGTGGATGTGCCTACCGCTCTTGCCATCAACCACCAGCGACTTTCCCACCACAGACCAGCTGGTCAACAAAATACCACTATTCTCCAGACTACCTACCTCTGTATGTGTGGCCACCCCGTCTGCCACACTGTACTTGATGGTGGATGTGCCTATCCTGGTGGCCACAGCTATACCACTCTTACCATCAACCGCCAGCGACTTTCCCACCACAGACCAGCTGATCAACAAAATACCTCTGTTCTCCAGACTACCTACCTCTGTATGTGTGGCCACCCCGTCTGCCACACTGTACTTGATGGTGGATGTGCCTATCCTGGTGGCCACAGCTATACCACTCTTACCATCAACCACCAGCGACTTTCCCACCACAGACCAGCTGCCTTCATGACCTGATCCAACAAAATAACACATTGTTAACATTCTCCACCTTTTCATACATGGACAGGAAATTAACGGACAATTCATACAAAGTACTGTCTCACTTGTACTTTAAATGATGTGGAGAGTGTGCTAAGAATGTGAAATATACTACATGTAGTGCCATATAAAGGGAATATGAAAAAGGCTACCTTAAATTCTCTCACTTTAAAAGTGAAATACCATTCCAAAAATTAAGTAAAGGTGAGTGAAAAAACCATTCAAAACTATCTGAAAATGGCTTCACTTAATTGTTTAGGTTTTTTTTCACCAAATTAAAACACAGTCTAATGTTTTGATTGTATGTTGGGTTTTACAGACCATGTTGATTAAGTGGTTCACCAGTGACATCACAAAACTTTTGATAAACATGTATGTTTAGCTCTGAATAAAGTTCTTGAGAAGTGGACTCCTGTAATGTTTGAATGTGTATAAAAATGCTAATATGACATTATCTTTCTGCTTTAGGGTCCATAAAACCCAAGATAAAAACCACATACAATCCAAACATTTCTCTGCATTAAATTTTGCTGAAATATAATCTAAGAGCTTCAGTGAACGTATTTTCAGTTACAATTTTTTATGGTGTTCAGTTCTGTGTGATCTTTCACTTTAACGATGACCATGAAGTTTAATGTTTCAACATAATGTCACTATACGAAGAATGCATTGACACATGTCACTTTTCACGCAGGACAAATATACTGTATACATACCCCATTCTGAAAGCAGTGGACTGGTGAAGCAGATGACATCTCCCAGAGTAAGGGAGGCCCCTGGTGGGGAGATGGCGTAGTTCACCGGCACATTGATGTAATCCACCATCCGGGGATCTTGCTGACTCCACACCTACATGGAACACAAAACGAAACCTGGTTTATCCTAAAAGACCTAACATTTTGTCCATGACTAAGTTGCTTATATCCCCCCCCCCCCCCCGAGTTCTATTGATTTTAGGGAGTTGTTCTGCAGTTAGTTTGGAAGATAGGATAACACCCCACTGATAAAATATGAGTATCATCAACAGAAATAATATTTTATTTGCTTCTAGAGATACACTTTACACTTTTTGGGGTAAAATTTTTGGTCCCTTATAGTATTCTCGCTCGGCAACCTTTCTGTTCACACATACTGTATTTCTTCCACCTTCTCTCATGTATACAAGATTCAAATATTCTGAGAGCAAGATTCTGTGTAGAGTGATAAAATTATACTTTTTGTGAAGCCCTGCAATTGGCCAACAAAATAAAGGTAGTTGTGCCTGCAAAACAAATTAAAAAGGTGCATAAATAGTTTTAAAGTTATTTATTTTAAAGTTAAACATGTGAAAAGGCTGAGGAATTATGGTACATATCGGGTGAATTTTAGATAAGGTAATCTGGTGTTGCATGGAAATTTCTCCCTGCACAGGCTGACTGACTACTGATGCTCTCAGTAAAACCAGAATACATGTGGTCCCTTTCTTTAAAACATGAGCAGTAACCTGTGTTGTTTTTATCAGCCACTAACCTTGACAATAGTATGGCCCACATCGGTCGCTCTCACAGACAAGGTGTTGTTCCCCATACCACTGGTCACCTGAAGGTGGTCAAACCTGCAATCAACAGAGAGCATATTGTCCTGTGCCAGACTGAAAAACAACTTCAAAGTTGAGCAGAAATATGTCAAGGGATTAAACATATATTACCAGATTTACCTTGTAAATCTCCCCAAAATTCATCTTTTTGTAGTCAATTTGTAGTCAAGTTAATCACAGTTAAACAGCATAATGGATGTATCTTAACCAAATGTTTGAAAAAAAAAAAAAAACAGCCAAAACATGTTGACCTTACCTGTTGGATCGGTAGTTGATGCGGTTATTTGTAGCATGGAAGACCGAGCCCACCTGGTCGTGGTAAGTGACGGTGAAGGACATCATAGCCCCCACAGGAACATTACCTAACCGGCCATTACTCGTCTTGAAGACTGTGTCAGCATTCAGCATCATATATGCCACTCTCTGAACCTGGGGGAAAAAGATGGCATCAATGTCATCACATACACGACTCTGAACCCGGGGAGAAACTGCTTCAATGTCTTCCTATACACCACTCTCTGAACCTAGGGAGAAACTGCTTCAATGTCATTCTACATGCCACTCTCTGAACCTGGGGAAAAGACTGCTTCATTGTCATTCTATATGCCACTCTGAACCTGGCCAAACATTGCTTCCATGTCATCATATATGCCACTCTCTAAATCTGGGGAAACATTGCTTCAATGTCAACACATACATCACTATCTGGACCTGGGTAAAAAGATGGCTTCAATGTCATCACATACACCACTCTGAACCTGCAAAAAAGAAGATGGCTTCACTGTCATCACATACACCACTCTGAACCTGCAAACAGAAGATGGCTTCGATGTCATCACATACACCACTATCTGAACCTGGGTAAAAAGATGGCTTCAATGTCATCACATACACCACTTTGAACCTGCAAAAAAGAAGATGGCTTCACTGTCACCACATACACCACTCTGAACTTGCAAACAGAAGATGGCTTCAATGTCATCACATACATCACTATCTGAACCTGAGGAAAAAGATGGCTTCAATGTCATCACATACACCACTTTGAACCCGCAAAAAAGAAGATGGCTTCAATGTCATCACATGCACTACTTCCTGAACCTGGGGAAAGATTGCTTTTCATGTCATATATGCCACTCGCCGAACCTGCAGAAAGAAAATGGCTTCAATATCATCCTACATGCCACTCTCTGAACCTGGGGAAAGACTGTTTCAATGTCATATGCCACTCTCTGAACCTGGGATAAAAAGATTTATTAAACTACACACTCTGTGAAATTCTTTATGGAAGTTTATTCTTTCACTGTTTTTACATCGATCTTTTTGTTTTTCTGTTCCTTCTTGAAACCCTCTCTCATTATAGGATTATTTTATACCTTCACCAGCAGAGTGGACGTCTGGTTCAGCCCAAATTCCTCCAGAGCGGTCACCAGCACTGTGGCCTGCCCAGTTGCAGAGCTGGACACCAGGTGACCAGCAGAGTCCACCTTAAGATCGAGGTTAGGAGGGTCTTGATGGCTAATCTTGTATGTCAGTCGGGCAGCCCCATCTCTGCAGAGGAGAAAAATACATCTCATGTTATCACCACATCACACCCAGAACTACAGGGTAATAAGTCCTTTCTGACATACTTTGGTCCAAAAATAGTTAAGGGAAAAATAATAAACAGGAACAACATGCTACATCATTCTATCACTTTCATTTTACTACGAACTGGTC
Organism: Acanthopleura granulata; assembly: GCA_016165875.1. Lineage (NCBI taxonomy): Eukaryota > Metazoa > Mollusca > Polyplacophora > Chitonida > Chitonidae > Acanthopleura > Acanthopleura granulata. The sequence goes on along the minus strand of JABBOT010000001.1, from coordinate 12,324,457 downwards.
CTGGTAAACAAGCAACCCATAAAACTGATTTGGCATTACATTGGGAGAGCAGGGGATTCTGAACTGCATTCTATATTCACAGCTACAGGTATATCAATTTTTACCTGTAGTGGTCACGATGAATAAAGATGATTACTTTACCTGTTAGTCTTGAGCCTCATCTCTGTGTCTGGTGTAATCAGTAGCCGTCCATCACAGAGGTCAGGGTTCACAATGGATAGCCGATCGAACACCTGCACAAGACAAGACACAACAGCAATGTACTGGTATATGTCAACAAAGTCATATTTCCAAGGAAGGAACAGGATTGTTGAAAACACCAGTCTTATCTTTCACAAGTACCCAAATCTGCAAGCATATGATGCTCTAAAAAATAAACTTACCTTTTTGATAAGGTGCATAAAATTATCCTATATAAACCTTTGTGTTAAAACACTTATCTTACAATGCATATATACAAGATGTATATCTGGCAGTAAGTATTTGGTCATGTGGTCTGTTTGTCTAAGTTAAAACCTGCGAAGTGCAAAGTATTTCACAAAGACCTAACTTGAAGCAGCTCGCACCTTATTATGTTCTGGCCAAAAACTTACAATTTTAGGCTTACAACTCCAATTAACAAGGAAGATTAGGTGATCTGCCTGACTCTAATCTTACCTTTATCTGAACTTCATCCCTGAGTTCCTGGTGACTTAAAACCTGACCTGGTACTTCCGCTTTCACTTTCAGTTTGACGGTCACATGACCTGGAGATGTTGCCAGGAGCTGAGTGGCAAAGTTGTTTTCATCTTGCAAAGTTATTCCACTCTGAAAAATAACATTATCAAAGTTATAAATATTTTTAATGGTCCTTGGTTTCTTAATGTGGGACAAAGACAAAAAATAAATCGACTAAAATGCTAGGACGATAAATTCAACAACTTCGGGGTATTTAAAAACACCAAACAATACTTTACTAGGCTTGCTAGGGAGAGACAGTTCTTATTCTAGCATTATTGTTACTTTGCTAAACTCGATGTTGCACATCTCCATGGTCCAGACCTAATCTGTCGGATACCTGATGGAAAGTGGATCGTAGCAGGGCGACGTCTTTGTTAGTGACTGTCCAGGTAAAGAGCAGAGGTGGGGAGACGCTGCCGAATGTGAACGGAGTCTCGTGTTCAATCACACCCACGGCGTAAAGAGGCATCTGCAACACACAGACATCACCTGTGTTACCTGGAGGTTATTCTTACTTTACCCCTCACAATGAGGAATAACCCATCATGTGGACATCAAAATCTCCACTTTGCATTTCCACTTGATGAAAAACTCACAAAAACATGTATACACTTATAAGACTGGAGCCTTCAGGTAATGCAATATTAGCTGGTTCAATTAATACATGTGCATCTCTTTTCAAATGGAAAAACACAGTAAAACAGCGTTATAACTTAAGTGTTAACAGAGAAAGGAAAAAAAAAGTTCTCAGTAACATGGCCTATCCAGCATTCCCAGTATGAAAATGACGCATGTTCAAGGGATTTTGTTGTTGTTACCTCAGAGTTTTTCTGTATCCTGGCCAATGGTGCATGTATCCTGATCCCCGACAGCATCACAACATGGACGTCGACCTCATCCTGAAGGTGAACAATTCAAGCATAGATATAACATTGAGAGGATATGCCAAAATGACTACTGTCCCCTCCATTAGCCACAGTGTTGTCATTTAGGTAAACATATTCACTCATATAGGCATGTCACATCTCATTACACTTTCACTTTCGCTCTAAGGACAAACAAAATCCAAAAATTCATCTGTAGACAAATTCTTCTTGGACACTTCCATATAAGCAACAAAATCTCTTGCTTCCGGCAAAGTAGAACACAAACTGGGTTGAGCCAGGGTCAGCTAACTCTTTACCTGCGAGTAGACAATGAGCTCTCCTGTGGTTGGGTCATGACCCACCGCTTTTCCCACGACCTTGGTCACCCCTAGCTCAAGGGCAGTCAGGAGGCCCCCAGCAGACACCTGCGCTGTGTCCTCATTCATCATGTAGAACTCTATTGATGAGGAAGGACTGGGGCCTCCAGAGGCATAAACCTGGAAACAAACACATAAATATACAGGTACGTAATCTGATGTAATCTCCGTCCCAAAGTTACACAAAAAATATTTATTTGATTAGTAGTTCCATAATTTAGACTTTTTCCACTTACATGAAGGCAGTCAGTTTTATGGAGGAGAAATATAGACTGTCCTCGCAAAAAACCACAGACATCTAACAAATGATTAACAACCATTCCCAAGTGCTACAAGTAACTAAAATTTGTGGAATTTCTGAAGAGAGAAGTGAACCATTTCACATTAATTAACTTTAAAAGATTTTCTTGGGAGTTATTTACCTGAAACTCTGCTCCAATAATCAACGTGATGTTTCGTGGGCTAAGGCGAAGAGGTGGGAATACCTGGAGAGAGGATTAAAATAAAACAACACCACTTTGGTCAACTGCTCCAGCATTAGATGGCTACAGAAACTGAACAAGTACCAAGCATAACAGGCCACGGAGCTTGTACTAACAGTACAAAGCTGTGGAAAAGTTAATTTCAAGTAACAACCTCCTCGGATAAAAAAATCAAACTGATGAAGGAACAGGCTTCAATGAGTGAGCATTTACACGGGTTCAAAAGTATTTACGAAGATATAAATGGACCGACCTAAATAGATTGCTACTGCAACATCCCTTGGCTAATTTTGGTTCAGGGGTAAAAAGTACCAACAAGACTGGAGGTAAAAGAACTAAACTAGCTGCTTACCTCAATCTGTTTGTCTTCGCTGGGGATGATTTGACCAGACTTGAGCTGCACCTGGTAACTCAGGCTGGTGTGTCCTACCTTAGCCCCATACACAATGTCAGACACAGAGAATGCATCTTTGCCCTTTTCTGTGTCACCTCTTAAAAAAAACCAAAACAAATGATAGATGGTACGGAATCTAGAAAGCTCAAGACTGGGGGCAGGGTATTGGGTGGAGTAAATCAGAGTACCCAGGCTATACCAGCAGCTTTCTCCAAGTTCCCGACAAATTTACTGACTTACAGCTGCTTCTAAAACGGTGGGAGCAGGATTCCAACAACTAATCAAAGTAATAAAGAATCTGAGCCACATTTATTTTCTCTGTAATTCTGTCACGACACATTTATTCTTCTGATTCTGAGAAGGGTCTAGCAGATTATAGGCTACAGTACAATACAACATTATTCCATTTTGCAAATATGAAGGCTGTGAGTTATTATAAATCCTTACAAACCTGACAGTAATAAAATCTGAGCCTGGTACGGGGCGAAGGTTCATCAGAGGGAAGAACGATGCTGACAGTGGCGCTCCTTTGGAGTCCAGCACTTGGACATGGGCCTTCACCTCGCTGGAGATCTCAATCTACAGGTAAGAATGAGGAACAGCTTTTCAGCAATAATATTACCCATACCTACATATAAGCGGGGAAACAGCTCATTGCAATAACACTACCTGTACCTAGCACACACACAAACAGGGAGCAACTCGTGGCACTAATAACACTTGTGCCATTAAGGGACTGTATCCAACCAACGCTTGTGTGCTAAGGGTGTTATAAAGTGGCTGCCCACGATGGCCACATGAGGGTGTTGCCTGCCTGGGCGTTTCATCTACACGCTGACCTGGTTGACTCACCAAGTCGACGTGTTTACCCGCTGGGATCTCAGCTGGAGTCCACGCTCCTGTTTCCCAACGAAAATAGTTCTGGTTTACTGCCACCAACAGCACATGTAAACTGTCGTAATTTGTATCTTGCACAGTGCCTGTTTGGTATACTCTATGCCCATACATTTCACCTGTCCTCACAACACGCTGGATTCAGCCATCTCTGCACTGGTGAATACCACTTCCATCAAGGCCAGACTAAATCCTTGGGCACTGTTCAGCTTCACAGCTTTCTCCAGGGATGTTCTTTCAACATAGCCAGGATGTATAATAGATCCGATGTTCACTTGTTGTGGAAAAGTGGTAAAATTCAGTGGAGAAACTGCGTACAAGTGTCCCTGACAGATCGTGAATTAGGAGGGGTTGGGGTCACAGGTGTCTTAGCCAAAGCCAAGGTGTTTGGCATTGGTTAGTTGGACGTCTAGTACTTCACAGGCCTACATCCACGAAAATGTAAGCTACTGGGAAATGATGGAAAGAATTCTGATTTTGTTATGTGCTTTGGATAAATACACGTGTGTATCTGTTTCGAATGTAATAAAATATTGTGATCTACTTCTTTATCAGTTTTTGATTACTTTTCAAGGCCCACACTCCATTTGCAAGGTTTTACGGGGCATGGAAAAATATTTTTGGTTTTCAAGGATTTTCAAATATTATCAAGTCCTGCACGAACCCTGTCATGTGGATTATTTGCTACCTTTACTAAATTATTTATATACAAGAATTATTGAAAGAATTATTATGACAAAGTCCGGAATGTACACCACCTGTTTGATTCCTTGCGAAACACATGACCAAGTATTTCACAAAAGTGAACACAGGTTTGTGCAGGAGGTTTACTATCTGACACACGCCTGATCTGATTCGAACGATTCTCGCCCCAACACCGAAAGCCGCGCCGTTTGATATCAATGCGCTGGTTGTGCTTTCTAAACAGCTGTGATTACAATGGAAGTCATATGAAAGAGCTGCAGGTGGTAAACCAGCTCATCGTGTGCTGGCATATCAGTCTGTCGTTCCCATCCAGCTGGCCACGATGGGTGTATGGCGACGGTGTGTTGAAAGTCATCCTGCTATGACAGAACCGAGAACGAAGGTGGGATACGGTCGCTAGCAATGATGAATATTCTGCCAGCCCCTGACACTATGGCCTCACCTTATCTCTGACAGTCAGTTCTATGCTGTCCACCCCTGACAGTGTGGCCTCACCGTATCTCTGAGAATGAGCTCTATGGTGCCCACCCCTGACGGTGTGGCCTAACCTTATCTCTGAGTGAGCACTATGCTGCCCACCCGATGCTATGGCCTCACCTTATCTCTGACAGTCAGCTCTATTCTGTCCACCACTGTGGCCTAACCTTATCTCTGACAGTCAGCTCTGTGCTGCCAACCCGACATAGTGGGTCTCACCTTATCTCTGACAGTCAGCTCTATGCTGCCCAGGCCTGACACAGTGTCCTTACCTTATCTCTGACAGTGAGCTCTGTGCTGCCCACCCGACACTGTGAGTTTCACCTTATCTCTGACAGTAAGCTCTATGCTGCCCACCCCTGACACAGTGTCCTAACCTTATCTCTTAAAGTGAGCTCTATGCTGCCCCCATCACTGTGGCTCCATCTTATCTCTGACAGTCAGCTCTATGCTACCCACCCCTGACACAGTGTCCTTACCTTATCTCTGACAGTGAGCACTATGCTGCCCACCCCTGACACTGTGGCCTCACCTTATCTCTGACAGTCAGCCCTATGCTGCCCACCCCTGACACTGTGGCCTCACCTTATCTCTGACAGTCAGCTCTATGCTGCCCACCCCAGACACATACACAGTGGCCTTGGGATGGTCAGTAAGGTCCACGCACAGGTCATAAGCAGTCACCACCATCACTCCATCCATGGCTGGGATCACCTGTCAGAGGTAAAATATTTTAACTGAGTTCATTAAATAAAGTATTAACAGATGATTGTCTCAACTTGGAAAGATGTGACCAAGCTAACAAATAACAGACAACAGTATGATCAAAGAGATAAAACAGAAAACACTACCTTATTTTAGATCTGTCCAATGATTAAAAAAAGGTTAGGGGCCCTCTGTGTCTCAGTTGGTTAGCTTGCTAGTGCAGAATAATGACCCAGAAATAAAGCTCATGCTGGCTTCCTCCTTGTATGCCGTCATACACGTGAAATATTCTTGAGTACGCCATAAAACACAAATCAAACAAATAAACAAACAAATGAAAAAAGGTAATTACAAGAGTATCTAAACAAGCTGGTCAACAGCTCTGAAAAAAAACTGCTGTTTGATTTGTACGATAGATCTTTCATGCCATACCAAAAATATTTCACTTATACGACAGCAGCTCTGATGATGGTGGGCTATTTTTGATTAATAAGTCAAATATTATCCGAGAAAGGAGGTCAAAGGTCAACTCAGTTCATAATAATTAAAGAACGTATACGGATATAACAATAAGTATAATGATAGTGACAAATTCTACAGACATCTATGCACCAACAGACAGTTGAAAACAAAGCCAATTATTGGTGAATCCTTCACCTCAAGGTCATTACAAGGTCACAGGACCATCAGCCTAACCTCCACTTTCCTCTTGCGCTGCAGGTACAGGATCTGAGCTGCCTCAAACTGTCCCTCGTCCACGTGGAAATAGCCAGACCCCTTTTTCACCTCCAGGCTCACCTAACAGTAACACAAACATTAGTTAACAATACTGTACTGAAACCAGCCAGGTAAAGACAAACAACTGTCATTCAGTACAGATACGTTCAGGTGTGATAATACAACAGTTTTCATTTCTCGAAGAGATCATTGGTTGAACTCACTTTGTTAGAGGGATGGCTGAGAGAGAGCACTGATTTAACTCACCTTGTCAGAGAACAAGTGGCTGGTTGAGCTGATCTTGTTAGAGGGATAGCTGGAAGAAATCAATTGTTGAACTCACCTTGTCAGAGGGATGGTTTGGAGAGATCACTGGTTGAATGGTAGTTTGTTGGATGGTAGGAAGTGGGCGGGGGATGGATTAGTGACTGGTTGAGCTCACCATGTTAGGGGGATATTTCGGAGAAATCACTGGTTGAACTCACCTTGTTAGAGGGATGGTTAAACACAGAAATGGTGTTGGGAGAGATGAACGGCTCTTCTACCAGAATCAACTCCACTGACTTGCTGATCTTAGCCCGGATTGTTCTCTGTAAATAAAAAGCACACTAATAAAGTATAAATCTTTCAATAAATACAGATCTCACTGAAAGCCGCTGAACTCTGCTTTACGCCAGGAAAGCAAAAACAAAAAATATCCATATACACTTTTACATATTTATTTGATGGTTGTATGTTGTCATTTTCAGTTATTTGTCACTTATGGCGGTCATTTTAGTAAGTGCATAAAACTGCAGTGCCCAAGGTAAACCACCAACCTTTGGTAAGTTACTGGTGTACGAAAGTTATCCAATGCTCAGTTTTCTTCTGAACCCATCACATGAATGTTTGTCAGATACAAGCCTAACAGAATGCAATCAAATGTTATCAGAAACCAGAAATAACTTAACTACTCACATCAAAGCGAATTCCCTGCGAGTTGAAGTAACTGGTGTCATATCTGCTTATAGAGGCTGACAGAACAACCCGGCCTGGCTTGCCAAACACATTCAGCTTCTGGTAGGCTGAAAGAGAAATACAATACATTATTTCACGTTGTAATGTAAACAAAAGATCAGGGCCTTACTTTATCTCTTTAAGTTGCAACTTGGGTATTTTGAGATGTTACATATTTAATTATACTGTAATTTCATAACACACACATGCATCTTTCACCTATATAGCCTTTGAACCAAACAGTGACAACAGAAATCCATCACACAGCAGTGACATAACACTCTAACAATCACATTACCTCTCCAAGGAAAGACTGCATCACACAGCATTTATCCATAATACACAAGTTAACACAACATCACATTATGAACCTTTAATAAATCACTGTCAAATTTCGCTCAAGATTTCAACCAAAGTTATTCAAACCTCTGACTTTTTTCGCTCCGCTTTCCATGACAGTAGTTTCCAAAAAGACATCTGGGGGTGTGTCTAGGTCTAGTAAGGATGTGTCTGATATCTTCCAATCAACAGCCAGTGAGGAGAAGTTGTCAAACTTGCGACCCTTGCTGTCATACACAGAGACTAGGAGATCAGCCCCTTTGTGGCAGTGGACAGGAATCTGAAATAACAACAACAACAACAACTCAGGATGTCTGTGTAATACAAGTCATACTGCAACTGTGATTGCGGTCACATCATGATAGTGTTTGTAATAGCAGTTATACCATCATGGTATTTATATCATCAGACACACCATGAAGATAGTGTTCATAATGTAGTCACACCACAAGGAGTACATCTGTAAAATTTATCTCACAATTAAGGCAGTGTTCGTAATATTAGTCATACCATGAGTGTCTGCAACATCAGTCATACCAGGAGTGTCAGTGTCATCAGTCATACCATGATTGTTTGTAATATCAGTCATACCAAGCGTTTGTGTAATATCAGTCATACCATGATTGTTTGTAATATCAGTCATACCAGGCGTTTGTGTAATATCAGTCATACCATGATTGTTTGTAATATCAGTCATACCATGATTGTTTGTAATATCAGTCATACCAGGCGTTTGTGTAATATCAGTCATACCATGATTGTTTGTAATATCAGCCACACATAACTATAATGGTAATAATAACATTGGTCATAGATCAGTCAAACTGCAGACTTACTGGTTGACTGGGGTCCTGGGATATAGGGCATGGGGGTAGAGTGATGCTGTAAGGCCGGAGCTGAGGCGACAACTGTAGAGATACAGGGGTCACACAAGCAAATCTGAAACACAATATTCACGTTAACACATTAGGACAGTTCATCAAGTTATGGCAAATTTTGAACCTCTTCACCCATAGAAAAGCAGGGGTGGGATAATTGTATGTCCTAGCAATTAAAAGACAAGCAGCATAACCACTTTGCTTTAGTATCAAACCTTTGGCCTACCCTGTTGAGAAAGAGGACATAACTACTGTTGAGCTTTCGGTTTCCAAATCTTGAGGCAACATCAAAAAAAAAAAGAGGACATATATGCTGATATTTCTATGTTTTCATTTTGAAAACCATTTGGCTAACAGACCAGACATAGGTGTTGATGGTTTTCATTGCTATAGCTAGGTTTTCATTTTCCAAACCATGTAGCATACTCACTGTATGGAAGACTTGGCTGCAGCTGGGTATTCATTCTTCAGAGTCTTTTGATTTCCAACATTCAGAGTTAGTTTCTGAAAACCACAAAGTATTTACTTATCCATTCGTCTCAGGTTTTACGCCGTACATAAGAATATTTCACTTATACCACCAGCATTATCTTGAGAGGAAACTGGGCAGAGCAGGGTGGAAACAAACTGTAGGTTGCAGTCAGACCTTCCAACGTTCAACAAGAGAGGAAGTCAGCATGAGCTTGACATGAACTCACAGCAACCATTATTGGTAGGAGCCTACCGGGTCAATGTGCTGACACACTAAAGGACACAGAAGCTCCCGCAAAAAGTAGGCCATATGATCTCGCCTGAACAGAGCTCAAGGATCATGACAAAAAGTGTTCTTCTGTGTGAACTGTCAAACAAGCTCACAGTCAAAGGGAAGATAGACTGAGCTACAATCACACCTGATTTTACTCCCTCCCTAAACTAATAATAAAATTCTTTCACCTCCTACACAGGCTGTGGGCGTGGTGCGCGAATGCTGTCACAGTTATCTTGTGCACAAGATGCTGGCACTGCTGCACATACACTGTACTGTTTACATATCTGGCGAATCAGCTCTGCTGTGACAACACGCTAAGCACGCTGATATAAATGCGTGCTACTTTATATGTCCAGTCAGACCATTTACAGCTAGAAACAAATTGCAAACCTGCTTGTTTTTGATAAATTCCCATGACTTGCTCTGATGGTTACAGGTAATTTAACCAGTAATCCATGCATTTGTTACTTGTGGTAGATGTACTAGTCTTTGTTACTTGAATGAAAGACAGAGCTATGGAAACTGGAAATATCTTCTCTCGGGTCTGCACTATCGGCGAAATTCGATAATTATTTGTATTTCTACCTGACAAGTACAGCTAATTTTATCACTGCGATCTATGTACCAATAATAAATCAGTTTGCATTCCTCTGTATCATCTGTAAATGGTGAAATGAATTTTGTATCAAAATTAATTGATTTCATGTGGTCATATAAAGCGTTTTCTGGAAACAATGCACTTATATATATATATATATATATATATCTATCTATATATAGTGTAGCAAACATATTTTATAATCATACACTTTATTCAGGTGAACAGTTTTTTCCTTTCACTTTACCTGTAAACTCTCATTTTAATCTGAAGCTGCGCAAAATAAACGTTCCCAAATTGAGGGATTATTTTACAAATGTAATTAAATATAATGCTAATAACATAAACATACATGCAGGAAATAATCAATGCTTAATTGTGCGTCAAGTCTTGTCTGTCAGACCCTCTTATGTCCATGAACAAAAGAAAACAGGCATTTAAAACAAATGGAGGTGGTGAAAAATGTTCTGTATTTGCACATGTAAGTGGTGCATTCATGTAAATGGCGGACCGTAACTACTGAGATAAATCCCAGAAAACATCTGAGCAATTTTGAGGACAGCTCTCTTTATGCCTAGCTGATAGTCGCCACACACCAACTGTGACCACAAACAGAGGTTTAAAAGACACACAGCAGCTGGCCACAGGCAGAGGGTAAACTAGAAAATAATCTGATCTCCTATGGGTTCAACAACATGTATGAATGGTTTCCTTCGATAATTTATCTGGTTGGCTGGCCACTGTCTTTGATTGCACTTCGACTTGTGTCTTCATTTTGTTTTGCAAAATCAGGGTTTTAAGGCCTCTATGGTTATAAAAGAAGACTTGTCCTTCCTTATTTGTAAATGATTTTGTTGTTGTTTCACCTGCTAATGCTGTAATGGCAGCATGACTGACTGACCTTTCATACAAGTCAGCAGTCTGTAGGCCTAATTTACCGTGTAAAACCTTGATGAGAATTCATACACCCATGTAACTGGCACAGGGCTTTGTAAGGCATGAAAATGTTGGTAAAAGTGCACCAATTACATGTGTGAATGCAGCATGTCTCGCAAAACACCGTAGTAAGCCATCTATCGAAGATCACACGATCAAAAAAAAGAAAAGAAATTTAATTCTTTGGTCGCATGTACGACCAGTTAGTCGTTAACTTTAAGACCTGAATTTTATTTTACCACGTGAGCCATCTATCAAAGTTCACACGATCAATAAAATGAAATCTGCAGATGAAATTGCTAACTGTGAGTGCAGACTGTGTGGATTGAAAGTTGCTGAAGCTTGTAGCTAGCAGTCAGATTGCTGAACTAAACAGAACAATCTGGAACCACAGAAGTTGGTCGAATGTATTCGCGAGGTTAGGTAGAGACTCAAAAAGCTTCTTGTTTGTCATGTTTGATTTTAACCGTCCCTGCTATACCAAAAAGGCCTTCTCAGGTCTAAATCAACACATTTGGTCAGAGATTTTCCTGCAAAGGAGGAGTTTTGAGAAGTTCTAATTGAATTGATGTAAAATTTTGATTATTTCTTTTCAAAAACAACATAAATTGAATAAATATAACCATTTATTGATTTTTTTAATTCAATCTACCAACCGAATACTGGTTGGTCCAGACGACTTCTGTAAACCCCTGATATTGTGAGCGTTTACTTATATTTCAGATAATGTGGCAGGCGGCGTCTCCAGTTTTGAGAGCAAAAGCTGTCAAGTAATTAGTTTAGCTCATAGATTGTCAATCAAAAGTGAAACGTGTTACAGCTGCAATTTGATTGTGTAGGCTTGTAGCTTGACTGGTAAAATAGTGAAAAAAAACTGATATCTCTAATTGGCTGCCGATGTAGTATTTTGACAAGCAGTTGTTGTCTACCTAATCAAGTACATACTTAGATATAATCCTTGAAGTTTAATTATATTTTGAGACATTAATTTCATTTGTTGGAGTATGTCAAGTAGACCATTCACTGGTAATGCCAGGCGGCCAGACACATAAATTTAAACAACATCACAAGTCTGACAGTGTCACTAACTGCCTGGCTTGAAATCAAAAGGGCGTGTGCATTCCTGAGTTACTCCTGCATACATATACCCTAAAAGCTGGTGGGACAAGTGGGAGTGGGGAAGCAAATAGACTGAGAGGGCGGGGAGTGCATTGTAGCGCCAGGAAACCTGTAAAGTGCACCAGTGACGAAAACAAAGCTGCACATGCATATCCAGGATAGGCGATCATAGCTGGCACGGTTTCTGTCTCCTGTGTAACAAGCGGGAACAAATAAGCTGTGCTTACAGTGGATCTTGCAGTCTTAATGCAGAAAATATTTCAGGATTGGACAACTGAATCTTTCTACTCTTTGAATCATTCATGTCTGTATTAGCATCAGACGAACAGTCATATAGAGGGGAGTCCAATGTGTTGAGTTTACCACTTAAATACGATAGATAAATAATTTTTCCCCATAAATGTTTTTTGCATGTGTTAATGATTTTTTCTAAGAATCACATCGGTTCACTTCCAAACAAGGTATAGCTCAAGTAAGGAAGAGCCCTACCAAGGGATAACTCAAGACGGGGACAGATTAAGCCAGGCATGGCTCAAGTAGGGGATAGCCCAAGCAAGGATAGCTCAAATCTGGGACAGCTCGAACAGAGGACAGTTCACCGTCCTGCAGATTGCTCGCAGCCTCTGTGTGAACTGTTTCGGTTAGATTATTGTTGTAGAGTAAGTCAGAAAAAATTCCATATCAAACTGAACAGCACTTAAAAAAAGACCTTTATCATTACATAACCTGCAAGTCAAGACTGTTCTTGTTTAGTTTTTTGTATTACCCTTTGATTTTACCTGTTCTCCAAGGTCACGACAGAGGACATGAAAGATGTGGAAGCTTCCTGAAAACATCACCAGACAAACATGAGCAGAGAAACATCACCTTAGAAAATCAGCACAAAAATGTCCCCAAATAAATGCGACGAACACATGGAACAAAGCAGATTTAACATTAAACACTATTTTGGTGACACTGTAGCTATATCACAGTGAGAAGGTAGAACAGGAGACAGTAAAGTGATAATGAGAACATCCAAAAACAAAGACAGACAGACAGATGTTCTCCAAACCAGCTAAAATTACAGAAATGTCAGGTAAAATCTGAAAACCAGATTTACATCTTTAAAACATATAACATTCTAAAATATGCAGGAAATTCTCTGAATAAAGCAAACTTATTAGGAGATTATCAAAAATCACCGAGAGAGATCACTAAACAAAGACGACTCAGGGAACATTAAAGTTTAGGTACAAGTACATGGAACTGAAATTAAAACCCACAGGCAATCATTTTAAATCAGATTCACTGTTATGTGCTGGATGAGATTTCTCAGGAGCACAGATACTGATCTTTAAATCACTTGTGTAAGGAATATACTAAGTAAGACAAAGTCTGACAGAGGTCTCATTGATACTCTACAAACCACAGAACAGACACCAAGATGTCTTCACTGTTTTAAAACTACATGAAACAGTTCATTTCAGCAAAAGACTATTAAAAGACAAGATGCCTTCATAGTACATGCACAAGGAACCATGACATTTTTATCTGACACAGCATCTACCAAAGCTAGATGCACTAGCGTGTAAATCTGCTCACATAAGCCTCAACACAGGCACTTCCACACATATCCCCTGAATGATTACCCATACACCACCTGAATGATTACACATACACTACCTGAATGATTACCCATACACCACCTGAATGATTACCCATACACTACCTGAATGATTACACATACATACACTACCTGAATGATTACCCATACACTACCTGAATGATTACCCATACACCACCTGAATGATTACACATACACTACCTGTGAGTGATAACAAATTCAGAAGGCATCATTCATATAACCCTCTGCTCAGAGGACAGCAAAATTATGTCTGAATTAGTACTACAGCCCTTGCAAGCGATAACTGAAATAGGTACAGATCAACCAAAGGACAACCCAAACAAGGGATAGCTGAAATAGGGGACAGACCAAAGATAGGATGGCTCAAACCTGGAACAGACCAAACAAGGGATAGCTGAAATAGGGGATAGACCAAAGATGGGATGGCTCAGACCTGGAACAGACCAAACAAGGGATAGCTGAAATAGGGGATAGACCAAAGCTGGGGTGGCTCAGACCTGGAACAGACCAGCAAGGGATAGCTGAAATAGGGGATAGACCAAAGATGGGGTGGCTCTGGAACAGACCAAGCAAGGGATAGTTCAAGTAGAGGAGAGCCCAAACAAGGTATAGCTCAAGTAAGGAAGGGCCCTACCTAGGGATAACTCATGACAGGGATAGATTAAGCAAGGGATAACTGAAGTAGGGGATAGCCCAAGCAAGGATAGCTCAAATCGGGGATGCTCAAACAGCTTGAAGAACAGTTCAAGGTAGGGCACAGCCCGAGAAAGGGATAGTTCAAGCACAGGATGCCGCAAAAAGTATGGCATAGCCCCAGCCCAAGACAGAACACAGAAACCTGAGGGTCAAACAGTATTTGAAAAAGATAATTTTTTTTTTGTTTTTTGTTTTGGTCACAGTTTGTTTATGCCTAACCTTCAATCTTGGCAGCATGTAAGCTGATGTTGTCCAGAATAATCAATGCAAATGCAGACATGACAATGGAGATGTGCAGCTCATAGGCTCCCTGGAGATGCACTTCTGATCAAGCATTTATATGGCTAACCATCACTCAGATGAGAGCACTTACTCTTATTTCTGAGCTAAACAGCAGTCCATTCTATCTACATGTAAAAGCTCAATCTTTCTTAATCTCTTTCAGAAGAAAATCCTCCTTATTATAGTATTTGATTTTTCCCCCCAAAACTGATAATTACACAGAACAAAAACCATTCACTTTACATTCTTGAAACTGTTATTTCAAATGGCAAAATGCATTAGCAGTGCCACTTGGATCAACATCACAGCAGCATAAATATGAACTTCTCAGAACACCTCCAAAAAATATCTTAGACTTCACAAATAATCAAAAACATTTGTATTAAAATACCCTCCCTTACAACTAGCATGTAGTGAAGCTTATTGCTGAAAGGACCGTTTCACACTATTAGACACCCTAATTCCTCAACCTGTTCACATATAAAAAGAGCAACCTTCAGTGCAATTTATGCACTGTTTTTACTTTGATTTTGGAGACAAAACAACATTGGATGAGTTTGCCAGGTTCAGGACTTTGCAAAAAGTAAAATTTCACCAGTTTACACAGAATAATGTCTGAATAAATATCTTGCAAACCTGCGAAACGATTGAGGAATTATGGTAACAGTAAAGCCTATGTCATCCAGTAAACCAAGCAAAGTTTACCAGCTTCCTCCAACTGAATCAAAGGTTCTGAAAGGTTAACACACATACTTAAATACATGTTGTCAAGTAAGCAATCAATACTAAATACACAAAACACAAGGACATAAACACTCACACAGAAAAAACACTTCTGAAACTGAATGAATGAAACTATCAGACACATTTATAAGTAAAATGCAAGATCATGTTTCAACACTGGTTTTTCAAACTGATAAGACAGCGGTACTGAAGTACTGACTGTAAACCATCAAGGCAATTCTTGGTTGTTCCTGACTAATTCAATAAATTCCCCATGGTTTTCTATCCTGACAGGTGCGCAATACTTACTCTGTATTCCGTAAGTGTTCACTTGCTCCAGGGTCACCAAATCTTCTTTCTCTGCAGATACTGCAATGTACAGAAATTTGTACATTGTATTAAAAATTTTCGCATTTTTTCACACATCCATGCATGTTTATAGCCAGTTTTGTTCACTTCTGCAATGTTTTTGCAAGTGTGCATTTGCTTGAACTTCCACAAAGAGAAAACATTATACAATTTAGATCACACAGAACAGGAGGCTCCCTGGGTCAGATTGAATCATGCACAATGGGTCTATGGTTATAACGTGGAAACAAATGAGTAAGGCCACTGTGCTGAGTGCAGGCAACAAACTTACAGTCCTGGTGGAACCGAGATGGATCAAAACTTCAGTCTTGTAATGTGTCATGGCATGCAGACAACAAACTTACAGTCTTGGTGGAACCGAGATGGATCAAAACTTCAGTCTTGTAATGTGTCATGGCATGCAGACAACAAACTTACAGTCTTGGTAGTACTGAGATGGATCCAGGACCCAAGGTAAAGGACCACCTTCGAAGAGAACCTCTTTAGAGGAGCCAACGGCCACCACAGCTACCTTCTCTGGATCAACAGGCTGACATAGAAAAATAAATTAATAAAAAAAATAAACAAAAAAAAAAAGTTCAGAGGCTTACACAAGCTGCTGTGCAAAACCACAAAATGAATCCACACACCAAATCTTATCAAAACTGTAAAATATTTGATGATTTGATATTAAATAGTTATTGCAAAGAAACCAACAACCAATCAGAATGGAAGTAATCGCTATATATCTAAAACTTATGCATGGTTCCAGCTGGTTTTTGAATTTAACCTGAGGATATACAAACAGAGCATTATGGAGAGACCCAAACTGAGTGTGAGATAAAAATTTCAGCTCATATTCACTTATGTTAACAGAACAAGAAACTAAAATGCTGATTTGTGGACTTCCTGATCCATAATAGCAAAAGATTTGTTTTTTTTCCTGTGTTCCCGAGAAAAGTTGTCCTGGAGTCTATTACATGATACCTGTAGAGGCTTATAAGCTGCTATGGTGACTGTTGTGTGAAGCTTGTTGCTGGTGCTGCTGTGTTCTACGGTCACTTCTGTGCTGCCCTGCTGCTTACCAGTGACCCACAGAGAGGCACAGCTACCCTCTATTGTCGGCGGACCCACTGAAATCGACATACAACACACAGATTGTGGATTGTTAATCTGCTCAGACCATAAGAACTAAAGCAATGGAAACAACCCACTTTACAACTGATAAGCGAGACACGTTTACTTACTTGATTTTATTTAAAACTGCTTAAAGAATTTTCCACTTACGTGAAGGCTGTCAGTATTATGGGTGAGCGAAACAGGAGTGCAAAACCAGAAACCTTTGGCAAGTTATTGACAAACTTTCCCCAAGTGACACACAAATATGCAAACCATATTGGTGGAAGACAACTGGTCTTCAATGAGCATTAGACTGTGAATACAGCCACGTGAGTGTCGTGGACACGTTACTGTCACCAAGACCATGGAACACATCTGGAGGGGTAATTTATGACCAAATGACAAATAACATTTAACAGACTTATTAAAACTACGCTCTACCGGGAGAGTTTTCATGTGGTGTGCATGAAGCATGGGTTTAACAGCTGACAAACAATTTATAAATGTACACTTTATTTCTACCTACCTTTACTGTCTGAGAACACGGCGTTGTCAGAGAAGGTGATGTTAAACTCCAGCAAGTGACAGTCGGTCATGGCTATGTTTTCACCTGTTCAAAAACAAGTAATGAATAACCGTGACAATTAACAATCCATTTAGTAATTATTCACTGATCAATCTGATTAATATACCATGCTATATCCAAGAATTTTGCACTTTTTGACAGCCAGTTTAATAGACTGTGAAGTCAAATATCGGCTAGTGCCTGACAGACCTTCTCATTAAAGCAAGCTGAATCCTGGCCTGTAACTTAAAAGAAATTCTTGCGTCAATTGGCTCGTGTCAAACCAACACTAAAGGCAAAACAGAGAACAGAAGACCTGGTCCAGTAATTAAAATCTCGCCTGTCTTTCTGTGCATATCATTCCCCAGGCAAAACTATAGTTCTAAATATCGACTTTTTACTGGCGTTCATGAGGCATAGTAGAAGGAACAGTGAGCTTTCTTCTTCTCTCATACAGTACACACGAAGCTGTTGATGTGTAATTGATAAACAATTCAAGGAGACTTGTGATTTTAACAATAATGGAGGTGAGTGATATCTATCGCAGCACAGAACCTCCTATTGCATATACTCTAATCCTCTATATATACATGAAGTATACACTTTATATATCACACACAATAATCTTATATTTAACTGTTTCAATGACTACATAACTTTGATTTTGATTTTAACCTTCGTGTAAGGAGTAGACGGCCAGCGGCAGCTTCAGCACTGTCTTAATCTCTGCCTCCACGGGCGATGGTAGGAAGGTCATCGACTGCGGGGGTAACACATGTACCTGACAACATAAATAACTGGCTTTTACACCTTATGATCGAAGACAAGGTGTGAGACCATTCATTCAGACATCCATAACAATGGTCCAAGAATTAGCTTTCACAGATCCATTTCAAGGTCAGAAAACCAAGACTCATAAATCCAATACCAGATCTGAGAACCAATCTTCACAGATCCAATATGAGGTCTGAAAACAAACATTCACAGATCCAGCAACAGGTCAGAAAAACAACCCTCACTGATCCAATGCAAGGTCTGAGAACCAACAATAAATCCAACAAGAGGTCTGAGATCTAACCTTCATATATCCACAAGGTTGGAGAACAATCTTCATAGTTCCACTTCGAGGGTGAGGAACCAACCTTCATAAATCCAAAATGAGGTTAAAGAACCAGCCTTCTAAGATCCAAAATGAGGTCAGAGAACCAACCACAGATCCAATTTGAGGTCCAACATGCAACCTTCATAAATCCACTACAAGGTGGAAGAATCAACCTTCAAAGATCCACATCGAGATCAGAGAACCAATATGAGAATCAACCTTCACAGAGCCTGTATGAGACTTGAGAATCAACTGTCAGATTCAGTATGAGACTTGAGAATCAAACGTCAGATTCAGTATGAGACTTGAGAATCAACTGTCAGATTCAGCATGAGACTTGAGAATCAACTGTCAGATTCAGTATGAGACTTGAGAATCAAACGTCAGATTCAGTATGAGACTTGAGAATAAACTGTCAGATTCAGTATGAGACTTGAGAATCATTTGTCATACACCCAGTGTGAGGCTTGTAAACCTGTGAGAGTCTTGAGAATCAACTGAGGCCGTCACAGAGAACCTATGAGACTTGGAAATCAATCATCATACAGAAAGTATCAGACTAATAAACCAACCTTCATAGAGCCTGTATGAGGCTTGAAAATCAACCGTAAGATCCAGTATGAGACTTGACGTTCAACTGTCGTCACACACCCAGTGTGAGACTTGTGAATCAACCGTCATACACCCAGTGTGAGACTTGTGAATCAACCGTCATACACCCAGTGTGAGACTTGTGAATCAACCGTCATACACCCAGTGTGAGACTTGTGAATCAACGGTCACACATCCAGTGTGAGACTTGTGAATCAATCGTCATACATCCAGTGTGAGACTTGTGAATCAACGGTCACACATCCAGTGTGAGACTTGTGAATCAATCGTCATACAGCCAGTGTGAGACTTGTGAATCAACCGTCATACACCCAGTGTGAGACTTGTGAATCAACTGTCATATAGCAAGTAAACCTTAGAATAAACCTTCTACATAACCAGTATGAGATCTGAGAATAAACCCTCTACACAGTCAGTATGAGACATGAGAATAAACCCTCCAAAGAGCCTGTATGAGACTTGTGAACCAACCTTCATAGAGCCTGTACGAGACTTGTGAACCAACCTTCATAGAGCCTGTATGGGCGTGATTCTTCATATCAGCGGCGGTTATTATGGTACTTCCTACTGAGCCTGTACTTATCTCTCCTCGCACTGTAACCATGGAGATGCTGGAGTGGGTGGAGCTCCACACATACTCTCCACTCCCTCCAGATGCCTGAAAATAGGGAAAGCTTCCATTTTGTATTATACTGTCTACACGTTCAAGAAACAAATTCATCAAGAGTGAGTTTCATGAATAGCTGCGTGTCTAAATTTATCAAAGCGAACTTGTTTACTCAGAACTTTGTGGGCATCTACTGTGAGCAACCATTGAGGGCTCACCTACTAAATAAAAATAAATAAAATAATGAATAAAAAATCTTTACTGAGCTCTGGGGATTGCAACAAATAAATACTAGTCCACCAGTGTCAAGTGTAGCCGACATTTAAATATAATACATCTAAACAAGTTAACATTGCTTCCATTATATTATAGCTTGGCAGGGCTATTTGACCAGAAGTTCTGAAGAGGATTTTATTCAAAGAGAGTGCTGTCGTCTTGTCTCAGTCAGAGTGACTGAGTCGTTCATGGGTCCTGGAGACCATACAATGACATTTCCCTATATGTAACTATTCAGTTACACTGACATATTAACCACTATCACCATAGAGCTAAACCCACCTTAAGCTGGTACTGGTAGCTAATATGTACTGGGCTCCAGGAGAAGTACAAGACTGTCGGTATAACAGTTATGGGATCATAGATCTCCACCTCTTGGGAATGTCTCAGTACTGGGGTCACTGGATGCTCTGTCCCATCCTGTGAAACAGACAAGTTGTATATACAGTAAAACTTGTGTCAACCAAAAATGTCGCTTTTAACAAGATATCAGTGAGTGGAAGTTTCCATGTACAACAGCAGCAAAAAAAATCACTTTCTGATAACAGCGGTGGGTGGGAGTTGGCTACCAGCATGCTCTGACAGATTATACAGTGAGGATTAACATGCAATGGATACAATGGGTACTGGAAATACCTGTACGTAACCACAATGGAGATGGAGATAAAAGTGGACTTAAAAGCATTTACCCATAAAAAATTCAACTTGTACAAACAAAATATGCATACTTTTCTATAATTTTTTTTTAGCCTTCACTGGTTATACACAAAACATTCTTATATAAGATTGAACTGCTTACACACATAATTTATGGTAAAAATTTTCATAAGAAAAATATTTCAGATTAAAGGTTGAAAACAGTTAAAGGTGTGATCACCAACATACCTCATCACATATGTGGCAGACATCCTGATTGACAGGTGCAAGAGCTGGAGACAAACACACCATATGACTAGTAAACTGGGGCTTTATATGAAAGCCTGCTCCTCTAATCTGTCCAAATAGTACATACCTGCTTTCTTATAGTAGTAAGTGCTCCATCCACTCGAGTTAATCCCCTTTTGAGAGCTTTGACATGATGGAAAGTACCATTGTTTGTGGAAAAAGTGACTTCTAAATACATGTCCTGAAAACTTGATTTGATGAGGACATTCTGTTGACAGAACGAAATACAACATTATTATACAATCTGTATGAATTCACAAACTAACCAAACTCAACTTCACAGGTTACAATTAGCTGAAAATCAACACACATGCATGCAGGGATAATTGATGGATAATGCTTCCAAATACAGGTACAGTATAATATGCGAATTAGTTCGCTCATCAAATGAGGTCAGTTTTACAGGTGAAGGAAATTAAAGTGCCTGTAATAAACCACCCTCTCCCTCCCCTTTACCAAGTTACTGACAAATTTTTCCTTGTGTGACACAGACATGCAAACCCCTACTGGTGGAAAAGAAGTGGTGTTCAACGAACCTTTGACTCAGCAAATGGTTGGACGAGTGTTGTCCACCATTAATTGTCACCAAGGCACTTCAACCAGAGCAGGGAAATGTACAAATTTCCCACACAAAGTGAAACCTCATATCATATGAAATCTATGTATTTCACCAGAAAGATTTCAGATTACATGTATGTAAAAAACCAAACCATCTGGCTGTGTGCAAGTAACCAGGCCACCTGACTGTGTGCAAGTAACCAGACTACCTGACTGTGTGCAAGTAACCAGACTACCTGACTGTGTGCAAGTAACCAGACTACCTGGCTGTGTGCAAGTAACCAGACTACCTGGCTGTGTGCAAGTAACCAGACTACCTGGTTGTGTGTAAGTAACCAGACTACCTGGCTGTGAGGAAGTAACCAGACTATCTGCCTGTTTATCTGTGCACATAACGAAGCTATCTGTCTATGTGCTCAAGTCACCAGACCATCCTTCAGATTTTGTGAGCAGGAAGTAAGGAGCTTACGTCTGAGGGATAAAGTTTGTGGCTGTCCTTGTCATAGACCTCCATCAGAATGTCATACTCTCTGCCAGTCTCCAGCACCCATTTCCTAGTTGGCAGGACAACAAATGCTGAAAGCACAAACACTACCCCATGAGTCGTAATTGACACCAGATATGATCTAAATAACACAACAGCAACAATGATGATTTGTCAGCCCTTGAGCATAATGCATGTGATTGCTACTTCATTCTATTATTAGACTTCCACATAGTTGTCAAATATATCACACAACAAAGGGCACATTGGGATATAAATCAACAGTATGATTACAATGTCAAGTTAATAAGGTATATATAAAATATGTGTAGAAACTCACAATTTCAAATTATAAACCTGATCCCCTACTGGGCTGACAGCTGGGAGAACATCTCCTACACCTAAATGTATGAGCAACATGGCTGAGGCAAATCAGAGAAGACTTACCCATGTAGTTGGGGTTGACCACGTGAATAAGGGCTGATGGCTGGGAGAACGCCTCCTGCACCTTAATGTCTGTGTAATATGGCTAAGGCTCATGAGAAAAGACTTACCCATGTAGTTGGGGTTGACCACGTGAATATGGGCTGACGACTGGGAGAATGCCTCCTGCACCTTAATGTCTGTGTAACATGGCTATGGCAAATTAGAGAAGACTTACCCATGTAGCTGGGGTTGACCACGTGAATAAGGGCTGACGGCTGGGAGAATGCCTCCTGCACCTTAATGTCTGTGTAACATTGCTAAGGCAAATCAGAGTGCACTTATTACAAAAGCAGACACAGAGCAAGCAACATAGCAGGCTGGAGGTGGGGAATTAATGAAAGTGTAACAAATACTATAATGTAAGTAAGTCATCTTTATCCCCTAATGTTTAAACAACATCTAAAAGATTAAAGCACAAACACTATTGCCTTTCCCGAACATAATATATTTAATTTAACTGTGGATATAATATCTTCTCTTCAAATAAGTTGTCAAGAGAGAAATTTTGCTAAAATCGACAATCCATGACATCTGGTCACAAGATGTTCAATCAAATCGTCCATCCAGAAATTAAGCACACAATCATTAAATTGTTGGAATTACATTTTTACTTCATTCCAATAGCCTCACATATACTTGTTAACAGAGTGACTGAACCGTACTTAATCTAAAAGAAATTGGTCAAAATAAAGGATACTCCTGTCCACAAGGACAATCTCTGTTGACCCGATCTCGAGTCCAGTGGCCGTCGAGGTTTCCACATTCAGACTGCAGATCTTCCCATCCTGGACATCCAGGTAGTACTGAGAGGACGGCATTGTAATCCCTGATAACAACACCCAGCAAAACACAGTTAACATCTTCATCCATTAACTTCAAAAAGGATGGTTCCAACTTCCGTCATCCTTTCCAAGAGTGCAAATTAAGCCATCCTACCTTTAAACAAAATGATTTAATGGACGTATTTAAAAATTTAAAAAAAAAAAAAAAAAAAACCTTCCATACAAGCAGCAATATTTATGGTATGCTTTGCCACTGGTTCAACAGTACAAAGGTTAGAACTGCTGACTGATGTGGCTTTAGAGCCTGCATTAACAGGCTCCCACTTTCTTTCTAAGATCTGAACATTCACACTCAAGAAGAGCCATTCTGGTCACGTACCCACTATGATGTTTTTCTTCACCATCTCCACCTTGTATTTGACATCGGAGAAACGAAGAACATAGGCGTCTGGCGGGCTGATCAGCAGGTTAGCCCGGACCACCAGCCTCACGGACGAAGTCTTCACATGCTGGGGGCAGAGAATAAAAATGCTGGTTAGCAAGGAGGTGAAACCAGGAGCATTTAACTCTTCCCTCACGGTCACAATGGTATTCATCCCAGTCTTCAACAAGTTCAACCCGTGAAGTACAACTTCTGATGCAGCTTGAAAACTGCATTATTTACTTATCTATTTGATTCTTGTTCAATGTTTAAATAGGGTTCTGCCCAGTGTGAGAGAAATATTCCTGAGAACAGCATAAAACACCTATCAAATAAATACATTAATTTAATGCCCAGACATAATACATAAAATTTTTAAGACTATGATGTATTGTTCCTGTAGAGATCCATATGAACTTCACAGAAGTCTTAAATACACCATTCCAGATAATTCCTCTAACATGCATTGCGTCTGTGGTTGAATTTGCCCAGGACTTGGGTATGAGCCTGGATGGCATGAAACTGCCAAAAGGTTAACCAATCTTAATCAGGCAGGAGACCTGCTTACCGAGCTTTAATTATCTGATTATTGCTTAACCCCATACTCAAGAATTTTTCACTCACATGAATGGCGGCCAGTTTCATATGTGAAGAAAACCAGCATGCCCAGAGTGAATCACCAATCTTTGGCATGTAACTGACAAACTTTCCACATGTGATGTACAAATAAGCACACACCGTATTTGTGGCATAAAAGTGACCATCAACAAATGAGGTCACACAAGGACCAAAGCTCATTCTTTTCTGTATGGCCTCGGCCTATTCAGGCTCACATTGCATCTGATAACATGTTTCAATGAGACTTCCGTAACACATGGTATGGCCCTATATAAACCCTACTCACACTGACGGCCATGTCTTTTTCATCATGTGGACGTGTAGACAGTACAATAACAAACCCCCCAAATGGGTAGTAACCCTATTCTGAAGGGTTTGACAAGGATGGTTTTCCCCATAATGTCTATGGGTCATGACAAAGAAGCTGTCCAGACATCGCCACAGGCACAAAATCTGCCACAGGCCAAAAACCAGCCTCACGTCCTTGTAAAAAGTCTGCTCTGTCGCCCTTTAAGAAGGGTACACTAAAGCTTGTATTATTCACGTGGCTGCAAGAGCCTAGGCCTAGCTGAAGGAGACATTTTGGCCTTACAGGACAGAATTGGCATCAGGTCCCTAGAGGACATATTGGACAGGTTGCTTGAAGTTGCCTTGCCCAAACAGGCCTGCTATGACAGACCTGACAAGGCAAGTTCTGATGCTGGCCACTTGAGCTCTGCACTCAACTCAGAGACGAGGAGGACTTGTTTGCCAATGCTGTGTTGTTCAAGCAACAACAACAACAGGAACAGCCGAACAGCAAGGCTTTGGATTTCAAAGAAATTTTAGCTATATCTGAGGCAAGTAGTGTTTCTCCAGGTTCTAAGATAGCACATTTTGTGGCAAAAGCTGCCACTAGACAGACAAACGTGCTAATGCTTACAGGAAAGCACCCAATACCTAGTAAAAGTGAAAGGCTGTTACCACCGCGCATTAATGCTGAAATGTGGGCTTCGTTGAATGCTGCCTCCAAATCAAGAGACATTTCTATAACCAAGCTGCAGGAACTGTTAGGCCATGGCATAACGGCCCTGGCATGCCAAACACAGGTCCTTTGTGTACCGAAACAAGAAATTAACAATGAAGAAAGCCAAGTGCTTTCTGGTGAGGCACTGTCCATCTTATGCAGCCTATTCTTCAGTATGTCCTATGCTCGCAGGCTGGGCGTAAAGCCCTGGATGGCACACAAATATACCTCCCTTTGCACACCGGATGCCCCAAGAACAAGACAGCCTATTCTTCAGTATGTCCTATGCTCGCAGGCTGGGCGTAAAGCCCTGGATGGCACACAAATATACCTCCCTTTGCACACCGGATGCCCCAAGAACAAGACAGCCTATTCTTCAGTATGTCCTATGCCCGCAGGCAGGGCGTAAAGCCCTGGATGGCACACAAATATACCTCCCTTTGCACACCGGATGCCCCAAGAACAAGACAGCCTATTCTTCAGTATGTCCTACGCTAGCAGGCTGGGCGTAAAGCCCTTGATGGCACACAAATATACCTCCCTTTGCACACCGGATGCCCCTACAACCGACAGCCTATTCTTCAGTATGCCCTACGATCGCAGGCTGGGCGTAAAGCCCTGGATGGCACACAAATATGCCTCCCTTTGCACACCGGATGCCCCAAGAACAAGACAGCCTATTCTTCAGTATGCCCTACGATCGCAGGCTGGGCGTAAAGCCCTGGATGGCTCACAAATATACCTCCCTTTGTACACCGGATGCCCCTACAACCGACAGCCTATTCTTCAGTATGTCCTACGCTCACAGGCTGGGCGTAAAGCCCTGGCTGGCACACAAATATACCTCACTCTGCACACCAGATTCCCCAACAACGGGACAGCCTATTCTTCAGTATGGCCTATGCTCGCAGGCTGGGTGTAAAGCCCTGGCTGGCACACAAATATGCCTCCCTTTGCACACCGGATGCCCCAACAACGGGACAGCCTATTCTTCAGTATGTCCTACACTCGCAAGCTGGGCGTAAAGCACTGACTGGCACACAAATATGCCTCCCTTTGCACACTGGATGCCCCAACAACCGGGCAGCCTATTTGGGGACAATGTAAAGGAGCGTGTCAGCGCAATTGTTAACATTTCCAAGATTAGCCGCAGAAGTACCATCCCAGATCGCAGTACCCTGGGTTTGGCCTGGGCTGGAGCACACGAGGCCAGTGCAGGGCGAGGTTTCGCCCATAACCGTCGTGGTACAGAAACTACAGGGGCAGATTACATGTGCAAACACAGCCTCAGACTGAAGAAAATAAAGGTAAGTTCCTGTAAGGCTGGAGGCAGGTTACGATGGAAAAAAACTAACCAATACTCTATGGGAACTACAGAATGCTGTTGGCCATAGAATTGAGTTTGTAGCTTTGTCTAATCAGAGAAACACACCCATCCCCATCAAAGCCTCAGCTAGGGAAACCTTGGAAGTAACTTTACAAATTGCCAACAAGGTGACTTCTTTGCATCTTTGGATCTTTTAGATGCTTATCATAGTATACCCATTTTTTTCCGAGCACAGGAAATATTTGCTGTTTCTCTGGCGGGGTATACTGTACCAGTATACTTGCTTACCCTTTGGTCTCACACCCTGTGTGTTCACGGAAACACTAAAACCAGTTTTTCCTTTCTTTCGTGCTAGTGGCATTAGATGCAGATATTTTATTGATGATTCACTGCTCAAGAATCAGTGTGTGTCTCAGTTAAGGAAATAAATTAACCTTGCTTGAAGTGTGTTCTCTCGGCTAGGTTTTTCTTATAAGGTCGAGAAATCTGTATTTCTGCTCACCCAAGATATTACTTACTTGGGTTTTGTAATTGACTCAAATAAAATTACTATATCTTTCTCTGAAGAAAAATTTTAGAAGATTATTGAATTGGCAAAGATTGTTTTATATTCAGAAAGGCTAACGGAAAGAGCAGTAGTTCGTCTCATGGGTACGTTTACATCAAGTCTTCCAGCAATTAAGTTGGGGGCTTTGCATTACAGAGCACTAGAACGAGACAAGATTTGAGGATTTCCTCAGCTCGGCTGAAGGATATAAAATGGTGGATACAGAAAAGTAGGCTCAACAATGGTACAAAAATTCGTAAGCCGGCTGTTGACATTTTGTTCAACACAGATTTCTCAAAAACTGGTTGGGGAGGTAGTTGTGATGAGTGTCAGGCAGCTGGCCGTTGGTCCCGCATGGAGGTTCGGAAACATATTCATGAGTCAGAATTGACTGCAATTTTCTTTGCTCTTAGGTCACTTGTGATTTCACGATATGAGGGTAAGCATGTGTAAATGGTTTCTGACAGCATGACTGCAGTAATGTCAATCATGTAGGTGGCAAAAAGTCTGAACTTTATGTCATAACATGTTCCATTTATGAGTCTGTAATATCAAAACAGATGTGTCAGTGCAAGGTTTATTAATGGTAAAGACAATGTCATTGCTGACGAGAGTCAAGAATGCTCAGCAATTCTACTAAGTGGATGCTTGATCAAGCAGTTTTTGCGAGTATCTGTAAATCTATCTTTGTGCCTGACATAGACCTTTTTGCTTCATGGTTAAACTGCCAAATGTTACGACATGTACTGTGGGGACTAGACCCTGGTTCTTTTATGGTGGATACCTTTGAATGTTCTTGGTCGAAATTTAATCTGTGCTGTTTTCCTACTTTAAGTTTGATCGGGAAGGGTGCTGGCAAAAATCAGTCGAGAAAGCTATTGTCGTCTTTCCATTCTGGCCTACTCCTCCCTGGTTTGCATGCATCACGCACACGATGACAGATTTTCCACTGATGCTCCTACAGCAGCAGCAGGTGCTTACCATCACGGGATCAGGGACAGAGCAACCAATGGGCCGGAAGCTAAGATTGGTCACTTGCAATGCGTCTGGCAGTTTAGGCTGCAGAACTTGTCACCAAATCATGGCAGAAATCCACCAACAGACCATATCAGCACTCATGGGACTGCTGGTATTTTTAGTGTTGTCCAAGGATTATCAATCCCACTGCGCCCCCTGCAAACTGTGTTCTGAATTATCTGGCCAAGCTGGCCTCGAGGGCAGCATATAGTGAAATGAATACACAACTTTCAGTGTTGTCACAGACTTTACTTCTCTGTGGATGCATGGTGGCTCAGGATGCATTACGACGCCTTGTGAAGACTGTGTTTGAGGGAGAGCCTCCAGTTCCTAGGTATACTCACACATGGGACATGAAAAAAGTTTTGCTTTATATGAAGTCATGTGTTCCTCTTTCCCAAGTTCCCTTAAGGAATTGACACTGACGTTGGTAGCATTGTTAGCTCTGGTTCTGGCAGAGCGAGTGCGAAGATTACAGGCCCTGAATTTGAGTGACATGAGATTGTCACAAGGAGAACAGAAATTCAGCTTCATTTTTTCTAAATGTCTTAAAACACGTCGATATGGCACTCCTAAGTTGGTGCAGTTAGCGAGGTACAGTGAGAACGACTTGTGTGTTTTTGAGATTTTAGTGATGTACACTAAGAACAAATCAGCTTCGTAATTCTGATCAATTGTTAATATCATTCAACTCTTTTAAACCTGTAAAGGTGCCTACTACATCAAGATGGCTGTGTAATGCGTTATCGCTGTCAGGTATTAACACAGATTTGTTTAAGGTGCATTCTTTTCATGGAGCAGCTCAAGCTCTCAGTTATGGTATTTCAGTCCGTGAGATTCTCAAAACTGCAAACTGGTCCAGTGTAAAAGTTTTCCATGATTTGTATTATCCATCAATTGTTGACACTGTTGAATCAGCATTCGATGTTTCTGTCTTATCTGAAGTATGTGATTTTTTTCAGATGCATTTGGTATGATCAGTAAGTTATACACCTCGAAATTGCAGTAGTTGTGTTGTCTGTTGCCATTTATCGCTAAACATGCAATGTGACCCCAAACAGTCCCTGGCCATACGCAAAAGAATTTCCCCTCTCATCCCAGCATTTCCAGAGAGATGTGCAGAATGAGAGAAATTCTTTGAGTATACAAGGCTGAGACCTTGAGAGGTCATACCCACCTGACTGGTATGTGAATTAATGGACATTCAGAGATTCTGGTAGCAAACTTCAGTTCATGGGTTGTGAACATCGAGTTTCCCTCCCTGTCCATTGACAACAGACTGTTCAATAAAGAGAGATGTACCTTCTGTACCTTCTACACGTCCACATGATGAAAAAGACATGGCCGTCGATGTCAGTAGAGTTTATATAGGGCCATACCACATGTTGCAGAAGTATCGTTCAAACACGGTATCATATGACCACATGAAGGTACTGCAATGTGACCCCTCAAGGCCTCGGCGTTGTACACTCAAAGAATTCCTCTCATCCTGCACATCTCTCTGGAGATGCTGGGGAGAGAGGGGAAATTTTCCTCAAGATCCCACAAGCAGCGAGAGCAGGGTTATCTACAAATAAGCCATCAAAAGTCAAAACTGAATTCCCACCTTGTGTGTCCTAGCAACAACCCACGATCCACTCTCCACCAAGCTTTAACACTATGAAATACGTGTGCACTGTGAGATTACCTTATAAGCAGGGTCCTTGAAGGAGGCACTGACCCAGGCTGTGCCTGTGCGTATCCCATCCACCAGGATCCTGTCTCCCTGTAGCCCCCTTTCCTCTAGCACCTCTATGTGGGGAGGTGTCTGGTAGTGGGACTCTCCAAATGGGACGATTCTACACAACAGTCAGACAGTTATTAATCTTTATTTATTTATTTATTTATTTCATTTGATTTGTGTTTTATGCTGTACTCAACAATACTTCACTCACACAACGAAGGCCAGCATTATGGTGGGAGGTAACCGATGAGAGCCCACGGGAAACCCACAATTGTCTGCTGGCGGACCTTCCCAGGTATGGCCAGACGGGAAGCCAGAGTTGGACTTGAACTCACAGCGACTGCATTGGTGAGAGGTAAGGGGTCATAACGATGCGCTGGCATGCTGACACCCTTGGCCAGACATTTATCAATACACTAGCATGCTAACCCTTTAGTCATGGAGGCCCCTAATCTGATTTGTGTTTAAAGGAAAAGACAACTCCAGACCAAATGTATATATGTATTGATAAATAATCACATTTAAAGTTAAAAAAAAATTTAAGTTTTTATTTTTTGTGAATAACCGGGACATCACAGTTTAAAGTAAGAAAAGAGACCCAAGTAGGGAAAACTGAACGGGCCACCATGCTCTCAGTTTTAACCAATCAAGTGTGAGATATTTCTACTGCCCCATAAAGCATCTGTTTCCGCCGTGATGTCACCCATTCCTAGTTCATCATCCTACTATATAGAAACAATGTCAAATCATCTGTTTTCCTTCTGATTACGAGGCAAGTCTGATATATTTTAAAGCCATTTTCAACAAGAACTGTGGTAGTGGAATATGTCTCGGGTTATTCCCCAAGGTTTCAACCAGGGTGCCACAATGCGTGGCCTTTAATTGTAATAACTGTCAGGGCACTGTACTTTGCACACAATGGAGTATCTTGCATCTAATACTGAGGAGCATAAGGTATGGATGATGCGACAGTTTCCAGTTACTCTAAAATGGCTTATCACACTGTCTTGTAAGAATTCCAGATAAAAAAGGGATTTATAGAGTTACCAAGCATTCATAATGCCCATTTAGGTCTTCATGGAAAGGTCTTCTGAAATAACTGGTTGTATCTTGTGTTGTCTTTACTTTTAATGCTCTACTCTACAATGTCTCACTTATGTGATAAGAGTCAGGTCTATGAGTGGGTAAAAATGCAATGTCTAAAGTAAGTCATCCACACTGACAAGGCACCTGACAAAAGTCCCAACTGAAAGCTGTAGCAAAATGATCTTCAATGAACATGAAATTCAGACACACCTTGAATTAGATAATACACATCTAAGCAGCCTGACCTTTGCAAATAAAACAGTAAGAGGACTTTCAAATGATGATGAGTTTAAGATTTTGCAATCACTAACAGTAACTCTGCAAAAATCTTCAATGACTTTTGTTACAGACATTTGACGAATTCCTAGATTAGGGATTAAACATGGAGGGTAAATATCAGCATTATTGAAATCGGGCTTAAACAATAAACTTAATTAAACTTAAAGTTCCTTTGTAGATGTATCACATACGGTTAACCTAATTCATTAACCAGTCAATGGCAGACTGACCCTGCCACTGCCATGCATAATACGATAAAACAAAATACATATATTTTTAACCAGCACAATAACCGCTGCCAAACCAAATGCAAAGAATGTCACCTTTATACACAGGATTATTCTCACTGCCGATGAGTACAGCAGTTGTGAGAAACTGAAGCTCTACACGTACAGCTTACCTGAGGACATTATGAGCGTCCACAATCCCACCCTCATCAGCATCTGTGTCTGACAACAATGCCCACTCAAACACAATCCCATTCAGGCTGTCAAACACATTCCCTGCAGGTAAACAACAACAACAAAACAGGCTTATGAGAAATGCAAACTGAGAAGAGCTTGAAGGAAATCATTGTTAACCCCTGACGTAAGACTGTAGCCTAACAAATGCGAAATCACTAGCCCTTCTCAGGTACTTCACAAACATTCTAAAGTAAAGCTGCAACCTATTCCAACAAGAAAGCACAACGATGTTACCTAAAAAATGTCAGCTCTCTAATGCAGAAGAGGTGCACCAGATGTATCATATGCATCAAATTCAGTTACCTTGAGTATAAGCTGTGAGCCAATTCCAAAATCTGATTTCTATCGCAAACTTTAATTTATTGACTTCATCAGGGCGTTTAATTATTAGAGGGTTACTTCAGATGCACTGCTTATTTTCTAATGTCATTACAGGTTCTCCTTGTGAGATACTAAGACAAGAAGTATATTATTATTATATACTTTACCTTTGTCATCAAAGCCTAGGACAAAGAAATCTTCAGGTGTATCTTCCAGGAACAGCTCCCTTGTGGTGGTTTCAATCTGCAGCTGGGCCACGGCATCCACAATCACATAACACCTCAGTACTTCTCCAGTCACTTTAAACAAAATGTCACACAATCACATAACACCTCAGCATTTCTCCTGTCACTGTAAACAGAATGTCATAGTCACACATCTCCTCAGTACTTCTCCTGCCACTGTAAACAAAATGTCACACAATCACGTATCACCTCAGTACTTCTGTTAGTGTACGCAAAATGACACACAATCACATAACACCTCAGTACTTCTCCAGTCACTTTAAACAAAATGTCACACAATCACATAACATCTCAGCATTTCTCCTGTCACTGTAAACAGAATGTCATAGTCACACAGCTCCTCAGTACTTCTCCTGCCACTGTAAACAAAATGACACACAGTCGTATAGCACTTCAATACTTCCCCTGTCACTGTAAACAAAATGGCACACAATCATGAAGCACCTCTGTACTTCTGTTACTCTCAACAACATCTGACACATAACACATTCCAGTACTGCACACAAAATAGTGCTATGTAGTTGATTATAGCCATTTCAGCTGGAGACAAACTCTTCCACCTCTGACAAAACTGAAGTAACAGTGGTTTCTTGTAATTTCTTTAAATACAAATGCTTAAAACAAGTCTCTTTTTTAAGGTACCATACCAGCTGAGGACTTCCTGCTTACCTAGGTTTATCACACAAGCAGGACTTCCCAATGTTTATACACCTGTAGCAAGCAACACACAAAAAAAAAGAGGAAAAGCAACACTGACCTTTATTTTCAGCTGACACTATAGCTGTCATTCGGTGGGAAGACTTTGAGATGGCCGACACAGAGGCATGAGAAGAACATTCCCCATCCGTACTATTCACCACTGACACTGTTACAACTTCTGGCCGAGACGTTTTCCTGTGAAAATATCACCAAAAACTCACTCACTACCAAGTCTTTTGTAACCTCTGAAACTGGAAAAAAAATACCTATTATTATGTGTACTAAGAGATTTTGCAGATTTTGATTTTTTCAATGGCTGGAAAGCCTGTTGGCAATGACTAGGGGCGACCAACGTTGATAAAAATATTCATGCACCTATTAGAAAAACTGTCTGAACTCAGAATATCCAGTCTGAAATGAAAGCACAGCTTACTAAGCTATTTAGAGTTCTTCAATGAAGAAAAGTTTTGGCTCTGCTCCCTCAGCAGTGCTTTGCCATCCCTCCACTTGAGCATGCAGAGGAAAGGGGAGTTGGTAATTTCAAAACAGAGGAATCCATTGAAGTGTGAATTTAAGACAATGTGGACGTTGGCTCGAAAAGGATGGTTTGAAACATTACAAGGCTTGATTACTATTGAAAGATCATTTACTGGCGCCGGTTCTGGCATTTTTACATTCCAGTTAATTCAAGGAATTGGCTCATACCAAATGTAAGGTAGGGCTTGAGCTGTTATTTGCAGTAAAATTTTCACCGCAGACTTCTATGGGACCACTGCTGGGCACTACTGTAACGTACATACGCGACTCTCTAGCTGTGCTACTGCAAAAAAGGTTTACCGCTTAGCCTCGCACCACACTGACCATCAGTCCTATATGAACTCGACTGCTGCTTCGATATTTGGTATACCAAATATCTGGTATAGCGACATCCAAATATTGGTGCAACAGTGAAGTTCAGTGGTAGGATTAAAAGAAAAGAACACATTTACACAACTTACACCTTAAATGAAGGAGCTATACAAACTGTGTGGAATACTACTTTTTTTTACATTTTTCAATGGTTTCGTAAAAGAGACAAACTGTTTCAAACATCGTCATTTTTTTTTACAAAATCCACCTATTCAGGGCACATAGACAGCCCCGCCATGTTTTAGGCTTGTCCAATAAAAATCCTGATAATCGTGGATTTAAAGTTCTGTTAAAGCCAACTCTAAAAAGGAAGAGTCTGAGATGTACTAGAGGGCCACATCATGCCTACATGAGTGGTTGTAGGCAGCCAAAATCTGTCTGAATTACAATGTCCCGAAGGCAGAGAGCGCAACCCGTCCTTTCACAAATTGCCCGTCAAAGCCAGAAATCCCTGTTCCCACTCACATGAGCCTCACTCCTCTGCGATTCAAACTGGTAGCCTTGTAAGCCCAAGTTACATTCAACATCATCAGAACTAGAACTGAGGTCCCCACTGAAGCCCTCCATTACTTTATCTGCAAGATTTTTTATTTTTTTTACCTTCGAAGACAGAAGAGTTATTTTGCAAAGCAAAGTAAGATGACGTAAGCAATCTGTTAAAACAGCGGTCTATAAGGGCTTCTCAGTCTTGGATGTTTAACTATCAAATACTCAAATAACAAGCACTCCTGCCAGAAAATTGAGATTTCTTATTTAACCATAAGTAAAGCTCTTTCTTTTAAGGTATAGGTTGTATAAAAGTGTTCTTTTCTTTTAATTGACCACTGGGAAGCGAGAACTGACAACTTGCTGTGTTGATGTTCATAGCATTGGTTGGCAAGGCGGAAAACTGCTCTAATGTCAACAAAACTGAATACATGTAGTATGGACTTATCGTTGTAGAACACTGGACTGAAATGACAGTTCATTTTAGCAAAGGCTGCTGTACGTCCATGGATAGCTGTGATAATGTTGGCACAATGACCCATGCTAAGCTGCTTCAGTTTTGTGACATGCTTTGATGATAAAGTTGTAGTTTTTCCAACTCATTCATGACTCTTCTTGACATCATACAAAAAAGTGGGTGATCCCCTACTTTGAAAGTGATTTGGAGCATCACTTGAGTCCATCAACTTGATGTTCAGACATCTGCACCAATTTTGTTGAGTTCAGGCAATGGACTCAGTGATCCAATGAATGTAGGTATGCTTACCCCAGGTATTTGCCCAGGTAAATGCGCATTGATCCGAACACCTGAAACTTTTCAGCTGCCTTGATCTGAGTATTAATTGTTTTACACAACTGACATCATAGTGTAAATCCAAAATGTTTTCACTGTATTAGTATTACTTGAAAGATTTTAGTAACTTTGGCCACATTGACAGTTGCCATTTTTGATAATCTGATCAACAAAAGCTGCACTTTCTCCATTAAGGCAGTCCCTTCCATGACATTTCCACTATGTCAAGTTCTGGTAAATAAAAGTGGGCACCGGGTGCTGCCATGCTGCCACACAAATAGATAAGACAGACATCGGCTGAAGGCGGAGACGGGGATTTGTGAAGTTGAGGTTGCTGGGCGTGTCGCTTCTGTATGACGTCATTATTTCCCCACAGTCATGTGCTTGTGTTGTGTTTTCACTGGTTAAAAAATTGTGATTTTACAAAAAAAAATACTGAACATAACATTTGTTTTGTTCAGTATGGAAAGTTTTACATGATATTGTCACGTGTTTATCGTGACGATCACACAAAGATATATGTAAAGTTACTGTACATGTTGCCTTGAAAATTGTCGAGAAAATCACTGGTTTGGAACTCCCATTACACAACAGTGTTGGATCCGTAGGCAGACGGCTATACTACCACACCATTCTGTTTGTTGTGTTAGAAGCTGTTTTTTAGACATGGTTAAGATAGATGAATTTAGTAAGCATTCAGTGCACATGTTATGTTTTCGTCGCGTGGACATCATTTGAAGAGGGGGTCCTATATGCTAGTCTGTGTTCAACAAGACTCATTCTGGGAAGCATGAATGAACTGACGACACGTGCCGCTTGGAAATGGACTACCACAAACACGAAGTGATATCCCTCTAGAACAGATACTAGGTATTTGTCACAAACTGTTTCTCTAACTGGCTCTGTACCTATTAGGCGCAATTTCCCAATATTTTCGAACTATGCGTCATACGTAATGAATGTCAGAATTTTAAAACCCACTGAGCAATCTTTTTTTATTTATTTTTCGCTACAGTCTAGAAATATAAGTAGGCCTTGCGGTATTTCAATTATGTTTGTCCATACAACTGTTCCCCTTTACGGCCACTAAAGTGTCGTCAACCCTCTTACTGTACCCCAGCTCTTACTAATCCGGTCAGCCATTCCATCCTTCAGGCCGACCCTAACGTGCTTAAAACACATGTCAATGCTGTTGTTGTAGCTTACCAGACATAGCATGCATCCGGGCCAAGTGTTTCGGTAACTTCCAGAGAGTAATTTGCCACAACCGTGCTGAAATAAGGTAGAAGAACCTTGGGCACATTTAATCTTGCAGATTCAACACCAGGGAACAAAAGCGAAAGAGATAATACGCCAAAAACATAGTAAATTAATCGACACCGGCATCTAACCGAAGTTGCCGCCATTTTTGTTGCATGTGCCATATCCTGCAAACGAAATGCATTTCCTTTGTTATGAAAATGTAATTGATTCTAAAACGAACAAATAAGAAGTTTTGGTGTCGTTTTACAGTTTTTAGTTGTCGCACAATACATCCTTTTGCAAAAATAAAGTACCTTAAATTTTTCGTTTGCAATATTATACTCTCTGAGCCAGTCATTTGCCGCCATATTGTAAGTGGTGGGGGAGTTGGTTTCTGGTTACTTCCTGAAGGTTGTCAGAGTTAATGGTGGATTGTAGGCTGTGATTTCATATCCGCGAGTTCCCAGGAAGGGCTCGTTTAAGAAAATAACGTATGCCATGGCTGGTCCACTTCGAATGGCCAGCATGACATAACAATTCCAAATGCAATTTGCTGTTGTCTGTTTTGTCATCGACTTGTGATTTCTGTTGTGTACCCCTGACTGGCTGAAATGACAGTCATGAAGCTGAAGTTACTCTCGAGGTGTTCGTCTGCTGAGAAAGTCGTAAGACAGTGAGTTGTGACAGACAGGAGTTACAGACTGTGTGTCCAATGGGTGTGGCTTGCAGTTTCTGAGACAAGGGAGATAAGTTACGGACAAAACTTTCCTACCACTGACCACTGTGATTCATTCTTCGAGACAAGCTACTCATCAGATATTAGTGGTGTGGATATATTAGAATCCTTAAGCAGGCACTGTCCGTCCAGGAAACATGGCATCAGATTTTGATCCGGATGATAAGTTCAGGTGAGATTCTGTGATTGATAATAAAATGACTTTTGTGTACACCAAGACTGACACGCTTCTCAATGTTATAGGATAACGTTACATATGTTTTGTATTATTCTCAAGAAAATACTGTACATTTATTATATGGTTGTTGTGTAGGGTTTTCACTGATATGTGATGTAATTACGGTACCACTGTGGGAGATCTTGTGTGGCAGAATCTGAACTGCTAGGGTTGTGAAGGTAGATTATATCACTTTTGAGTTGGTTTAAAAAACAGTTAATTCCAGCTTCTATTCAGGGTATAGAATAGGACAGTTTGAACTTAAAGTGACATAACATTGTTGGATATTTTAATGGAAAACTGTTGCACTGAGGAA
Organism: Acanthopleura granulata; assembly: GCA_016165875.1. Taxonomy (NCBI): domain Eukaryota; kingdom Metazoa; phylum Mollusca; class Polyplacophora; order Chitonida; family Chitonidae; genus Acanthopleura; species Acanthopleura granulata. The sequence continues at coordinate 12,286,842 of JABBOT010000001.1, read as the reverse complement.
GAGATGTATGGGTAGTAAAGCAAACCCTTTCTGCCTGCCATCACAGTTAACAGGAGAATAAAGATTTGACAGCATTACAACCACCTGTTTGAAACTAGGTCAGACAGAGCTAAAGGCCAGTGTATGCATGTGTGTTATATCCTGCCCCTGACCTGTACTAGTGCAGCTGGGCAGATTTAGCAGATACATCATTGTATGCCTGTTGCATAATTTTAAGGTTTAATCCCTTTGACTCGAACATAGATCATGTAATACTGGTATATTGAATAAACCCGTAGAAGTCCCAGATCCAACAATAACTACTAGGTTTTCCTCTTTCAGCAGGGAATCTCTTATGCCAGAATATGGTTCATTCTGCCATGATTGTTGAGTACTTGATTTGTTATGAAGTGTTAATAACAGTGTTTACAGTTGTCCTCAGATAACAGTCCCTGAAGCATGTTAGTCTTAAAATTATTACAAAGATATGGAGTTCAGTAGCAAATCTTACTGAATGCGTGTTAGTGTCAAGATGCCCTGTACACTTAAAACTGTACCAGTCACATTGTCTCCTTTTAACATATCCAGTCAGAATTTGACTTTGAAAAGCACAGAAACCAGCTTTTAAAATTCTAATTCATCTTGTATTGTCGTAATACAGTTCATAAAGTCTGAACTTGAAAAGCAGTCATCGATAACCAATCGGATACTTGCCTGCTCAGGTTGGCACAGAATTTATGCATATAGTAAATTTCAAACGTGTCGATCAAATGTACTGAAAGTTCTGAAACACGTGGTGGGTGAACATTACGAGCTGACTGAGCCATGAAGGCAGAACAGACCATGCTATGTCCGGCTTGTGGAGTGTTTTGCAACATGGTATGGTATATAGAAAATTAAAGTCTGCGTGGCCACAGGAGGTTTAATTCAGATTACAAAGGCTGTGGCAAGTCTGGCCGTTTTGCTCTGGTAGTACGTCTTCGGTCACAGGCTGACTTGTTGATCATCCCATTTTGTTTCAATGATTGAATGCTCCAAGAAGTATTTTGACATCACGTCTTAATATGACATCAGGCCAGCATTTGTCTGTTTATGCCAGTTTTATGCCCATCTATACAGGTGTGGAAAGTTGTTTTGTTTTTGATTTTACTTGCCATCAGCCGTGTGCACATGTGGTGTCGCCTTTGCTATCAGTCAGTTAGGAAACTGCCATTTGATTGGGTAATACATTTACATTGATCAGCTATTCACTCAGGCGGCTTGGTTATTTCTGCCTCTTGGATCAAGGCAGAAAGCGTAGCTATAGATGAGTATGTCTGACTTGATAATATGATGGGCTCTCAGGCCCCGACATAAGAATGAACGAGGGGATCAGAAAATCATTCTCCTGGATTTTCAACCAGGAGATCGAAATTCTGATCACCCTACAGAGGGCAAGAGGGTCAGTTGATCCCCCACAGTAGATCACCTTAAGCTTACATAGTTCATGTAATCTTGTATTATGCGTTCTCTTTGACGACTTTTCTGGATTCTTGGGAAAACGCCATTCGCTGGAAAGGTGTATGGATACCCCAAACCCATGTATTAGCTTTACATTCTGACTCCAGAAAGGCCTTGTATGAATGTCTATATTTCATGGTACATATATCCATGTTGCCGTGTAAAGATAATGGGCCCCAATGTTCAAGCTATATGTTTTCTTCATTTTTAGAATCATGTTTGATCGTGTTTGAAAGAAAACTCATACAGAGAATTGTCATATATATGTATTGATTTCAGTAATATTCTTTGATTGATTTTAACATGATAATAGTGTTAATTAAAAACGATGTGGGTCCACAAACTCCTCAGAGGTGTGAACATTTATTTGGGATTATGGAACGAAACATTTCATTGGTCACGCAATTTTCGCCCAGCTAGTCATAGGTCACATTAAATGTAAGTAGTCTATGCTCACCGATGTAAGCAGCCATATTCATTTTACCAACATCGGTGATCAGTTCGTTTTCTATTTAAACGGGCATAAAATTTGAGCGGATTTTCCTGTAAGTAAAATAAATTTAGCTATTTGTGACCTACTGAAAGCATATTGTACTTGCCAACGTGAAATTATTGTTCCCCTGGAGTTTACATGGTGATCGAAAATTTGTTCTCCTGAATTTACGTTTAGGAGATCGACAGGCAATCGGCCAGTTAGATTGCCTCTTAGGTGGAGACCTGGGCTCTGGGTAGTAAGATAGACTTGTATCACTTGTGATATTGTGAAGGTGCCAGTTTAAAATTAGCAGGATAATAAGAAATTTGATTTAGCATAGAGCTTAGTACAGTTTATTTGGCAGGGGAAAGTCAGTTACACTGAAAGAATCTGTTGAAGTAAAGATTTTACTCAAAAATTCTAATATGCAGTCTTTTTCACAAGCAAATCCATTTAGAACATAGACCTACATGTACCAGTAGCCTATAAATGTAGGACCTGGGTGTTGTTTATATTTATATAGTAATAATATAACTGAGAAGGCGAATCTAAAATATCTGATGCAAACTAGAGTAGAATAATAAAACTTAAACCGAACCTGGGATAAAAAAAAAAGTATTTGAAGATGAAGAAAACCTGTAAAAATCTACAATAGGCTTAAATCATTATTCAGAAACGTAAAATCTTTCCTTTCAATCTGGGCATGGAAAACTTCTGTGATTTTATTCTCATTTCATTGAACCCTCTTAGAATTTCTGGGAAATGGTATCAGAAAATTATGCCGACTGTTTAGGCCTACGTTTAGGCTACAGAGACTCAAGGATGGAGTTTCTTTCTTCTACTACTTAGGGAATAGAAATAGGAATACTAGGCCTACATTCTACTCAATCTATTTCAACATGTATGCAATTCGAAGGCTTTCTTCTTCAAACAAATAGTAATAATTACACTGTAAAACTCACAGTTTCATATCCCGAGTAACTAAGTTTCAGTATTAAGTCTTGTAAGGTTGCGGCAAAATACCCAATACTGTGTAGTGTTGTACCACCGGATATGATTAGGCCTACATATTATGTTTGAACTTGGAAGAAAGTCATACCAAATGTTTCTGAATGTCACTATCAAAAATCATGAAATTGAGTTTTATGTCCCCAAAATGATGAAAAGCTTGAAAAATTGAGTTTTTGCTCTATTGCATACAAAAAAAAAAAATTGATTTTCAAGACTAAATATGATCTTAAGGGGGAAATTCTAAAGGATAACTTTTACGTGCATTACCCATAGAATAAATTTTCATAATAAGACAAATAATCCCTCCCCTACATACCCCAGATTTACAAATGGCTCGTCATCCCTAAACAAGCAGTTTATTACAATATGTTGTTGTCGCAGACAAACTGTCTTACCTCACTTAATGCTGCGTCTGACATATTTTCTGGTATAGGTCTGATATTCAAGCTGATCCCCCCCCCCCCTTTTTTATTTTTTATTTATTTATTTTTTGTTAAGAATAGAATCAATTTGGAATTAAGGCTTGATACAAGGCTTAAGGGCTGTAAAGCTTAATGCTAATTATATGCCAGTTTTATAGGTTATGCGTATAGTGTGGTTACATTGCAATGTCCTGGACTATTGAAGCAGTCACTGTGTCACAGATGCCATTGACAAAAAGAAATAAAAACCAGTCCCAAGTGGTTTTGGTTGACATGATGCCTCATTTCCTAAATGCATGGAGAAACTGCAACAGGAAAACTCCATAAAACATTGACTGAGTAATTATGTATTCAATGTGCTTGTGGTAACAAGTACAACACCTGTTGTTCTGACTTGCTCTTGTTAGCTATATGATATAGAGGCCCTCAGTTGTAGGCTGTCAAGGCTGACAGCCATGAGCTGGATGTGTTCTACAAGGTAATCTAATCACCCTCTGTAGATATTCTCTTTCATAATGTGATCCATGTACAGCTCACTTACATTAACTTATATTTGAAGTCTCGATTACTTGAACAACTGTGACATAGTACTGATAAGTGTTAGATAAGGATGTTCGTGTATGCTCTTGGGACACTACTAATTAACTGTTGTATTCAGTTGATACCTGTACATGAATCAGCTTGCACATGTATTGTTTACCATTGACCTTCACCCTATTTGGCCATTAATTAAAGTTAGTCAAAAAATTATGCTCTTCCAGTTGTGTTGCTGCCTTACATCTGTGTAAACCTGAAAGCTATACAAGACTATTATTGGAAAAAAAGTTTGTTAGGCATAACCCCATCCTATGAGAAAAAATAGGATCGATCAGTAGGGAATTGTCTTTTTTTTTATTGTGCCTTTTGAAATAGATAGGGATTTTAAAGAAATTAACATTGAGAGAAAAATGTAAAAAAAAAAAAAAAAAAACTTTCATCAAAATACGGGTAAAAACTTTTGAGTAGGCCCTCTTGTGAAGGGTCAGTCAGGTTACGCCCAAGGAACATATTTTTACGGATGGCCTAATGCATATATTATTACTCAGTTAGGGGAATATCGCAGGATTGCGTTATCCAAAAGTTCCCCCTTCAGTAGCCAGTGGGTTTGTATCTTTTATAAAATCTTTTATAAAATTTCCATTGTACATGTATAGTACAATATGACCACAACATCCCTGTTTGTGTCCCAGAATAGTAAGTTTTTATGTCATGTGCGGATGTGATTAAGTACATACTCTGGAATATCCAGGCGGGTGTGGATGAGAGTCCACTTACATTCCGTCATGTACATGCAGGCTTATCTGTAATAGTTGTTTCATGCACATGTGCACAGCCTGTTATGATTCATCTCATGTCATTGTGCAGAAATTGTCACTTATGTGACTGATGTTTGACCCAGTTCCAATGTATTCTAGTCACTGTTGACAGGTACATGTACAGGAAGGGTGTTGAATGATGATCATAGTATTATTCTCGGCTTGGATCCAGGATGTGGAAAGTGTAATTGTGTTAACTGTGATGTTAGTAGAGAAGTGTTCAGCGGGAGTGGAAAACGGCTGCTTATTTCAGAATCTGTGGCACGGATAAGAACAACTACACTGTGCGTGATTCAGTCAATGGTCCAGTTGTCGAACTGACAGATTGTTCTGCCTTAAATCACACAAAATGATCGGAGTTGATATGACCACACGTTTTCCCATTTGCAGCTGGTTCTTTGGACCGATGAGCCGAGATGAGACCAATGACATGCTGACGGACCAAAGTGAAGGGGTGTTTCTCGTGCGAGAAAGCCAGACGTTGAAAGGAGACTTTGTGCTGTGTGTCAAGTGAGTAGACATTTTATGCTGTTATACCTCATAGACTGATTCCTTGTTCCCTCAAAACATATACTGCACATCTTGGACAGGATATCGGGAATTCTCAGCTCCAGACAAGTGATATCTAATGTGTATGCTTCACTTGTTAAACATCACTTCCTGATATACCATCCCACCAGTCATTTATACAGTACCTGCATGATGTGTTCAGTATAGCCTCAAAATATCAGCCATTCAGTTAGCTGCACGATGTGGTCAACCACAGAGACTGGTAGTTTATCCTTAAAACCATGAACGGAATCCGAATTTATGAAAAATAGTACCCTATACCTCTCAGATATATATTAATTTCTAACATATCCGGTGCACACTTGGCATTTGGCATATGGGGTGTATGAATCTTAGACATTTGCTGGAAAACTGCCAAAATATTAAGGGACACCAGAACAGTACACCTATGCTGTCATTCCGGGTATACTTGGTGTAAATTTTGGACTAAATGTGAACACAAACATATTAAACCAGTCATAAACCTTGAATTTATAAACTGTTGTATTCACAATAAAATGTCATAGGGATGTTCACTTATCAGGATGATAGCTATAGTCAGCCTTACTCGTAGACAGTTGGTTAACAAGATGGAATTACTGGCCAAGACCTAAATTTTGCGGGGTGAAAACCTGCCAAAAGCTGGAGCAATCTAAAGCCCCAGATACATGTACCTGTGATGCTTATTAGGTGTAAGAGATAGGTACATCTAGACTGCAAAAAAGAGCATTCATTGTTTTCTTTCTTCCTTGCTAATGGTGGACGATATTACCCTGAGTTTTCTTCCAATTTGCCAGGAAAGGCCTACAGGGTATGTTGAACATGGGTGAAGCAGGTGTCGTTAACCCTGTAGCTAAAGACACAGCCCCAGGAGGTAGTGTACACCAGACACTGGATCCTGTTTGGTGTTTCATCCAGACGTCACTTAGGATTACCAGAAATCATTGGAATCTGAACGAATCCTGCTTTATTCAGCTCAGTTTTTTAGGTACATGTATGTATAAGAGTGCAGGTAGTCTTACACTTACGTGTTGGTGGCCACATGTCTTCACCTCTTTTGGATCATCCACAGTTACATAAATGAATATGAGAGAAGTCAGTTTTCATGTGATTATCGTGATCAGAAGTATCAATTAGTCGGTAAAATGTTTTCATGCTTATGCCCCTAAAGTTGTACAGACGTGAAGTAAGAGCGTAAGTAATGATACATTTTGGTGCCGGACCCTTGTTTGCACAGTCTCACTATGCTTACTGTAGAGGTCTTTTATTCAGACGTTCATCTTTGCTGCAAAATTCGAGTTCAGTTCAAGTGCAGGCAGCCAATGAAGTGCCAGAGTAAAGACATTGTGATTAATCACAGTATACCCCTTAAATCTACATTGCAGACTTGAACAGGATATTCAACGTAAGATTCATACAGGGAGATTTCATTGGATCATCTCATTTAGCTTAATATGTGATATTTTGCCTGCATTGGCCATTTCAGTCAAGGGCCCTGTTGCAATGAAATGAAAGAGCACCAATGAGATTATGAAAGTGTGCTTCAGTTTGTGTGGGTGAATTGGTATGATTTGACAGGAGTTGTCAGATACAGCCCAAGGTGTTGTTTAATTGACTCCAGCATTTTTCTCTTTTCTGCTAAGGAAAAGTGATAATTCTCAGAAACAAACCTGTTTAATTGCTCTTGACCCTACATCACCTATGATTCTTGATTGCCATTGGCTGATCAGACAGGTTGAAATGTTGGCATACACTCGTCAGAACTGCAGATCACGCCCACATGAGGTATATAGGATTTAAACCCTGCGCAGTTGAATTCTTTGTGATGCTGCATTACATCGCACGCCACTGTGACGTCACATTCCTTTATCGGCGTGACAACAGTGGACATGGTTTGCATGATTTTTCCCAGCTCTACAGTTGTGTTCAAGCGATGGTGACATTTTTTTCTGTTGATTCCCTAGTTGAATCTATAATCTGACCTGCTGTCCACACAGACAACTCATACCAAAAATAATCTTGGTGATGTCAGCATAAAAACATGCATTTCTTGGCTGCCCTACACTCGCCATTATATTACAAATATAGGCTTTGTTGAACATGTTGCGGAACCAAATAGTCTGCACTTGTGCTTGAATTTATATTATTTAATTATTTGAGTAATGACTGTTATATTTTTAGGTTCACTGGGGAATGGACTTTTGCATGAACCTCTTCACGCAGGCAGCATTGCTTTGTGTCGTTACATTCAGTGTTATGTCGTGTCGTTACATTCAGTGTAATGTCATTGTGACGTTACATTCCATAATATGTCATTGTGACGTCACATTACTATATCAGTCGTGCATCTCTGCATAGTTTTTCATAGCTCATCTTTATTTATGCAAGAATGTTTTTCTGTTTGGTAAATATTGTAGGGACAAAATTGTTATCTGTGCGTTTAAAACCTGAGTGTGAAGTTTGAATAAAGTTAAAATTTTAAGCGCAGATATTCAGAAGGTTACTCCTTATGTACGTTTAGGTCAGTGTGACATCACGCTTTATCCTTTTATTATAAAGAATAATAACCTATTTAATATGATGAGGTTATGTGATTCTGTGGTTTTATGAAAACTATGAATAACTGTATTGCACAGGATGACCCGTGGCTGTCAATGAGTGGGTACTTTCCTGACTGCGGATGTTTGGTCAGAGGCTGCTCAGTGAGAGGCTTTATACTAAGTAATGGCAGGAAAGTCAAACTGCTCAGTCATGTCCATACACTGCCAGGTTGTGTGTGTATCTGGTACAGTTTTAAGTGATACCATGGATAGAATAAGAAAACCCATAGAGTTGTATAAAGTAGCTATTTCTGCAAATAACTCTTTCGGTGCTAAGTGTAGAGCTGATTGTGCTGGTTTACATGGGGCTAAATGTTTTAACTTGTGATTTAAAGCAAGATCAGAGGTCCCCATGCAGGAACCCTTCATACAATGTGCTGTAGGCTTTCATTGTAACGCTTCAACAGGCGAGAAATGATGTGTAGAAGTATACATACTGTACACACATGTGGTATGTATCCAAGTTGTCCTAAAAGTAATAAAAACTATACATTGGTTTTGTTTCATTTTATTTTATGAAAAGCAATTTTGATGTCAAATTATGAGCACAAGTCACTTCAGGATTGTATGTCTATGTGCTTATTATTCTGGACCAATGCTGTAAGCAGTAGTGTAGTCCTATACCATGTCTACCAGGTACTTGTACATCTGTAAACTGTGAAATAGGAAAGGCCAGAAGGCCTAGTTCACTGGACCAGTCGACTCCTGTGTCCATACTGAGAGCCAATCACACTCATGTAACCTGCAGTCAGTCTGTTATCTTCCTGGTGGTGCAGACTTGACTGACTTGTGCAATAGCTGTGCCAAGAAACAACAATAAGACTTGCTATGTATGTGTAAGTGATACTGGTACAGTAAGAGGGAAACCTTTGTGTATCATTTGTGCACAAGATACACATATATGGCTTAAATTAATATCAGGTTTTGAGTTTCATTCCAGTGCATATGGGAGATAAATGATGATATTTCTAAATACAGAACTACATGTACAGTTAGATTTAATGTTGTCGACATGGTGACAAGTCAGACTTCCAGATAAGGTTATCTCCCCTAGTTTGTAGTGCCACACCCTGTAACTTGGAGTCTAGACACAGGTGATAGTAAAAGATTTGAGCAATTGGTGGAAGACAGGATTGCTTATGTAATTAATTCATTAGTATAATAAGACTTAGCTACAAACTAGCTCACAAGTGTTGTTAGACATACATGTATCTAGACCCTCAAACGTTTTGTTGACTTGTAAAGGGCTGATGAAAATAAGTGAAGTCAGCATTGAATGGATTTAAATACATGTATTTCTACGATAAGGTCATCTGTTGATAAGGGTGGAAAGCTGAAGTACTGTACATAATGGAATAGTTTCAAAGCGATGTGCAATTATATATGGAAAAGCTTCAATGTGTTGACCTAGTGTTGTCATCAAGTGTATATAACACAGATCTGCATAAGACTGCAGGAGTTGGAGGCTGGCTGTAATTATCTTGCTGGTAATTTAGGACATTCACATTTAATTTGCTTGCCAAAGGCAATGTTAAGAAATCCCCAGAATTTGAATATCATAGCCTTTTTTTGTCTTGAAATGAAGCTAAATTTCCTCTTTATCCAAAGTGCTGGAATTGCTGATGAGGCAGCTGTAATTGGGCCCATGTTGTGGATAACCTGGAGTTAGCCTATCAGTGTATAGATTTGTGTTTCCCCCTCTCCCAGGCTATGCCCCCACCCCCTCCCCAAAGTCTTCCAATCTTGATCTGATGTACAGGAATCCTCAATCAATTACTGCATTATCTCCCTCTGCACAGATTCAAGCCCTCTTCCAGCCTTATCCTCCCATCTATCTCTGTTTCCAGGATCTGACAATTACAGTGGCCCATTACATTCCTATTTGAGCTTCTCTTCTGAGAAGTGTATTCATGTACTGGTGCAAAACAAGCTTGGTGGAATCCAGCAAGTACACAGTGTACAGGGATGTGGAGGAAATCTGGAATGTTCAAAAGTTAAATGTATCAGTTAGCTGCTTGTGTCTAAAATATATATATGATTCATTCTAGCTTCTTACCTGTAAAATTGTTTAATATTTAGACACATGTGTATAATGATTTGCCATGATTAGTAGCTTGAAAAGAAATGAAGAGAAAGAAAGGTTGGATCAGCTTGAAAATGTTTTTGACCATGTCTTGGAAATTAAGTGTACATACTGAAAAAGTGAACGATACCATTGTGATGTAAGTATCCGTAATAAGTGTATATGTGGGTGTTAAAGGAAAGAGTTGGGATGAGGCACCATGCTGTACCTGCACATGTGGCATGCATGTACACAGCAATAGATAAGACAGCTGTGCCTCACACACAGACCTGGCACATCAACCCAGCACAGCCAGGTTCACCCAGGCCCCTAACAGGCCAGGCCAGCTAACACTGTAATGCAGTTACAACTGATTTATACATTTCCTGGCCCAACATTCAGTTTCAATTCTGTGCTGAGGACAACAGTTCTATGCACAATACTTCCATTTATTGTTTTAGGTGGCCTTTTATTCAACTAATGTATGATTAAGTTTTGACATCATTCAGTTTTGCTGCACTGTGACGATCAAAAGTTAAAATAGTGGCTGAATGTATATCAGGGACCAACAAGGAAGCATGTTAATTGTCTTAGCCAAAACCATAGTCAATCTTAACAGCAATCCTAACATATAGGTAGCATTTCCATGGCTTGGTACAATAGCAGAATGTCAGATCAGTGTGCCTGAATGGGTTGCTGTGCCTTGTACCATAGCATAGTGTCAACATGGTGAGACTGAACAAGGAGCCATCACTGTTGTCGTCAGCATGGTTTTCCAGTGGGGCAGCATCAGATATATTTTTGACTTTTGACCAGCCTGCTAGACTGAAACTTTTCTGTGATATAACAGAATTTAAACTCTTGAAAGTGACTTTACACCTACCTGCACAAATACATAAGCAAAACATAACATTCTCCAAATTAACTTCCAGAGAAAGTAGGTTGTAGGTAATTGTTAGTATGAAGAGATTGTCTACAATATGATCTACAGTTTTTAGTCAGCCACTTAATTCTTAATTGGCCCTCCTGTCATGTTAAATGTATACTGGGGTATCATCATGAAACATGTCTGTGTACCCTGGTGAGTGTACTTTTGACAGCACATATTCAGACCATTGATACCTGGTACATGTAATGTAATGTGTTCATTTGTACTAGTACAAATTTTCAGTAAAAATGAAAGAAACCTAAAAATATTAAACATGTTAATCATATGTAAAATGGGTTTTTGCCAGATACATGCACATGTAGGTTATGTTTTCATTTTCACCACATCTGTGATACGACACACAGCCATACCATGAAAGAATCAATGAAATGATATTTCCCCTGACAGTATTGCAGGGTGCGTAAGGCCATATTATAATACTGCTGATTGACGCATCTCTGTATTAGGGGGCTTAGGTCCAAAACAAGTGTGCTCAGCTGTCAGCACAGAATAAACTGCTGTCAGTCCTTTTGTGGTGATAAGTTTTGTTATGACCTGTGAATACAAACTCTGAAAATGGTGATGTAATAAAGCCATCATATATATATGTAAAACCAGATTGTTTTAGCCTGGGGCCTTTGTGGCTGTGGGGTTTAACATGCTAGTGAAGTGCAATGACCCAGGAGGCTTTGACCAATGCACTCACTGAGTTCAAGTCCACCTTGGCTGGCTTCCTGTCTGTTTGTACGCTTGACAGCATCATGTAGATGTTTGTGGGGTCTCCTCCATCATAATGCTGGCCGTCGTTCTTGAGTATGGCATAATATACCAATCAAATAAATAGAATAAATTTGACAGTCTGTGTGAGTGCATCTGAATGAAATTAGGTTAGTGTGACAGAAGTTTAGGTTCAGTGGACAGCTGCACTACAGTCTAAAGTTAGAGCAATTCACCTTCATACACTTGTGGTTTGTCTTGCACTTGGCCCACTGAGTGTTACAGTCCGAGAAGCTTGGCTGTGGTTTAGTACGCTGGTGCAGAGCTTTTATTGCCTTATTGCCTCTAATTACCCCTAATGAGCGTTTCACATACAAGGCATGCAGCATATCAGTGCAGTTATTTTAATTGTGGTTGATTTTGAAACATGACCTGTCGATGTATACATAGTAGTAAATATTGTTGTGTCTGTGGTTTTGTGAAAAGCAATTATATCTAGTTGCTTGCCTCTTACAGTTGGCTGTTTACACAGATTTTTTTCATAAACTAGTTCAATATGACACCACTAATTGTAATTCTCAACTTGCGTATCATACCTTGACTGACAGAGCACCTGACTTTTACCTTACACATTGATGTACAGTGTATGTTACGGAACTGTAACCACCACGTAGCCATGAGGATGTTGAGTTTAATGGTGTGCAGAGAGTATAATATTTAAACTGATTGTTAATTGTCGCTTCTTGTGAATTGTGGAGTCTTGTCATCCCAGCTGTCAAACCTAAGCAAGTATATGTAACAGTGACTTCGACTCTTATGATATGTAGGTTATAAAACAACTGTACTTGACTAACACTCCCATGCATGACCTTGTGCCTCCCCATCAACCTAGCCAAATGGGTCAGCTCAGTAATGGGCTTAAAAGAAAAGGTAACAAAATATATAACCAAAAAATTATTTCTGAAGAGGGGTCCATACAGACCTACACGGGCATAGTCAGTTTTTTATGAGGTGCTTGATACCTGTATAAAAATCACATTTTAATCTGCAATTCTTACGATTCCATAGGATACACCATTTTAGAGAAACCAGAAACGCGATTTCGCGTTATCTGTACTCTACGCCCTTCGGTATTAGGGACAAGACACTCTTTTGTGAGCGAAGTACGGCCCTGTTAATTAATACAATCGAAGTCCACACATTGTGGCCTCCTGGTTGTGAAATTGGGGAATAACCTCAGATGGATTCCACTACCACTTGAAAATGGCTTTAAAGTATATCACAGCTGTCTCGTAAAGTATATCACAGCTGTCTCGTAAAGTATATCACAGCCGTCTTGTAATCACAAGGAAAACAGCCGATATAACACTACTTCTATTTGGCAAAATGGTGAACTAAGTACCGCTGACGCCACAGGGGAAACAGATGTCTTCCCGAGTAGAAATATCTCGACCTTGATTGGTTAAAATTGTGATTTTCCCACGTGGGCGTTTTGCTTACTTTGGACTGCGATATCTCGGTTATCATACATCACAAGAATAAAAAGTGATGTTTTTTGAACGATGAAAAGGATTCTTTATTGATACATATGTACATTTGGTCTAGTGCTGTCTTTTATTTTAAGAGCCAGCAGTATATGTGGATATCTGGTCAAAGCCATGCACACAAATGATGTGCCATATACATTGTGCAGCACCTTACCAGCCAAGGCTGAGGATCAAATCCAGCTCTTGTTGGTTTAGCCAGCAAATTAAAAGACCAGATCACATTTTGAAAAAATATGCAAGGTCTGAAAGAAAATTTGTGCTGGTTTCAAATATGGTCTTTATTATTTTTTTGCATTTTGTTTTTACAGTGATAAAAATGGAAATAAGAATTGGGGTGCTATGGTGGACTTTTTTGACCACATTTAAGCAGAGTGATGTCACAGATTTTTTTAGCTGCATAACATCTTCTGATTTCTACATATCTATGTTCTGTATGAATATATATGTGGTGCAAACTGCCTTTCTTTCTGTGTTTTGGTTTGCCTACTGGCCTACTGTGTGCCTAGTGGCCTACAATGTGCCAACTCTCCTGTTTACCAACTAGCCAGTGTGCTGTCATCTGGTGACATCTTCAGGAAATTTTGATTACAAGCGTACATATACAATGTAAGATGTAAATGAAATTTAAAATGCATAAAAATCATGAGAAGGAAGTCTGATAAACCTAATGGATAAAATATAAGATGTTTGTCATTATGTGTTTCATCTCTGTGGCTGATGCTTACAAAACGTGTCTGTACGTACATTATCCTGTGCTTTATAGGCTGTGGTAAGAGAACCCAAACCTGATGTTGGCAGCGTGGGGGAAAAGTATCACTTATATGAGGCAAAAGTTTGATGTGATATCTAATAATGATGGATTATGTCAATACGTTTTCCCTAAATATTGCCACTTCTTTCATTTAATCTGAATGTGTTAGTCAGGTTTAAAATGTTTCTTACAATAAAATTATGTATTGTGAGAATTATATGTCGTAAGTATCTATTAAGTCAACGGAATTTTATGATTTTACTGTTTATGCATTTTTGTTAGACCTGTGTTGTATTTAATACTCACACTGTTTTAAAAGGCTCCATAGAGGGTATTTATGAAGCTGTTTGGGGTGATAGTATATCAGTAGGCAGGAAATTACCTACCTACTTCATGTTATGTCACTGGCTTCCAAATGCCACCTAAAGAGGATAACTGTGGAAGGTTTCTTCATTTATTTGTGATGAACTGTTTTGAGAATAATTAATTTTTTTCCAATTCGGCTCCTAGTTTATCTGATTTCGTAATACTGTACTGAGTGTTGATTTGTCTGTTGTTGTTGCAGAGAAGACAGTAAGGTGAGCCATTACCTGATCAATCGGATACAGAAGCCAGGAGGCTCGATCTGGTACAAGATAGGAGAGCAAGAGTTTCCTGACATGCCCAGTTTGCTCAGATTTTACAAAAAGCACTATTTGGAGACATCCTCCTTAATCCGGCCGGTAAGTTGAACAGGGTTCACTTTTACTCTTCAGCAGCCACAGTCACAAATCTGTCTCGATCAAGTTTATTGTAACCTCTTGAAGAACTGACATTCACATGACTGTACGGCCACCTTATTTATTTTCTTATGAAAAATTGATTGAACTTTCTTGTTTCCTCAGGCCCCCAGAGAAAAAGTGCGATGTAAATATGATTTTGCTGGAAGGGTAAGTTTGTTCTTTCTATGTGATACATTTCATCTTGATTTCCTGCTTTTATCAAATGTCTTCATAAATCAGTCATTGGGCAAAAATAATGAAATTTCAAATGAAAAGTAAAGCATGACTATAACTGATGAAAAGTATATTAGGCTCTTGGTCCCTATCCTACTGGTTTTATGCCAGTCTCCATGGCCTTTGTCTTTTGTCTTACTTTAGATAAAAAGTAACTGGTTCAGATCCAGTTGAAATGTAGTGAGGGGCATTTAGCACTAAGTAAATTTTAAGCATTTTATGTAACAACAACACATAATTTCTTTAGGATCCAGAAGATTTGCCATTCACCAGAGGGGATATTTTAGAAATTATTATGAAAGATGAAGAGAAATGGTGGACAGCTCGTAATAGCACTGGAGTGGTTGGTCAGATCCCTGTGCCCTATGTCACCAGAGGGGATATTTTAGAAATTATTATGAAAGATGAAGAGAAATGGTGGACAGCTCGTAATAGCACTGGAGTGGTTGGTCAGATCCCTGTGCCCTATGTGGAAAAGGTATGTACACAGCAGTATTGGATCCATTGCTTGCAGCATGGTATGTCATCAGCGGTAAAGGATCCATATTATGTGACATGATATGTCCACGACAGTACAGGATCCATTGCTTGCAGCATGGTATGTCATCAACGGTAAAGGATCCATATTATGTGACATGGTATGTCCACGACAGTACAGGATCCATTGCTTGCAGCATGGTATGTCATCAACGGTAAAGGATCCATATTATGTGACATGGTATGTCCACGACAGTACAGGATCCATTGCTTGCAGCGTGGTATGTCCACAACAGTGTGGTCTAGAGGTCTAGAATTTTGAGTGAATTGTTATAAAGCTGTATATGATAATCTTAATCCAAAAGAACAGCTTAAATTTTTTTTATAGTTTTACATCCTGCTCAACATACAGCCTCATGGCCTCTCCAAAATTTTCTCTTCCCAGGGTATCTGTGGAAAGCTTGTAAATCTGTTCATAAAACATTTATTTTTTATTATAAAATCCATTCTGTTGTTGTTGTAGTGTACAGGGACAGACGGGCGAATTTCCAGTGATGGTGTCCGGCCCGACTACAACACACCCACGACTGGGGGACAGTCAAAAGGTCCTAATGTTCCCAGAGTTCCCTCTGAGGTGAGTCGTCTGTGGCATCTGCCTGTATGTATTGTTCGTCTCAGAACTCTAAACCAAACACAGCTCAGCTGTGGATTAGTGACATGATGTGTGTGTGTGTGTGTGTGTGTGTGTGTGTATATAGATATTCTAATTACAATTAGAATACATGACATTGTCCTGTTTTGGGGTAGACTAACCTGAAATGTCTAAAACACTTGACTATTACAACCAGGTTTCCTCCCACCGTAATGCTGGCCTCCAACGTATAAGTGAAATATTCTTGAGTACAGCGTAAAATCACTGGCAAATAAATAAATCAAATATTACATTCAACTGATGTGGATGGCGGCACGTTGGTTAATGTCAAACTTTGTCAGTGTGATTTTTAAGCTTTTAGTAATTGTCTCCCATTCCTGTTTAAGAGCTTGATGGGAGGGAAATGTATGCCTGGTTGAAGAACAAATGTTTGGTAGTGTCTTTGATTCTTTTGATTGGTATGGTTGATTATATGGGATTGAGTGATTAAGACTGCAGATTACAGTGTACTATGCATGTGGATGTAATTACAGATAACCCTTCCTGCTCAAGCCAAAGTGATCCAAGAAAGAGTACCTAATGCCTATGATAAGACTCAGTTGAAACTAGAAGTAAGTCAGTGTTGTACAAAAGTTAGCTCCCTTTGATTAGAAAGTCGTTCTATTGCTACTTTTTAGTAACCTAGTTTTCTTGGTAAAGATAGAATGGTGTTAATACCCTGCCTCCCTTTCAGGCATGGGAATATGGAAAAGTTTCCAAACCTAACTTCTTGTTTGTTAAATAGATTGTTTGCATAACTTCTCTGTTATATATGACAAAGGAGAAATTGTTGTGTTAAGAAAATTTAGCTCAGAAATGGTCACACTAATGTTAGCTATATGATACTATCACTGTGAATGTGTATGTTTAAAATCTAAGACAAAGCAAAAACTTTGATAGATTTAATTTGCCAGATTTCAGAATGTATTGTCCTGTGTGATTCACCTAGAAAAGGAAGCTGATCACAACTTTCTCAGAAAGATCAAGTTGAGATATGTTATGAAAAAGAAAAACAAGTGTTTGATGGAATTGGGTCAAGGGAGTTTGTGTGCACTAATATTCTTACATGAGGCGGCCTGCACTCTGCAAAACACTACAGTATGATCTAACTGTGAAAGCTATGATTTCAATTTTATTTGACATTTTGTAGTAACAGACATTACCTTTCATTTGCAGAAAGGAGATATAGTAACAGTAACCCAGATGCATCCCAATGGCCAGTGGGAGGGTGAGTTGAAGGGAAAGAAGGGGTTTTTCCCCTTCACACATGTGACCCTGATTGACCCAAACAACCCTAATGGAGAAGATGGCGACATTGAGAGAACATAGTCAGGTGGCTTCCAGCTGGAATCTAGGCTTCTTCTTATAATATATCACAGTGTTTGGCAACAACTGTGCATCATAATATTGAATGGATTTTACACCAGATAAACAGAGGATATCCTTCAGACATGGACTGACTGGGCAGGAGACCTTGTTGAGGGGAATTTACCTCCCTTCAGGATGAGGCAGTGGTTAGCTCCTTTAAAGGCGAGTGAATTAATGGAAAGCCCTCTCCAAACTATGAGCCTTATATTACTTGAGGAGAGAGCTGTTGATGGAATGAATATGCGCTACTCTACAGGGCAAAGCAGTCAGGATTCTCTGGCTGGAGAAGCAACAACTTCTGCATTATGACCTTCCAGGCTCCAAAAGTGTTTTCATTTGCCTTACGTTGTTGTCGTCATAGACTTCTGATTTAGATTTTCTTTCTGTGGCAAAGTGTTGTGAAGTTGTGTGCTTAAATTGCAGGAGTTGACATGTATAATATTGTATATACTACGGCCATGTTCTACTGATGATGCACTGGTTTGTAACTGCAACCTTCTTACCTGCACCAGCTTGTGAGGACTGTGCTTGTAAGATAATCTGCTGATGTTGTCAGAGCCATCAGACATGCACCGTATTATTCCAGTCACAAACATTACTCAGTCACAATGTGGTATGAAAAAGGAACGAACCAAAACAGGATGGAATGGCACTGCACTGAAATGCATTGGGTATATGCATGATTGGGTATATGCACGTACATACATATATATATAAATTACTTATATGGTAGGTAATTTTTTCTGTATATCTGGACTTGCATGTGAATATAAATATATAAATATAATATGTGTGTGCATGTACATCATTTGGCACTTGAATGCTACTGGTGTTAATTGCAGCTCAATATATTCTGCTGTTGGATTAAAGCCATGAAATATCAGATGGGAACTCTCCAAAACTGACTTCAAAATCAAAATGTTTCCCAAGTAAATTGCCTCTCTTCAAGGGAAATTCTTTATTGGCATGAGAGAAATTTGAGTTGTGCAAATTTAGAAAATCTCGAACGGGTCGGAAAGGAAGGTGCCTCTTTTTCTGGAAATGGACACGTACTTTTGTGTAAAGTCTTGCCTTAATATGGGGTTTAATTATGGCTTCATGTACCTACATCACTCTGAAAGGTTACCCTCCGTGATTGATGTTATTTTGGCTTTACTTGCATGGAACTTAGACTTCTGTCATTTGAACCAAGTTATTCTGAAATGGTGTAAGTATTGATTCCTGGAGTATCTGCTGTTGTTTTGATTTGTACCTGTATCTGGGTGTTAATCATGGCTTGACTGCTGCCTCTCACGGACACACCTAGCCTCCTGGCTTCTCAGTCAGTCCTTCATCAGTCTGATGTAGAGTTAGGATAAGTCACAAAAGTTTGTCCTGACAAAGACTGCCTGGGACATGTCACGGGCAAGGCTCCCTCCTTGCACAATAGTGAACAGTTTTGCTAAAGTAATTGTGCCAAATACAATGTCAACAACTAGCTTTGTCCTTCCCCCTATAGCCCTTTTTACTCTATAGTAATTATTCAGCTGGGGGAATTTTTGTCTGTGAACAAAAAATCAAGGCTGAAGGTACAACCAGTATTTTTTTTGTGAAATTTCATTTGATTTTTAAATAGACTGTGAAATCAATTCTTTTATTTGAAAAAGTCCAAGTAACAGATTTTTCTTCTTATAATTGTGTAGTTCAATGAACTTTGAATTGAATTTTTCAATTGAATTTCACCGTTTTGAATTTCCAGATGTCGAAAGCAAATATAGACAGACATAAAAGGCGTACTTATGCTGTTGTACACCCTTGTCTTAAGGGTGTCAGTGTATCTTGAATTTGATACATGTAAACGAATTAACTGCACCTGTGAAATGAGTGTGGAATCCATTCTAAAAATGTATAAATAGATACAGTGTTACATGCTCAATGCATTCTATAAATCTGATTTTAGCCATTTGGCCATGGTGTCATGAATGTCTTCACAGATCCTGTGACTGTTTATGCAAATAATGTAACTGTATACAAGGATTACAGTGGTAAACTGAGCTAACACAGTTCCTCTAACCTCTGTCTGATGTGTCCCATACCTGTGGCTGCATTTTGTTAGTGCCTCTCTGCTGGGCAGTAAGACATGGGCATTGTCACAGGTGGAACTTGTCTTAATAAATGACTCTACTGTCCTCCATGTGGATCTCTAAGTATTACAATAAATTGATTTCTCTTTCACGATGACTATGTTGTCTTGTTTTACCTGCCACATATGTGTTAACTGCACTCACGTGTCAGTGTCTGCCTAAAAGTGTTCACATGCAGTGAGGAAATGCTACACTTTTACTACTGACCAAAGGTAATAAATGGGAAGAGTGTCTTATAAGACTCGATCATATTTGCCAAATCTGCGACAAATATGTATGCATTTTGTAGGCCAGTGCACAATGAAAACAGGCCCTTCTGACCTTAACATTTTACCTTCTTAAGCTTGTAATTTGTTCAGTTAACTTGTGTTTATTAAAAATGTTTTATTTCACTTAGATGAAGGGAGTCGAGTTTATGGGTGAAGGGAACCACGCAGATTCTTGATGAAATCAGACCAGTACATCAATGTACATGAGGAACCTGGACACTTTAGCTGCTACTGAGCTAGATTGAGCCACATTGTAAAACTAGGAAGGACATATACCCTGGTTTGGAGGATATGTGCCTTATTTTGGAATATATGCACATCATTTTGTTGATTTAGGGAACGTCTTTCTGTCGAGACACGGTTCTAGGGCTGAGATAAGCCTTTGTCCAGAAATTAGCTGTCCATTTCATTTGACAAGATTCCACCGGGCGGACATGGCAATTTGTTGTCTCTTCCAAGTCAAGGGGCCGCTACCTGGAGATAGCAATTTGTTACAAGGTGACGTGAGGCCGTAGGCCGGCTTGGCAATTTGCTGTCTCTTCTAGTTGACAAGACTCCTCTGGTCGGCTGGGCAAATTGCTCTCTGTTCCATGCATCTGGATGCCACTGACCGGATTTGGCAATTTGTTGACTCTTTCACGCGACAAGAGGCCATTGGCGGGCCTGGCAATTTGCTGTCTGTTCCTGGAAACAGGAGGCCATTGGCGGATTTTGCAATTTTTTGTCTTCCACGCGACAAGATGCCACTGGTCGACTTGGCAGTTTGCTATCTCTGAAAAGATAAGGGTTGGCTAGTTCCCACGTAGAGAGCGAGTGGACGGAAATATGAATAACGCCCCAGGAGAGAAAACACCATATACACACTTGCAAGGAAAGATGGACGGGAATACAGTCTTAGAAGCCAGTCTTGACACACATGCTCTGCAGAAGAAAAACGTTGAAAGGCAGGCCAAATTCTGGCAGTGTGCCACACTTTTAAATTCAGTCGTGGAGATAGATGATGTCCACGAAACAGGCACGAAACAAAAGGTGAACATCAAATGCCAACATATACTGGCTTGTCAGGATTTAAGAAAACATTTTTTTTATGAATGAAAGCCATATGTGAAATACTAGAAGATGCGTTCCTGCATATACATCTGTAGGTTATAGCCAGGAATAACTTTGGAGTGTCTCTTCTTTATCCTGCGAATAATTTTAGAAATGATGATTGCCTATGTTGTGTACGCTTCGATAAAATTCATCTTAAACATGTAATTTTCAATGTTATCTGGGAATTCTATGATAATGGGCCTGTACAGTGTGTCTAAACCCTAAACATTTATTTAACTTGTGTTTAATTCAATAATTTTTCACTCCTGCGATGCCAACAGATTTAAAGATTACTGATATGGTATATATAGGAATATGTAAGTCGAGAAAGTGATGTGACTTTCTACAGAATTCTTAATTTGCAAAACGATATCAGTCAGTTATAGAAAATAGGTGAATTGGTTTGACTCCCACAGGAATGGGTGCAATTGACATCATGATTACTGGTTGTGATTATCGGGAATTCGTGTATGAAAGAACACCAACTTCCGTCAATATGACAATCAACAACTTCTTGCGCTTTAACTCTGGTAAATTCAGTGCTTTGGTAACTTTTGGTAATTTTATCGTGCAAACGGCTGTATAATGATAACGAACAACTCATTATTTCAATTAGGAGACTCCATGTAACGTAGCAATTCGGGTTAGATTTCCAAATTCTTGAAGCTTTCTTGTCGACAAATGGAATGGTGCCAGCTGACAGAACGTCTGGTTCAGGCGTACTGTGGTCTGCTGACAAGAAGGGTGCAAAACCAAGAGAGCGATTAGAAACTTATATATACGTTTATAGTCGTGAGTTGGGCTACATACATGTAAAGATTGGTTTAAATTCAATTTTGATTGTTTTGAATGAGCTGTCAAGGCAGTGTTTTTGTGCAGGTATATCGCAGTTGGTCTATAACTATCAGATACAAATTAGTCTTCGTTAGGCCTACTAGGTTTACGTTGTATTCGGAAGGTATATATGATCATTGGAAAGCAATAAATTCCAGTCAGAATTACTCATTTATACACGCGAAATACCACAGGGGTTCAATGCATGTGTGGTCATTAATTCTGCACCAGTGAAGCAGTACCATGATAACTAAATATGGGCTCAGACTGCTACAATTAGTGGGCCCGTAGTTAAAGTTCAAGCTAAAACAAAACGAAGAAACATGACAACCGTTCACAGATTTAGGCCTATTATAAATGTGACACGATATAGTATATAGTACTACTTTTGTTTTCACCTTCTTTGCCTTTGTCGTCGAGACTGTCAGTTTTGAGAATGGAGAGAAACATGGACGTCATAATGCCCGGAAAACCGCTTAATCTGGTGTCTTGTCACTTCTATCAAGGAAAAGCATACCATACAGGTGGTATGACGACAAGGGTTCAGGTTGTCATCCACGCATTCGGCGGATACACCCGATACTGACGTATAACACTTCACGAGATACCAAATGACGTTTTCATTGAGTAATTTCAACCGCTGCTTCAACACTGCTCACTCCAGAACCACACCTGTAAAGCCATTGTTTCACATCAAAGCCAGTAATGATAGAAATACATGTGTGTTATCATTAAAACACATGAATTCCAATCATTTTGTCGTTTTTCATTAGTCAAAGGGTCACACGGTTCACAACAAATCACATTTTACACTTTTTTGATTCAGAAGAACATTAATTGCATATGTACAAAATCGCCACAGTGAAAACCAGGAGGTGCGGAATTAAATTCTTTGTGTATAGAAACATTGCATGTGTTGTCGAACCGTCTTGGGTGAGGGCATACCAAATGTGTGCTACATGTATCACCTCCGCTATATCAGGAGATCTCCGAAACTTTACAATAGCTATGGGTTAATAACGTACTGCATAACACAAAATGGTGATGATCAGTTTGACGATGTTTATCCGGGTGGTGGGTTCTTTTACAACATATTTTACCGGTTTCCCCTGAATAAGGTCTATCCCGTCTTAATTCAGTCTCCTGTATGAGTTCTTCCCGATTTTTCCTGCAGGAAATCTTTCCGGTTTCCCCTGCAAGAGAGCTTCACTCGGTTTCCTTGTACAGAACACCTAACCCGGCATTCTACGATATTTCCTGTTTCCCTGCGTGCAGTGAAATTTCCTGGCCCCCTTGCAAATGATATTTCCATCTTCCCCTGAACGGAATATTCCTACTTTCCCTTGCATGGGATATTCTCACATGGGATATTCTCGGTTACTCCTGCTTGGGATTTCCCCACTGGTCCCTATAGCTGCTCGGAATTTTACCGGTTTCCCCCTGAAGAGAATATCCACGCTACAGCACTCTGCAAGTTACATCTTTACTGTTACCTCCATTAATATTCCATATCATTGCATGTCGTATAAAATAGGAATCTAAATCCTTAATGTTATACACTATAAACACCGAATGGACATAGGGGAAAACTTATCAAATAAATATACATCACCAATACATTAAATGTGCCACTGACAAAAATAATACATCGAACAAAACTCTGAACAGAAATCTGAATGCCGTTCTGTATGTAGGAAGTGAACTGTTCGTAAATACCTCTACGGGATTATATCCAATTGAAATGAATAATGTTTTAGTGAAAACCAATGGATACGGCGAAAAAACACGGAGGACACTTTATGAACTAGATTTGTATAAGTAATGGACTATACTGAGATTCAGCCTGCCGAAACCATTCCTGAGCTGTTGTCTCACGCTATACACGAACAAGGTGACCCAGATTCTAATTAAACCTTGGGACCTGGTGCTTGTACATTATATGTATAAGGGTGTGAGAGTGGAGGTCAAGGAGCCTGACCCGCACTGTGTATAATTAACACCACTGTACACATTTGTTATCATATAAGCGTATTAGAAAATCAAAAACTATATCACATTATCTATAAGGTTAAGGTGTGTTCGAAATCTGCCCTACATATTTGTTTATCCGATACTGTTTGGCTGTATAGATAACCGCTGTACTCGGCGACCAGGACTCAACAAACATTCCTACATGATAAGTGGCATGCAAAGTAGATATTATAAATCCCGAAAAAATACTACTAATAATTTTGATGCGGTTACAATGAACCAGTACAAAGTCCTGGCAATATATTTAGCTGAGGTGAAATGACGTCCATTCTCACTTAACATTGTTACCTTCGACATTTAGCCGCTGCAAAGTGTATAATAATCTTCTAAATTCAAAAACTCAAGGGCAAAAATGATCAAAAATGGATAAAAACCGCTTTCTTGTATTCGAATACTAGCAACGTGCACGGGAACCTATAGTTTTGGATTTTATCGTCGAAACAAGCAAGAGCCATTAAGTACATACATAGAAATTCTTATACATGCAACTTGGTCTAAGTTATTCTGCAATAACTGCAAGTATGTTCTGTTTGGGCATGGACAATGCTTATATTTTGTCTGGGCATGAACAATGCTTATCTTCTGTCAGGGCATGAACACTGCTTGAATGTTTGCTTGGGCATGAACAATGCTTATCTTCTGTCTGTGCATGCTTGTATGTTCGGTCTGGCATGGAAAGTGCTTGTATGTCCCGTTTGAACATAGGAACATCTTGAATGTTAAGTTTTAGTATGGGATCTGCCTGTATGTTCAATCTGGGCATGGGAACTGCTTGTGTGTTGAGTCTGGGCACAGGAATTGCTTGGGTTTTCAGTCTGGCGTGGACACTGCTTGTATATTTAGTGTGTCCTGGACATTTCATGTATGTTCTGTTTGGGCTTGGGAACTGCTTGTTATGTCCCCTCTGGCGTGTACAATGCTAAGATGTTGAGCAACCGTTTGATATGAACACTGCTTGTGTGTTCAGTGTGCCGTAGATGGCTACTTGTATGTTGGGCCTCACAGAAACACTGTTTACCAGTGTATATTCGAGCAGGCATACACACTCCTTGTTTGTTCAGTGTGGCATGGAGACGATTTGTAGTCCTATGTTCAGTCTGGGCAAGATCGGGGTGGTTTGCGAGTTTTTCTTTTTTTATTTGGGGGGAGGAGGGTATGGCATTGTTAGTATAGAACAGTATCAGGGCACGATGTTGCGAAGCGATGATACAATGGGGATATTTCAACCTCGCAGCGTCGTTTATTCGCAGTATCGCACCTCGATTCGCAGTGTAGCATGACGTTAACATGGTCACCCGATGCTACCATGGACGGAGGGCTCTGCAAACGTCTTCGTCGACGTTTTTGACGAATGGAAAGTTCAGTTTTAAATCGTCTTTGAGTGTATGAAAATGAGTCATGAAGAAATATAAGTTCCACACGACCTTCTAGACGATAATCTTGAAGGTTTTCTCTTGAACTGGCTTTTTTTTCCATTTAAAAAAATAGTTTTCGATACAAAGCGCATCATATTCCTACAGATAAAATGACTGATTGTGGCATACCACAAAATTATTACAGCCATATTATGGGGAGTCAGACTAGAGGTGATTATGAGGGCCTCCGTGGTTCAGTTGGTTACCGCGCTAGGGCAGCATAATGGCCCAGAAGCTTCCCATCAATACGGTCGCTGTGAATTCAAGTCCAGCTCATCCTGGCTTCCTCTCCGGCCCTGCGTGGGAAGGTCTGTCAGCAGCCTGCGGATGGTCGTGGGTTTCCCCAGGGCTCTGCCCAGTACCCTCCCACCATATTTTTGGCTGCTGTCGTATAAGTGAAATATTCTTGAGTACGGAGTAAAACATCTATCAAATAAGTTAGATTGAGGTGATTATGATACTTTGGGATTGACAAAGTAGATCGTTGGGGGAGGGTAGGCACACTGTTGGTGGTTTTGTGTCATTAATATGATAGACGCTGGGTCCATAATGCAATACATCTGGCGTTTTTTCTGGACATTCCATGTTCGACCAGAGCCTATCGATATGGTTAGTTCTAATGTCTAGCTCTAATCAGCACTGCGTCCCATTTGTGACTGTTGCACTTATAGATAACCGACTGCGGTGGCGAAGTGAAGAGAGCGACAGCCTAGTAAGCTGGAGACCCGGGGTTCAGTACAAAATCGAGCCATAGCTAAGAATTTAACATCTATAATACAGGTTCTACCTCGCCTGGCACTCAGTATAAGAGCAATAGGCCAAGTAATGGTCGGCTCGATGTCAGTATAATGTGACTGGGTGTAGCTCAGTGTCTGGCATGGCATTACAGTGAGGCAGCGCTATAAGTATGTCGGCACTTAATCCGGCCTCCTGCTACAAGGAAACACGGGCGTGACATAAACAAAGACATAATGTGGCAAGCGACGTTAAATCCCGTGCAGTAAAAGAAAAGGACTTTTTTTTCCATATATGACTCTTGACAAACAGTTCATTATACGCTACAATCCTTAAACTCTCAGTTTTTAATGTATACCTTTATGTTTATTTCTCCTCTTTGCTAGTTTCAGAATAAACTCAACAAGTGTGATACGGGTATCTGCTCATGCTTGGCTTACCGTGGTCTTTGAGAGCACTGAATGTATGACACAGTGCATGCATGGTTCGGCATTTCTAAGCGCGAAAGCTTACCACATGCTTTATCCAAACTGCAGATACTTGGCAAATAAATATGCATGCCTCAGAGGGCTTAAAACGCAACATTTTTGTGTCTTTTTGACTGTCAGATTATTGACCAAAAAAGGTAGTAACAGCGGATAGTGTCCACACATGCGCACTACGTAGCTAAGGAATGGACACGGGTGCACATGTTGACTTAGTGACACTATATGGTATTAACTTTTTGCGAGGAAAGGATGAATTTCCACAAATCTGTGAGGTCTGTTACTCAAGCAACTGTAGGCTAGGTGTTAGCTCTGAGGGAGCCTTCATCACACAGTATACAGCCATGTGCACCAGGGTTGCAAGTCTACTCTTCTCAATGGCCAAGCTCTCCTACAACTCCTAAACGCATGTACTATATTCCATTAACGTTACTGGCCAACGCTGGCTCTCATAGGCTCCTGATCCACGCGTCTTCTCTTCAGTTTGTACCCGTGGTCACGTGGCGTAAACAAGCAAGGCTATATAAGTGCCGCCCTTAAGACGGTGCTGTGAAATCAACACAGATCGCTGTATATGTCCATCTAGGCGTGAGCTCCAGCCTGCTCCAAATCTCCGCGCGACATCGAGAATTCCATAAACCACCATCCAAACATGAAGCCATACGAAGGCGTAGAACTGGCAACTAAA
Source organism: Acanthopleura granulata (assembly GCA_016165875.1). Taxonomy (NCBI): domain Eukaryota; kingdom Metazoa; phylum Mollusca; class Polyplacophora; order Chitonida; family Chitonidae; genus Acanthopleura; species Acanthopleura granulata. Next base: position 12,259,743 of record JABBOT010000001.1, on the reverse strand, counting down.
CCAATGGACCAAGTGAGTAAACTTTTCAGTTCACTTTGAAATCAATGGATTTATATGGGCACTTTGTTTGCGTTTCACTCTTTAGCTCTTACATTTTCTGTAGATATTCTATGGTGTGAGAGATCAGACTTATATTTGGGCATTTGTTTTAGCCGCTCATGAATCGCTGTAATGTTTCCTCCTTTAGGAATTTTTCTGCTTGTATTGGGGTTTCTCCTTCTGCTAGGATTCCTCGTTGTGGCTGCATGATTTACCTGCTGTAGTGTGTTTCCTGTTTGTGCTAAGGTTTCTCTTTACACTATTTTTTTTCCACGCGAACTATTACCCCTTCGGTTAGAGTATAATGGGTCCTTTGTGACAGCAAGCCGTCAGTGGCACTAATATGATTGATTGCGCAGTCTGACGTTTGTTGAAGACCATTTGTCTTCCACCCGTATGGCACACTTGCCAAAGGTCTGTGGTTTATCCCGAGCACCTGGATTTCCTCCAGCCATAAAACCAACCGCCATTATGTGTATGAAATATTCTTAAGTTTGGCAAATTCCTGGTAGATATAATGTACACATGCAGATATCACACATTAGGTTCCAATGCTTCAGACAATGAGAAAAGGATTTGAATAAAGGCTATAGTTTTTTTATTCTCGTTTCGGTTCATTGTTTGTTTAAGGTTAGTCTGAAAACGGTAAAATCACTTCAATGTTTCTTCTGCTGTGCATGGCTAACACTTTTATGCTGGTTGTCGCGTGCTCCGCTTGACTTGCTTGCCCGAGAGCCATGACGCTCTGATGTGGAATCAGTTAACTGTTATTTTTGTCGCGAAAAGTTTCTGTGAGGATAAAACGCAGTACCATGAATACTGGTAGTGGGCTTGGAAATTATTCCAGGGGCTAATATTGCAGAGTCACTGGATGCAGTGAGGGTGAGTGTTGGGAAAGCCTTGGGAAAGGTAGTTGAAGCACATGTAATACTTGCCTCTTGGTTTGCTTTCTGTGTGAAAGCGTGCAAAGCCCGAAAAATGGACCATACCTTTTGTGCCTAAAGTCTGCTATATTTCTTAGGAAAGATTTAATACTGAATTTATCAGTATGGCGCTCCAAAAGGGAACATTGGAAGAGTTGTTTTCAGCGTGGAGAAAATTTTAGCCGTCACGATGGCGATAATTTTCATCGTGATAAAAATTGTTTTACTCTCATTAAAATCGTTTTAAATGTCCTTAAAGAATTTTTCCAGCTTGATTATACAAAAATACAATGATACAAAATTATTACAAGTACTCTTTATTCTGATAAAAAGTCTTGCTTTGGAGGTTTCTTTGGGTATTGGAAGTTTTTAACTACGCTTAACTATACTTGATTTTACTCCAAATCTTTAACCCGTTGTAACCGACAAAAAAGTTTTGGGTAGTTTATAAAACATTTTTAAACAAACAAAGGATATTTTTTTCCTTACCTGGAACATTTTCCCTTGCATAAGGTTTATAGAATATAGATCATAACTTAAGTAAAGATTTGAAATATCGCATGTATGAAGTGTGTACATACCTTAATAACCATGTGTCTTCCCAAGGGCTAGGTACGAATCATATAGCCTGTAGCCGCTATACTGGTGGATCAGAACATGTTTATTTCTTTACAATGAACAAAATCACAACCGTGTCTGTAATGAAAGTAAAAGACAGCTCATCACTGGGGTACTGTTCAATAAAAAGATTGTTAAATTCTCTCTTGAATGTAAAAGCCTGTTTGAAACTGTATGAATTCATTGCTGAATTATCTTCGTTTGAAGTGTGGAGTATCATGCTTTTAAGCTTATGGCGGACTGATCAATCAGAGAGCTTGGATGATATCAACTGTCTGTAAGCTGTAACGTAAATGTTCTGAGTTGTCTGTCAGTGTAACATGTAATAACACAGGGACATCACACTCTTTTAATGTTGTATGTTTCAATTATAACAAGTATATGGGTGAACAACTCTACAAAGTATTTCCAGACCATCGTGTTGTGGCAGGGGTAAGTTTCTTGATTATTTCATGTTATAAATTGACATGTATACTTGAGTTACAAACACATCCCCAGCAGCTTACAACAGTCTCAGGTGATAAGAGTGTTCCGTGCATTGCACAATAGGGAAGTTTCGAGTTCGAACTCTTTTGTCGCAGAAGGTAAAAAGATTTCAACTGTGTCATGTGATTTGTCAAAAATGTCAGGCCATTTTGTTGATTTTAATTTACCGATGACCTGTCTCGCCATGTTAGTGAGGCACAAACGACCTCTCCTTCAATCAGGGGCATCGTAAATTAAAAAACAGCTCCTAAATCTCCCTATCGTACGTCTAGTCTAATTAACTTTTTTGAAACTTTTCTTAGACGCCCATGTTATAGTAAATGTAATCAGAAATAGTTACCAAACATGGTACAGTACGACTTTTCTTGCCTTTAACGTTAAAAGAGTTCGAACTCGAAACTCCCCAATTACGTCACAGCCCAGACAGAATGGTTGGGTTTCATGCTAGGCGACGGAGCACGGTCAGATGTCATGTTTCCACTGTCGTAGTAGCTGTTAGAAAAAAATACTTTACCGAAATAAACATAATATCGTCCAACCTTTTTGGCACACTTAGCTTTGATCATGTGCTGTCTTTCACTTTAATATCCAGAGTGTTGATTTTGTTTTGTTATTGTTTAAAATACGCTGATCATTAAAAACCAGAGCATACTACATAACCTCCATCGTTCGCCGCATGCCTTCAGTCGCTAGGCAGATATATACACAAACATTCCCACTCTGCCTTGTGTAACAGACGTGCAGAAACTCTAACCCCATCAGCCTGCGACTGTCAAAGTGTATGTTTGTAGACCCACAAATGCCTTTTATCGGTGTTTTAAAGTGCCTGACCTTTCGCAATCGGGCAGCAGTTTTTACATTACTGTGGCGGTTCAGTAAACGGTTTGAGGCTTGTCGTGGGCCATTTTTTCACCTCAAGTTTATATCCAGCATCCTGGTTTTTGCCGGATTTTAATGAAATTACTTAGCACTTCCGCCTCTTAGTGTCGCAAACGATCCGACTATACGGGTAGTAACTCGGGGCAGAGCCACTGTCCGCCTCACCTCACAAATAGTCAGGCTATACTAGTAGTAACTCGGGGCAGAGCCACTGTCCGCCTCACCTCACAAATAGTCAGGGTATACTAGTAGTAACTCGTGGCAGAGCCATTGTCCGCCTCACCTCACAAATAGTCAGGCTATACGGGTAGTAATTGAGGGCAGAGCCACTGTCCGCCTCACGTCACATGCTGTCAGACTATACGGGTAGTAATTGAGGGCAGAGCCACTGTCCGCCTCACGTCACATGCTGTCAGACTATACGGGTAGTAACTCGGGGCAGAGCCACTGTCCGCCTCACGTCACATGCTGTCAGACTATACGGGTAGTAACTCGGGGCAGAGCCACTGTCCGCCTCACGTCACATGCTGTCAGACTATATGGGTAGTAACTCGTCACATACGGCCAGGCTTTACCGGCAGTTAATCCAGAGCGACTGTCCACCTCAAGTCACATACGGTCAGGGTATACGGGTAATTTATCCAGGCAGAGCGATTGTCTGCCTCGGCACGTCACATACGATCAGGCTATACGGGTAGTAACTCTGAACAGAGGGACTGTCCATTTCACATCACATACAGTCAGGGTGTACGGGTAGTTAATCCGGGCAGGGCGATTGTCTGCCTAGGCAGGTCACATACGGCCAGGGTATACGGGTAGTACAGGAAATACATGTAGTAACTCTGGGCAGAGTTACTGTCTGCCTCACGTCACACACGGTGAGGGTGAACGGGTAGTTAATCCGGACAGAGCAATTGTCCACCTCCGCACGCCACATACAGCCAGGGTATACGGGTAGTTAATCCAGGCAGATCGATTGTCTGCCTCGTCACGTCACATAGGGTCAGGGTATACGGGTAGTTAATCCGGACAGAGCCACTGTCCGCCTCGCCACGTCACATACCGGTAGGGTATACGGGTAGTGAGTCTGGGCAGAGTTACTCTCCGCCTCACGTCACAGAGTAACTCTGGGCAGAACGACTGTTCTCGTCACGGATCATACGCCGAGGGACTATCCACCTCACGTCACACACGGTCAGGCTATAGGGATAGTTAATCCGGGCAGAGCGACTGTCCTCCTCGGCACGTCCTATACCGTCATGTTGTACGGGTAGTTTGTCCTGGCATAGAGACTGTCTGCCTTGGCACGTCACATATAGTCAGGCTATACCAGTAGTCAATCCGAACAGAGCGACTGTCCTCCTCACGTCACATAGTAACTGTTCGCGGAGGGGCTGCCCTCGTCACGGTACATGGTAACTCTGCGCAGAGGGGCTGTCCCCCTCGCGTCGGATCTATTATATGTTTGTTTTGGAAACAAATTTATTTTCACGAATTATATCGAGAATATATTACCAGGCCTTTTTTGTTCAGCCTGTTTGAGGAGATGGATTCATTGAGACGTGTGGTGCCTTTCCCCTAATGTAATCTTACGACATGCCGGCACCTAACACATGGCTGGTTGAAACAACGTATATATTTTGTGCTACATTAAGTTTTGGAAACTTGGCTAATCTACAGTTTGGTAAAATGTAAACGAAAAAAGACGAGTTTGTCGAACGGTTTAATTATTTTCCGGTCTGCCAGCTACCAGAGAATGGTCGTGGGTTTCCGCCGGGCTCTTCCCGGTTTCCTCCCACCATAATGCTGGCCGCCGTCGTATTAGTGAAACATTCTTGAGTACGGCGTAAAACATCAAATAAATGAATAAATAAATGAATAAATAAATAAATAAATAAATAAATAAATAAATATTTTCCCTTACTCGTGTTAAGCAATAATAAAGGGGAAAAGCGAGATAAGCTGTGACCTATGACGGTGATTGTACAGTTCCTATGACCTTCGAAAATACTTAATTTTTTCGACTTACTATAAAGATATGTTTGCGCGGACCTACATGATACTTTTGAATAACTTACAATTGTCTAATCTGATATCAAATATGCATGTCCAGATAAGTTTGGTAAGGAAACGGTCCCCGGGAAACACTTTAAAATAGTGAAATCTGCTTTTGACCTTACTTTTGTCTTTTGATAAAACAAATATAGATCACATCACTCCAAAGTTTCAAACACATATATTGTGTAGTTTCTGTACTTTATAATTAGATTCAAGCACGGTTTTCTTGTTTTTGGCGGATTGGAAGCATTACTCCTCACTACTGCTCCAACATGGGGCGATTCCCCAACTAGTTGCAAGGGTCCTGTATAAACAAACAGAAGTAGTATAGAGATTTGTGGATTAGCAGAATAGCCAACTGACTAGGCAGAAGAGCGGTAGGTGTATTATTGGCTACATTCCAAATGACATGCACGCATATCTTCAATCCTGAGGGGGCTTCCGTGGCCGAAGGCTTTAGCGCGCCAGAGCAGCGTTATAATCCGTGCCTCCCATCAATGCCGTCGCTGTGAGTTCAAGTCCAGGTCATGCTGACTACCTCTCCGGTCGTATGCGGGAAGATCCGCCAGCAACTAGCCCGGGTTTCTCCCGGGTTCTGTTCGGTTTCCTCCCACCATAATGCTGACCGTCGTCGTATAGGTGGAATATTCTTGAGTACGGCGTAAAACACCGGTGTAAAATCTAATAACTAAATAAATTTAATCCTGAGAGTAACAAGTGGAAGTAAATTAGCAGTTAAAACATTTCCTTATATAACATTTCCAAAAATGAGACAAGCAAATGAGCGAATAGTATAGATTTGCAAGGTTTTCACGTTGAGACACTTTTCTATGATATATTATCCCTATATTTCTTTAAATATACAGGAATAATATCAAGATATATCGACAATTTAATCGTTCGTTGATGAATAGAAAATGGTATTTACTTTTCCCTTCTGTAAGTGTGGGAAATATCTTTGATATTAATTGTCAGAGCAGTTTTATATTGAGCCGTAAAAGTGACATGGTGCAAAAGAATAATATTGGTAATAAAAAAATATAGTATTTAAAGTTTCCAATGTGTGTGTGTGTGTGTATATATATATGTATATAGGTGCGCACGACGTCTTTGCTAAGTCGTTCGCTCGATATAGCAATTACCTCGTGCTCTCGACATCTCTGTTATGTCGTACGCTCGAGGTCTTTACTAAATCGTGCTCACGATATACTTGTGCCTTTCTATTGGTCAATTATCTCGTGAACACGACTTATTTAAAAAAAAAAAACATACGTGAGTCTTTAACACTTGGGTTGATATTTTTTCTGTTTGTAGTTTTTTTTCTTCATGTCACCTTTACGGCTCCGTAGGTTTGCGAGCATAAAATTTGTGTTACTGATAAGATCAATCTGATACTGACAAGCCATTCATTTAAGTTTCCCGGCCTATTAGACATTGTATCACGTAGCATGGTGATGTTATCATCCGCTATAATAGATGCGCACTTGTATCATCAGCAAGCAGTAGTATATTCATTAAATCTGACGACTTAATGTCATTTATGTAAATATAATGAAGAGCAGAGGGTCGAGTATACATCCCTGTGCTTGACACTCGATATAGGTCATGAAAGAAGGTGAAGAGAAATAATCATTAAAAGCGGTACTTGGTCAGCGACCTCTTCAGTAACTTTTTAGTTATTTTGGTTGCTTCTTATAACGAAATCCATCATGTCATTTGTACAGGAGGATGAACTGTATGGGATGTTTCAATGTATTTCGTTTTGTCTTGCTCTTAGGCCTCTCGTTAAGTAAATGACCAGTTTTAAAGATATGTTTTCAAAAATTTGACTGAATGATTTCTCGATACACAGAACAACCGACTTACACAGCTACTTATAGTCCCAGCCCAAAGTCTTAATCAGTGTTCACCAAATATTCTGAAACTCTAACAAACGTTACCGGGTGAAGTAAATAATGGTGACAAATGAGCAGTTAAACAACAACAACAACAACAACAACAACAACAAAAACAAAAACAACAACAACAACAACAACAATAATAATAATAATAATAATGGCAAAAAAGCAATAATTGATGTGCATTAACCGTGTCAAAACCACTTCCTTTGAGTCAATGAAATTTACTCGTTGGTGAAGTCTGAGGGATTAGCCTAAGTTTGTGTATGTGAGGACTTTCAAGAAGGACAACCAATGTTTGAAACGACAATGTTATTAAAAACATATTACACTTTCAGATCTCTAACCGAACTGTATATAAATGGCAATACATTGAGGACGGCTTACTTTGTAGTGTACCTCAACAGGCATAAACTCGCGCACATACCCACACCTGTGAAAACCCAAGTAAAGCTTTTAGAATGCCATTTTGTAGCTCTATTCTCGATGTATTCTGCTTTTGTCGAGTACAGCGAGCTCTCCATCGAAATATAACGGTGCTGAGGTGACGCATCATCATTTAACCTTCCTCACTGATATTATGGCCAGCTTGAAATGCCATGTGGCGGTGTAAACCCACCTTCACGCCACAAGATTGGTCGCATCAGCCCGTCGAATTGTCGACAGAAAACAGGACAAAAGTGTCAAAGCATAATCCGTGTTAACGCATTGCGAGTTATCACGTTTTGCAACAGAATTTCTATGGTAGGGAAGAGTAGGGATTAGTAGGGTTTGTCCTATTTTCATTGGATTAGTCCTATTAGACAGGTTGACACGACAAATCGTGTCGGGTCCTCAGGCCAGGAGGTTTAAAACTCATAGGTGTGATTTTTGACCGATCTTAGTAAACAAAATTACTTAATAATAGGTAAATGATGTAAGAACTGACACCTGTTATCCCTAGTGTTGCACCCTGCTTTGCTTAATAGTCAAAGACTGCTGTCCGGAGCCATTCTCATTTGTTCTTACTGAACAGAAGACCTGGATGAAAACCAGACCGCTACGCACGTACACAGTGTTGCATTCTGACTACACATAACCGAACTCCCAACTATCTGCTTTCAGAGGGTTGAGACTGCCCATGAGGCCTTATCGAGTCGAAGGAGTAGGCGAGTGGTCGACAACCCCAGTTTCCTCTTCAAATGGTTGGATCACGCAGCCAGCAACCCGTTCAGCAAAGACGCCAACCCACAGGTGAGTGAAAATTGCCCGTACAGCAAAGACATCATCCCATAGGTGAGTGGTAATAACACGTACAACAAAGACGTCAACCCACAGGTGAGTTACAATAACCTGTGCAGCAAAGACATCTACCCATTGGTGAGTGTCAGTAACATGTACTACAAAACGGCAACCCACAGGTGAGTGACAATAACCCGTAGAGCAAAGACATCAACCCATAGGTGAGTGATAATAACCCGTACAGCAAAGACGTCAAACCACAGGTGAGTGACAATAACCCATACACCAATGGACAATCTCCCCAAGGACATTTCCTGTGGTCCATTGTGCGAACGCCGTAAAAGGGAATTGACCATATCGGAAGTGTTATAGGGGCATTGTCCGTACGGGAGATGTCTTAGAGGGATTCTCCATAGGGGAAATGTCTCAGAGAGAATGTCCATAGTGAAAATGTCTTACTCTAATTGTTCATAGGAAAAATGTCTTACGAGGATTGTCCATAAGGGAGATGCCCTAGAGGGATTGTCCATAAGGGGACTGTCCTTACGGGAAATGTCTTAAAGTGGTTGTCGATATGTGGAATGTCTTACAGGGATTGTCCGTAGAGGAAATGTCTTAGTGTGATTTTCTTTAGGGGAAGTATCTTAAGGGGATTGACCATAGGGAAGATGTCTGGGGAGATTGTCCATTGGGAAATGTTTCAGCCAACTTAAGAGCAGATGAATTTACCGCGGAACAAACTGTTTTAACCGGTTTTTTCACACATCTATGTGTGAATGTTTATTAGGTAGTCAGATGAGTGTGAAAACAGGCATATATAAACAATGACACTTTGTTACTATATGTTCGAGTGACATCAAATTGACATGGTATCCGTTTACCCTTACATTTTAATTAATATTTCAAAGTTTACAGTTGCATAAATTATTAAACACACCAATTAACATGATACCTGCGTTTGCACACTGAAGAATTGTTTTAAATTTAAAATTAAAACCTTAAAAGTGTACGCTTGACAGAATGCAGATTTATCATTTTATAGCCTGGAAAGCGAATCCATTCCTTCAGGATAAAATTTATTCATAAATCTCTAAGGGAAAGGGTAGTTTTTATTGACCACATATTTTCGACGTGTTATGTGAAAGAATACATGCCTATTCTTACATGAACCACTGAAGAGGAGGGCTAGCCAGTAAGCTTATTAATACACTGTGTCCGAACTTGATAGGCAACACTCATGCATCATTGAATAGGACAACTAACCAATAAGCCCATTCGTACACTGTGTCCGAAGTTGATGGACAACACTTGATTGATAGCAATAATCACATGTGCCAACCAACAGGCATATTTATATCTGAAGGCAGTCGATAACACTCACACCTTTGAATATGTGTGGCAATTTTATCATAGCAGTTATAACATAACAACTCTTTGTGTGTACCTGTGAATACTCACCCCTGGTTATGTGTGCAGGTCAATATTCGTTTGAGAATTGTGTGTACTTGTCATTACTGGTGTACCCTTGATTGTGTGCACTTGTCATTACTCATGTACCCCTGACTGTGTGCACTTGTCATTACTCGTGTACCCCTGACTGTGTGTACTTGTCATTACTCGTGTACCCCTGACTGTGTGCACTTGTCATTACTTGTGTACCCCTGACTGTGTGTACTTGTCAATATTCGTCCCTCACTGTAAACCCGAGCTCTCCAGCTAACTGCCTGAGCGTGACATTCAGTACTTGTAATCCTACTTACTACAGTGGTTCTATAATCCACACTGTTAAACACTCGTTATTTTGAACAATTGCTATTGCTTCAATCAGTAAATTGACCATAACCTACATAAGCGTAGTATGAGCTTTTAAACAGTGTAATTGTTTCTGTGTTGCACAGGGCGTTGTTAACCTGGGGACAGCTGAGAACAAGCTGTGTGAAGACCTGCTGGTGGAAAAGGTATGTAAGGTGCCCAAAATATTAATATACTTTTGAGGGGTTCGTCCAATGAACAACCAAAACAACCAAATAACATTATAATTCTTGAGCCGTCAGTCTTGTGAATTCATCACTGACATATTGATTGGCCCTTTGTTTTCAGCTCTCAAGCCCAGAGATCAGCCGAAGTGAAGGTTTCATGAACTATTACTTTACCCACTATGGCGATATCAGGTATGTCCATTTTTGCTGATATTTCATCAACTGTAAATACGCTTAGGGTAATGTTAACCATATTTTCCCCTGAAAAACTCTGCACAGATAAATGATAAATGTTTAATTAAATACTTTAACAAAATGCACTGTTCGTTATTAGTTCCACTTTAATGGATACCAACGTCATATAAGGAATTTACATGAAATAAGTAAATGATGAATGCTGAAGATACGATTTTCTTGTCTCGGAGAGGTTTTATTCTGTTTTTCGATAGATTGCTTATACCAGCTGGAAATTCAACTTAACCTACAAAATATATATATCGCTTGTTTTGACACTTCATGTCCACAGCTTCAGAACAGCCTTGAAGATATTCATAGAAGAAAAGTTTCATCCAAGCAAGCCCCTTTATGCAGAGAATGTAAGTCAATGTTTTACTCATCATACTGATTATTCAGATTTCAGTTCGCGTTGCTATTTAATAAACGGTTTTTACCTGGACAGTGTTAAGATGTCGTCTTACAATAAAGTTTAGAGAACAGAATTAGCCGTTTCTGTCGACTATGGATACGTAGTTAAAAATCAGCCCACGCACTGCATATATATGCATAACCTCAAGTTGAAAATGAAGACTTTTCATATTACTTAAATAAATGAATGATTATTGTGTAACTCCACATCGGGAATATTTCACCAATATTGCAGAGATAGAAACAGAAAAAAGATGACAATGGATACGAGAAATACATTTTTATTGCAGCGACGAATGTAAACATTCAGCGATTTTAGGTCTATTTAAAGAATATGTGAGCACATGTGGTGAGCACAATGAAATGATAATGCACCTACGAAAGTGTATAGCTTGAACTTTCAGCATGGTAGTTAGATATTAAAGGTGTCAGAAAAAGTGAAGTGAAGTGCATTGTCCTGTACCTTGACAGATGCCAGACAGGTTCCCACACCGAGACGATATCCAAATGACCATGTTCTCCTCGCGGTCTGAGTGTTTGCTGAGGAGCCAGATCCTCTGCCTTCTTGCATTCTCACGCCTACTCATGTGTTAGGTGGTCTAAAGGTATCATACTTTGTATAGTGTGTATCCAACAAGTCACGAAAAGAAGAGCATGCAGTGAAAAACATATTATGCAGATGTGGAGTTATTTCGTCTTCAGATCATTACGGCCTGTGGATGTGGGGGAATCCTGGACATGCTGGGGTTTGCTCTGGGCGACCAGGACGGTAAGAGGCTATTTTATTTCTGTGGAATGATTAGAAAGCCACCCTGACTCATTACGTGGTTGTTCGTTTCTTGTCTACCACTGACAGATTGATTGTATACGGATTGTTGGTTTCTTTTAAGAAAAGCTGCATATGGGAGGATGGGTAGGAATATTATAACCCGGCAAAAGCCATGCAAGCGCACAACCCGGCAAACGCCATGCAAGCGCACAACCCGATACATGGGCCAATGGGCTATTGACGAATACTGTAGCCGAATGAAGGCGCCGCTTTAAGTAATCATTTTAGCAGAACAGATGAGCTTACTGAGACAGTCACATAATGTTTCAAGTTAGGTAGACATCCTGTAATTTTTTTTGCCTCTGTAGTTAGCCAGTGTTACGTCATAAATGTGCTGTTTTGAAACTCCATCGATTACAGAATCTCTGTTGATAGTTATAGTTTTACGATTGCTAATAGGTTTCCGAAAGCAACGAACGTGGAGATCAGTGTGAAAAGATGGAAAGAGCATCACTCTGCTGATTGGAGATAAGGCAACTAACGTTACTGTTAGTGTTAGATTACGCTAGAGTTTTAAATAAGACTTTATTTTTGTTTAGATACGCATGCTGATAGGGAGGTCTAGCTTCAATATTTAAGGAGAAGGCGAAAGTTGTTAGTGTTAAGATGTCAATCTCATTGATAGTGCTCACACATAGCTGAATAAAAAGCTCCGCTGACATCTTGGAGGGGAGGCAGAGGTTTTTCAGTATCCGACACAAACACACACCAGCTACTGTTGCTCAAAACCCCCAAAGGGACGATTGCAACAGGACGATTTTTGACTTTAGCTTTTCACTGTAATCCAGGTTAAACTCTTACATATATATATGCACCAGATGGATGAAATTTTGACTGCGGATCCTGTGCAGTGCTAGTGCAATTGCAGCAAAAGTTTGGGCATACAGTTTCAGATATTTTGTTTGGTACAAAACATAAAAAATTTGAAATTTAAGCCCTAAATGACCTTGTGAATTAGGCCCTTGGGCTTAAGTGATCGCCAGATTCGTTTCTCGTTTTCCCGTTATATAAGGTTTCTCAGCAGGTCGTTTTACAGCTGAATATCGTAGCCTACTTGGTGTTAGCTTGATATTTTTTATTTTGACGAAATGTTAAACTATAGCGTCAAAATCGTTATTTGAAGAGCGAAAAATAAACATGGTAATAAATCTAGTAATGCCAGCACATTATTCGTTATTCAAACAACGAATTTTGTGAGATCACGATATATACAGCTGACTTACTTAGATTACGGTAAATGTGCAATCAACAGCTCATCTTCATTATATCAAACCAGACGCTCCGTGTATCGCTAGGCGTTTATGACTCCAGAAGACGTGAAGGTAAAGTGTCTGACTTGATAAAATGAAGATGCCAACCACAAGGCCTTCGATGATCGACGGAGCACCAAATACTGTTTGAATGTGAGTTATATGTATGTCTTAGGACGTGTTATATATCTGAAAATCGCGAATACCATATGTACTTCATTTTGACTTATAAACATCCAGCAAATAAACTATCTTATCCCTGACAAGATATGTATCTTTATCTGTGTATACCATTCCGTGGTTAAATCTCTTCACACATTGAAAGCATTAAGCTCATATTGGCGACTTACCGGTGGCGCAACCACTGATACATGCACACCGCCCTATTGGGCAGTAAACGTTAAATGGTAAATCGCTGCTGTATGGCTGATATTCTGCTGATGGAGTGTCACGCTGTAATCAATCAATCAATCAATCAATCAATCAATCAATCAATCAGTTGATCACTTAATCAGTGAGTCAAATGGAAAATGCATGAGATAAGTAGTAATGGAACTACCAATATTTGACGTTCCTTGACTGGATGTTAAACTTCAAATTTATTTTGCAAATGCATAACATAAATAATTTATAATTCATATGTCTTGGATTGAATGCTCTTAACACGACTGTCAGTATTTGAATTTGTTACATTTTCCTTTGAAAGGAATTTTGATGGCGTAAACGAATAGTCCGACAGAGATACGGGGAGTGGCAGACAGAGGCGGATCTCAAGTGATAAAGTTACTGACATGACTGACAGCTAATTTGGCTAGGTGTTATCTCAGTATAAGCGCTTCCCTTCCATGATTAGGTCAGCGGCTGGTTGATGTCATGGCTAACCAGAGTCAAATCATCTTGTGGAATTTTTATCACATTTGTGCATTTCAACAGTGCTGCGATAAGTTTTTTTATGGTTATCATTTTGTATAGTGGAGTAACTCAAAGTGTGTCTGGTAAGTTTTATACTACCGCCTATGGTGTGGGAACGAGTCGTATTTGCCAGTCTGGTTTTTATGCGTGTACAAACTTACACAGTAATTACAGACAAATTCTGATTGCCACTTATATACATTTCTCGCTATGGAGAAGGTCATAAGTTAATGGGGTTGAGGGGAGAGGTGCCGACAACCGTGCAGCAAATGGTAGGCTCTGATGTTGTCGTGTTATATAGGTTCACTGCGTAGCATGGTGAATGTTTATTTTAATACTTTCCATTTAAAATGTACATAAAGTTAAAAAAAAAAAAAAGAAAAGAAAAAAAAAAAGCGTCAGCCTCAAATGAAAGGCGTCCATAAATAGAAATGACACAAAAGTAGTCATTTTTTCAATACCTATTTTCAAATAAGCAAATAAAGGAAATTCTTATGAAAAGAGTAACGTGACGCTCTACGACTTAGGTTAGAAATGACAACCCCATTTCAAATGTGTTTTATAGAACAAAAACAAAAATCAAATTAGTTTTGAGGCCATTTTTGTTTGGTGCTTTGAATGGTACCTATACCTGGTCTCGTCGTTTATGCTGAGTTTAACGTCGCCATTTGAACGATTATTCCGGCCATTTCACAACGTTATAGTATCGCCTTGTACTACAGAACAGTTCTTATTACCCCGATGTGGTTATTATAATGTATAGTTGTGTATCTAAATTTACAACTACAACGCCTTGGCAACCACACCAACACAGTAATCAGTGATGTAGTTCACATGGTTAAAGCATAGGTACAGTGATCCCCTTTGTCATACACAGAGTTGTTGTTACATGTTCAGTTTTATCTGCCCCTTCTCTTGATTGGTCACTAAATGTTTAGGTATGTCTAGACAGATAGTTGTAAAAAGCCCTTTCCAAGTTAGGCACAAAATTGCAAAAATTTAGAGTTGACTGGTTGAATCGTTTCGTTGTGCTTCTTCAACGACAGTGTCTATGCAGCAGGAAATACATGAGACCAAACACCAGTCACTTAGTGAAGCCATCTATAAATGACGTGTTGTTTGGTTTAGTGTATAAGATATTCCACATTTGAGGAAAGTTAAAACAAATTGCTCTGGGACTGCTGTTTTTCAATTTGTCTCAAACATGAGTGACATGATAATTAAAGGCGTCTAGCATTTTCTTCGCCAGAAACTGGTGAAGGAGCTGTAAAAAAAAACATCGAACTGAAAGAAATCCGGAAATACCTCTGGATTTTGGAAAGTAAGAATCACTCAGACGTCAACCGAAAATCTCCTTAACTAGAACAGTATTAAATAGCTTCTTACTCCGCAAGTTATCAGTGTGTTATATCAGACAGATGTTGTCTGGGTTACGAAAGTTCCAAACCTTGTCAGGGAATGAGTGATGACTGACTTGAGTAGCACGTACACAGTTGACCCATACACAGACGAGTTCGGGTGGGCTAACTCTGTTCGATGGAGTTACACCTATCATCTGAGCATCGCCAACCACTCTGCCGGATCGGAAGGCGCACATTGTATACAACATCAAAGAGGATTTCTTTACTGCACGGAGATCCATTTCGCCAACTCCTTTTGTTTGGAA
This sequence comes from Acanthopleura granulata, assembly GCA_016165875.1. Lineage (NCBI taxonomy): Eukaryota > Metazoa > Mollusca > Polyplacophora > Chitonida > Chitonidae > Acanthopleura > Acanthopleura granulata. The sequence goes on along the minus strand of JABBOT010000001.1, from coordinate 12,244,340 downwards.
TCAAAGATTGAAGCTAGGGAAATGTTAATGGAATATATCTGAAAAATCAACACTATAGCCCGATTAGCGTGGTGATGGGCGATTTGCAATCTTAGTGTAATGCATTCACTATCGATTTTAAAAATATATATCAGTTTACAGATGCCTTGGTGTGTACTGCAGCATAACTCCTCATCTGTGACAGAAATTCACCTCATAGGAAACACAGCTTGTTTATGCATACATATACATGGGGACGGTTATCGGCAATCTTCAGAATGTCATTGGTCATTGTGCTCAGTGTGACTTTAGCCTGAATGTCATTGGTCATTGTGCTCAGTGTTACGTTAGGCAGAATGTCATCGGTCAGTGTGCTCGTTGTGATATTAACCAGAATGTCATTGGTCAGTGTACTCAGTGTGACGTTAGCAAGAATGCCGTTGGTCATTGTCCTCAGTGTGACGTTGTACATAATGTCATTTATCAGTGTGCTCAATATTTCAATAGCCAGAATGTCAGTAATCAGCGTGTTCGGGGTTAGTTTAGCCAGAACGTCATTGATTAGTGTGCACATTGTTACGTTAGACATAATGTCATTGATCAGTGTGCACGGTGTAACGTTAGCCAGAATGTCATTGATCAGTGTGGACAGTGTTACGTTAGGCATAATATCATTGATCAACATGGTCAGGGTGACGTTAGACATAAGTTTATCAGTGTGCTCAGTATTTCAGTAGGATGTCCATGATCAGCGTGTTCAGTGTTACGTTACCCAGAATGTCATTGAACAGTGTGCACAGTGCTGCGTTAGACATAATGTCACTGATCAGCGTGTTCAGTGTTACGTTAGCCAGAATGTCATTTATCAGTGTGCACAGTGTTACGTTAGTCATAATGTCATTGATCAGTGTGCTGAATATTTCAATAGCCACAATGTCATTGATCAGTGTGCTCAGTTTTACGTTAAACAGAATGTCATTGGTCATTCGGCTACAGTACAACGTCATTCCGCCCATTCATGCTTGTCTCTGATGACATAAAATTTGTCCCCATTAAGCAGACGACTAAAACCGCCTATCTTCGTCTGGGATGAATTCGACATTTACTTGTGTTGCTGTGGAAATCTTGGAAGACGTTTGACGGATGACTGAATGTGCTTGATATATTAATTTATTTATTTGATTGGTGTTTTAATCCGTACTCAGAATATTTCACTTATACGACGGCGGCCAGTATTATGGTGGTCGGAAACTGGGCAAAGCTCGTGGGAAACCCACGACCATCCGCAGGTTGCTGGCGGACCTTCCCACCTATTAGAACTAACCATATCGATAGGCTCTGGTCGAACATGGAATGTCCAGAAAAAACGCCAGACATATTGCATTATGGACCCAGCGTCTAATATATCAATGACACAAAACCACCTGTGGTGTGTCTACCCTTCCCCAACGATCTACTTTGTCAATCCCAAGGTATCATAATCACCTCAGTTTGATTTATTTGAAAGATGTTTTACTCCGTACTCAAGAATATTTCACTTATACGACGGCAGCCAGCATTATTGTGGGAGGATACCGGGCAGAGCCCTGGGGAAACCCACGACCATCCACAGGTTGCTCACAGACTTTCCCACGTAGGGCAGAAGAGGAAACCAGCATGAGTTGGCCTTGAACTCACAGCGACCGCATTGGTGGGAGGCTTTTGGGTAATTACTCTGCTGATTGTGCGTGAGCAAGCTTTCGTTTTATATTCATGTCCAAGTGAACAGCATTCTGTGAATACATATCATCATAAAATTTTAAACGTTTTGCATATAGAGAGCTCATTTCTGTCTTAATACTTATTAGATGTTTGATACGAAGGATAAAACTGTGAAAGTGATACAAGACAACAATACTCTGAACATATGGTAATGTCTGCTAAATCTGCTAGAGTCAAAGGGATGCCAGAATTGGGGAGTCGGCGAAACGGTATACAGTGAGAAAGTTGCGAAAGTGTGCGAAACGTGAATAAATCCGGGTAAGGGCATAGACCATATCTAGTCATTCTACAAGATGAAGGGCTATAAAAGATCAACAGAAGCCATTCTGGTGGACAAAACTTTCTCGTCGCATCTAACTGCACTAGCTCGCATATCAGCAGTCAGTCATAGTGGACGTTGTGGGTCAAAAATCGCAAGACCAGCTTCGAAAACAACGTTCATCACAAACGTCCAAAGTAAAGGAGAAAGCAGATAAAGAAATTAGGAAAGATTCATGTAAAGATGGCGGGAAAAATGCTAACAGGCGGAAGAATTAAAACTATATGTGCCATGCTAGTTCAAAAGCTGTCCTTAATCAAATTATGCATCTCAGTTGCGCTTGATTGCAACTGTTCATGTATCCATCGTGGCGATCTTGTTAAGTACTGTGAATATATAGGACCTGGCCTCGGGATGACAGCATATATAAGATCAACTGTTGCCATCTTATAGGATGAAGGCCAATTCAAAATCACATACAACACATGCATGCAGAGCTTTCTTGCAAATTCAGTAATTTTGTTGGAAATTCCATTGTTTCATTATACACACATTATTCAAAACATATCGTTTTTATTGTTGTTGTTTTTTTTTCAGATTACTTCCTCAGCCCTGTGCCCTTTTACCCCCGGATCAGCAACAATCTGGGAGAAAGAGGCGGAATCCAGATATACAAAGTGCCTCTGACCAGTCAGGTCAGGATTACAGAGACTCTGGCTCTGGTTCTACTCTCCAAGCTTTTGTCCTTTGTGTAGTTTACCTGTATAAACCAGAATCCTTCTGGTGGACGTATCGACGTATATCCCGGTATCCCGTGTGTTTGCATTTTTTCATGTTATTGGTTGTTTAAATGCGATTACAATGTTTTGACTAATTCTAGGTGAGAGATGTTTAATAAACTGTGGGGCCTCTGTGGTTCAGTTGGTTAGCGCGCTAGCGCAGCGTAAAGACCCAGAGGCCTCCCACCAATGCGGTCCCTGTGAGTTCAAGTCCAGTTCATGCTAGCTTCCCGCCGTACGTGAGAAGGTCTGTCAGTAACCTGGGGATGGTCGTTGGTTCCCCCGGCCTCTGTTTGGTTCCCTCCCACCATAATGCTGGCCGCCGTCGCATAAATGAAGTATTCTACAGTAACTCCAGTATAAAATGTTGGTCACAGATGTCCGACTTCCGCGCAAGTCACGCGTTAAGTAAGTAATGCTAATATCCTGCATGGGTTAGAATAGACAGATAATTCAGATAATTATGGCTAGCAGAAACTAAAGTTTTATGCCAGTCGACAAGGAAATCCTATTACATTGACGAGATTTGCGGATAAGTGTGTAGCGGATCGTCTCTTCTATGTATGTAGCTGGATGAGTATACAGTGAATCGTCTTCTTTCTCTCTCACTCTGTCTAGCAATTTTATCTGATCTTGCAGCTGCAGCCCGGAGACACGGCGCCATTCCAACTGACAGCCGGCAAGTTCGAGGCAGCCTATCACCGGGCCACAAAAGAGGTCTGTTGTCTGGGTAGCTCGTGTAAACTCTTCTCCACAACAGCCACTTTACTTGTCGGAAGCGCCGACTAATATTAATGCGTAATTTCCTGTAAAAGGCACACGCGTCGGCTCCTTGAAAACGAGTAACGCCTATAATTTATGACGTATTGCAAAATCATTGCTTTTAAGATGTTATCATGTATAAACTGAGATAAGAAGGTCATTTTGCTGTCACCAAAGCTATGCAATGTAAATAAATACCCCATGGTAAGATAGTTGGAGCATTAGCACTAGCTAGAAACTCGATCAGCTGAAATAGCTAAATGCATGCTGAATAAAAATGGGTTGACGAGTTTTAGAATATCTCAAGATCGTGCATAGGTCAGATGGAATTAACGACCTCAGAAACAGACAAATTTGTTATTTCCATGTTCCAGCCTTATTACAGCTGGTTATCGAACAACCATGAGATTTTGTCGGAAGTTTAGTCCCTCTGTTTTGTACAGGATCGGCTAGTGGTTTCCTTGGAACTTATTGTTCACATACTCTCTAAGAATGACTGTTGCAAATTTGCACACCTACAACATGACATATGTTGCAGTGGTACACAAAGATATGCATTTCTTTGCAGGCGTGGTACACAAATTACACAACTTGTGTACAGCTGGTACACAAAGCTATATGGATGTGCATACATTTTTGCCACAATGCTTTATACCACTCTTTCACCCATAACAACATATAATTGTACTCAGAGCCTGGGCCAGTTCAAGGCATACATCCTCACGACGTTAACGAATACATATAACTTATATAATATATAAATGTTTATGTCATTTTCATGTCGACAACATTCTCGTGTAAAGTCCATGACACCCCCTTTCTGTCTAGCCACCTACATCAGTATCGTAATCGCTATAATAGAGGGGGATAAAATCATCATGTTTTCTAGGGTATCGGCAATATTAATGCATTACGAAATTGCTACTGACGTTAAGTAGGTTTAATGTGTATAAAGTGGCAAGAAGTTTAGTCTTCATGGACTTCAGACTTTCTCAGTTAAAATGTGTAGGAAATGAACATCATTACTTCTTTTCAGGTCCTTGCAGAACACGTATAGTGCTTCTTACATGATGTCAACAAGTGTCCACAACCCCCCCCCCCCCCAAAAAAAACCCGTCATGGGGCCGGGTGCACAGAACTGCAGCTAGTCAGAGATGTAATTTTACGATTGTTTATTTGAAACGCTATATGAACGCTATTCTCATCGTGTTGTGCAGGTAAATAAGCAGTACATAAGTTTATCGGAAATTAAACGTTCATATATCAGATCCATGCGTCTATAAATCCTGCTCGTTATGTTATCCACGTTCATAAAGCTCAATGCTCCGACGCTGAGGCCAAACAATCTAAACAGACCTTGGGGACGGTATTTGGATAAGGCCGTTTATTCGTAAAAACTGACGACTTGGTGTGAAAGTCTCACCCACGGGGCAAAGGGAGAAATGTTGGTCTACGGTTCCCGCGGAGTAACCTTCTCCAAACATCATAAATTACACAATACTGAGGCGGAAAGATTTAAATAGCATTGTTTGGCGGATGTAATAACACATTAAGGGCATTTCGTTTAATTTAAGAGGAATACCAGATATATTTAGAAATCCATCAAACGCATATGGTGACGTGAGATCCGTTAGGGGGCAGGGGAATCATCCCGCCGTCCCCTTTCCCGGGCTTGGGCAGAGCGGCTCCCCACAGAGCTATCGCACTGTTATTGCTCTAGTCACACACGTCACACAGATTTATTGGGCGAGTTATGAAACCTGAGCAGTCCAAAAATTAGCTTTCTGGTTGTATTTCCTGAGCGAATGGTTAACACAGACGGGCTCTGTCAAATATCATCACAAATTTGCTTGTTAGTCAGCTTAACAGCGACACAAGTGATGTCCTTGAACGTGTTCCATCATTCTCTTCATGTCTTGAGGTTACAGGCAAGATTAGGCCATAGTTCTATGCTTTATAGTGTACACCCCTTACGATTCCACACCTGATTAGGATACAGTTCTGTATACTTTATGGTATGCATGCCCTTATGATTTCACACCAAAAGTATACATCGCCTTATAATTCCACACCAGGTTAAGCTACAGTTTGATCCATAGTGATATACCTTCCCTTGTGATTCCACATCCGGTTAGGTCACATTTCCATACAGCAGATTAAGCTGAAGTTCTGTACTGTATGGCATATATCGCCTTGTGATTCCACACCAAATTAGGCCACAGTTCTATACCCTATGGTATATATCACCTGGTGATTCAACACTGCAGTTCTATGCTGTGTGGCATACATCACCTCGCACGCTTTAATCTGTGCCCCTATATAAACTTAATCGAAGCCTTGAAATGGCTATGGGTGCGAAAAAACGCATGTGAAACCAGGAAATAAATTGACTAAATTTTACTAAATTACTAGATAAAATTTAGCAATATTAAATACATTTCATTTTAGCAGGAAATTTGTATGTTTAATGTAAGTTCAAAAAAATTTAGAAGAGTTTGCCTGGTGATGTTCTGTGCCCTGGTGTCCTTCTTTGAAGGTAAAGACCCACAAACTTGAAGTTTTGGTGAGTAAAAAGACCGTTAAACACTGTATCTTGACATACCTTCCTGATTTCTTTTTCCACCAAATTAAATGCAGTCAAATGTTTAGATTGTATGGTGGGTTTTATGGGCCGTATTGATTATGAGGGCTTTGGTGCAAGCACGGATTGCTCAATATAATCGAATAGAACACCAGGGAACATGGACAGGATGCGGCGACATCAACATCGCCATTGTCGGCGTGGCGTATACATGTATGTGCATATTAAGACAGAAATCATTTACTGGGTTTGACACGTCTGCTTCATAGGGAAAAATCAAAGCGCCTTTGTGCAGTCATTGACACATAACAATAATGGACATCTCATGGTTTGGAGGTCGATCAAGAACACCCAGTTTCCCATCCAGGATAAGGTTTGCACAGTAGGTCACACAAGAGGCCACACGGCCAGCTATCCCACAATGTGTAGCTTTCTTCCACAAGACGTGCACTCTACGGTTGTTAAATTAAATTGGCTCCATTCATCACGTTATGCTGAGCTCAGAACGTTTCCCCAGATGCTTTTTCAGAAAGTCAAACAGGAACGTTTAAGTACAAGGAGTGTCATAGTATATATAAGGTGTAGTATGTGTACCGGTACTCAAAATAACGGGTTTATGGCGGCCGTGTAATCAGTGCAGGGCGAGAGCGTCTTTGTGACAGTTGACGTCAGACGCCAAGCCAGAAGCGGTGACTGCCAATCACTCCAGCTCTGCCCTCGTTTCTCATGACATAATAACAGTTCTATAACTGCTCCCGTCCTAACCAGATTATGTCAGACACAACACTGTCGTCTGGGTTGAGTTTGTTTGAGCGTCCAGGAGAGCATAAATGGATTTTTATGTCCACCTCATAGATTGGCTTGATAACACTGATTTAACTCCGATACCGATGGCGCTGTCTGTTTGGCAGCATGCATCGTTTAAAGCATTAGAAAAATTTAGTTCAAAGAACTTTTTGCTATTCTTCTCCAATTCAAACTATATAGGGTAATTTTGATCATGAGAAAATGCTCTGTATCATGTAAAAAAACCAGTGAATTCCGATGTTTAGATGAATTTTAATGGGTATAAAACATCGTGTTTTAGTACAATTTGTAAGGGATCAAAAGATTTTTTAAAAATGATGTTACGAGCTTTATTTACTATTTCTATTTTACTTTTAATTGGGAACAGGTGCTGTAGGTTATTTTGAAAATGCCAGTTGTGATTATCGTTTTGGAATGCCACTTCATGGTCTACAAATGGTGCAGGCAAATGTCTGACTTGTTTACTCTCAATTTATTGTCTTTGTTCTGACGCTTACATTCAAGGAAAGTTCACAAAAAAGCAGATTTGAAGCTTGTAAAAACAAATATCAAACTGAAAACAAGCGCGTTGTTTATAGAGACGTGAAACCGATAAGTTTTGAACAAGAAGCCGAATGTTCATAAAAAGCTGACACAAGGGGCCTGAGTCCCGTCAAGGAACACTTGGTATGGTTAGTGTTATCCTACCCACGATCTCAGCAGACGACAGCCTTATATTCCCGCTGTATAAATATCTCCCCACTCCGGGGATGAATGGACGGGGTGAGAATGTATAGCCGTCCTGTAACAGAATGTTATTACACGGCTTATTAAGTATGTTTGACAGAAAGAAATATTCATTTAGAACTGTAATTTATGCGCTGGACAGTTTCAACTCAGTACAATGGACAGAGCATTATGCTGCGGCCTTGGGGCCCCCGACTGGAATTATGTATGCTTTATATTCTATGGATAGATGCGGAATTCTGTGTAATGGGTTAGTTGTGTGACTTGAAGTATAAGCACCACTGATATTTGTGTATCCACATGAAGGATTTGAAATACTTTTTAGCGGCATTCCGTTCGGTGGATATACTGTTTATCATCACAGGTGTCAAATCATGGATATCGCCATCTGTGCAGAATTGACAAATGATGACAGGCCTGATGTGACATTATTTTAGTGGTACATGTATGAATATGTCTTAGTAATAGGAGTATCCTACTTTTTAGTGATATTAGTATCCTGTCCTTTTGTTTTGTAAGAATCCTATCGTTTAATTTTAACTTTCGATTTCTGACTTCCATCGTATATGTGAAAATTTAGTCATATACATTTAAGTATGCTGTCTTTATGATGTATTAGTATCCTGTCATTTAGGGATATATATATATATATATACCCTGCCCTTTAATGATTTACCTATTTGTTTTACAAATTTGTTTACAAACTCCTGAAAACGAATGTAAATCTAAAGGTGTTAGAAATGTTGTCACATTATTTAAAAATCATAATTTTTGACTTTGTTTCATTGACACATGAACTTCACTAAATATAATATTCATGGAGATGATCCAGCGTATGCTGTAGGTCGGATTTTGTTTGAGTAAGAATGACGATGTCACTATATAGAAACAGAAGCACTTCAAAATAGATTGCTTTGAGCCTTCCAGCTTCATTTGATTGCAACACGTGTTCAATTTCATTCGCATATTATCAGGAAATAAAAGCGGCGACAAGTATTCTCCCTGTCTTACACCCTTTTAATAAGTAAAATCTGACCCAGGAAAGGGATTATATTTAATTCGAGATACATTACATCAAACATCTCACCAGGAATTCCTTACTTCAAAGTTTAGACAGCGTACAATCAGACGCTTTAGTGGAATCAGTGAAAACACAAAACATTTTCTGTCCAGAAATAATGAAAGGAGTGACGGAAACATGAAAGACAATATATACTATTAGATGTGTTCATTGTGTCGCCCACTTGTTCAATAATTTGTGGAGTATTCTTGTGCAAAATTTTCCCAGGCGATATCACTTAGCAGAGCGATATCTGCGTAACTATTAACATCTGCAGATCTGCCGTTTTCTGTCCACAGGGTAAGCGGGTGCGTGGTATTGTTCTGATCAATCCGAACAACCCCTTAGCGGACGTCTACACAGAGAAACAACTTCGCGACATTTTACATTTTGCCGCCAGGTGCGTACTATATATTGTTTTTTAAAATGTATACGTTACCAAAATCCGAGCCACTGAGCATGGCGTTAATCATATTAATTATATGATTCCTTTACACCTGATACTTTCAGGTATGAACTTCACGTGTTGTGCGATGAAATCTACGCCTTGTCGACAACCAGCGAGTCACCCGAGTTCAGAAGCATTCTCAGCCTGGAGGACATGCCCGACCCGGACAGGGTATTTTTCATATGGGGATTTAGTAAGGTAGGAATTCAAAAACTTAAGAAACCTGTGAACTCAAAACAGTGCAAACTGTATATCGGATATCTCGTCACTATAATGCGGGTTCTCCTCTTTAATGTATAGGTGTACTTCAATTTTCTTCCTGTAAATTATGTTGCATTCTGTTATATTTATTTATTTATTTATTTGATTGATGTTTTACGCCGTACCTAAGAATATTTCACTTATTATTTTTAGCATTATATGGTGGGGGGAAACCTGACTGAGACCGGGGGAAACCCACGACCATCTGCAGGTTGCTGGCGTACCTTCCCACGTACGACCGGAGAGGAAGCCAGTATGAACTGGATTTGAACTCACAGCGAGAGATTCCTGGGTCATTACAACGCGCTGGGGTGCTAACCCCCTGAATTATGTTATAGAAGTCATGGCTATTTGTACATGTGTTTTAGAATCAATATGGTTCTACTGCGGCAGTAGGTCAGTTGTTCGGTCAGGTACCTGTCTGTAAGGGCGATGGCGTCATGCTGTCTGGCCCCTGGATCACGAAGCTTAAGTCAGACTTACTCAACTTCTGAACAGTTTCCTGATATAAAATTGGGACCCACCTGCAGAGTTTTTGCTTTAATACCAAGTGTAGTCGTACACCTTCATGACAAAAATGAAAATTAACGTTTCAGATTTAAAATAAGTTAATGAATAATACTAAGTCTGACTAAGGCCTACATAGGCAACTTCGTGATCCTGGAGCCCAGTGTCTTCGTGATGCATAGTATATGTAGGCCCTATTTGCCCCAATTTGTCTAGTCAACTCGTCTGTCTGCAATCAAGTTTAGAGCCGCATGCATGGACTTGCCTGTTGGATTCCACATGCATTTAACGAGAACACTTGAATGGGTTTTGTTCTATTTGTGTTCTTTTGCATGCATTTCCATATAGAAATCTGAACTGTCATCACGTACGACAATAGATCAGAAACAGTTATAATCAAGTCTTAATTCTTGAGCTGCACATTGTACGGCGTTTGGAATTAAACCAGCTCCAGTAGGACTTACATGTTATTCATGAAACGTGTTAATTACAGGACTTCGGGCTGGCTGGTTACCGCTGTGGCCTTGCGTACACGACAAACCAGGACGTGCTGGGATTCTGTAAAGTGGCTGCTTACTACCAGTCCGTGCCCATGTGTGTGCAGATGAAGCTGAGAGGGCTGATCATGGACAGGGGTAACACCAACTGGCCATAACCTGTTGTATCACACTCAGTTGTATATACGCCCTCCAACATTTTACCTGAATCAAGAGTTTATCTTGATTTCTACGACTGATCATTTCACTTAATTCATCTCGCCCTTTACTGTGGAACACTTCTGTCAATGGAAAGGGTATATCAATGACCTACCTTTTCAGGGGTATTGGTACTGAACACTAATTTACCTACCTTTTCACAGGTTTTCTTACTGGATTTTCACTGACTTATTTTTTCTCAGGTATTCGTTCTGGATTTTCACTGACTACCTTTGCAGGTACTCGTAGTGGATTTTCACTGACATTCTTTATCCCAGATATAATTCGTGCTGTCCATTTTATGATAGGCCATCTGGTATTCGTACCAGATATTGTGTGCATCATAGGTGAATCAAATGAGTTAATAATTCAGCGCCCTTTAACCTCTAACTGTTTCAGATTGGAGAGAGAACGTATATTTCCCCACGAATCGGCAGAGAATGAAAGCTCACTTAGATCTGTGCAAGACAAGACTTGCAACCGTTGGCGTGGCCATTCATCCCTATAAGGGCGGTTTGTTCATATGGGTGGACATGAGAAAGGTACAGCGTTTACAACATACAATTTCAAATTACTATAAATTCAGTTCGGTTGTGCTAAGTCAAGTGCTATGCTTAATCTGAGAAAACCTTGAAATGAAATGGAATGTCCACCAAGACAGAGCTTGGAAGAGCATCGAAGAGAATGGAAGCTCATCAAAGCAGAGCTGGGAAGAACATCAACGAGAATGGAAGCTCACCAAGGCAGAGCTGGGAAGAACATTAAAGGGAATGGAAGCTCCGAACCTTTTAACATAAACCACCAAATAACAGATTGTAGAGAGTAAGAAATTAGGACGGATTCATGCAAAAAGAAGCAATCAACAGTTTTCAGTGATGACGGAATGGCACAAGGAATGTTCTGGGAGAATGAAATAAATCAGTATGCAAATTGTGTACCATGCTGGTTTATAGGTTGCCGTTAATTAAAATGTGAATTTCAGCTACGCTTTCATGGCAACTGTTCGTGTATCCACCGTTTCGATATTATTCAACACAATGAACACGTGGTCGAAAGGGAAGGTATAAGGGGAATTAGACGCAGTTACGAAGCTACAGTGTCCCAGAGATCCTGGACACTCTATCCCTATTTACTAACAGGAGAGGTGTACTCATTGTAGAATTTAAGAAACTTAAAATGTAGGCGTTTAAAGGATTTTGGTGAAAGCCCTCAAAGGCAGACCTGAGAAGAGTATATGAATAAATGAAAGCCCACCAATAGGTGTTCCATCAGCATCGAATTCTATGTACTCCGCAGCTGGGAACACATTCGATTACATTATAAAAGAGTACTCAAATATTTTTCAAGGAAAAGGGTAATTCGCCTTTTCCCGATAACGAAGATTTGTCAAAAATATACCGGATACCCGACATGCTCAAAACACCATATAAGGCCAGATTTAGAGCTGGGTACAAAATATGCACAACCAAGCTTTGTTGTTTACAAAAGCTTTACAGGAAGTTAAAACATTTCAGGAAAGATATTGTTCAATTATCCGGAAAAACTTCGATCTACAATACACGTGGATACTAAACAATTCAAAGACATTGACCGAAAAATTAGATTTGAAAGGCACAATGCAGTATAAACATGGGTACTTCTCGACTCTCTGCATTTAATACATTCCACCATTAAGATTTAATTCTGTGCCTTTGTCAGCTGATTAGCATCATTTCATAAATGTCAAAGTTCACAGCGCATGATATATTTCGAAAGCCATCACCTAGGGATGTCGCACGTTTTATAGAGCTGGTGGAATTTCTGATTAACAACATGTATGTGGCATTCGTCAGCGCAATACATCAAGAGCAGAATATGAAAATATGAAAGACTATTAACTTCATAAAGCCCGTTTCTATATATTGACCAAACATGAAGTAGACGACCTTGTGGCGGTATAAAATCCCTCTATATATAAGCCAGTGAAGGAAATATGGAGAGAATGGAAGCCTGTGCAACACTGGAAGAGCGTGGGGAGGAATATAATCCCACTACGGCAGAGACGAGTCTGAAGAGCATGGAAAGAAACGGATGCCCACAAGGGCAGAGTTGGGAAGAGCATGGCGAGGAATGGAAGTCCACGAAGGCAGAGTTGGGAAGAGCATGGTGAGGAATGGAAGCCCAGTAAGGTAGAGTTGGGAAGAGCATGGTGAGGAATGGAAGCCCAGTAAGGTAGAGCAGGGAAGAGCATGGCGAGGAATGGAAGCCCACAAAGGTAGAGCTGGGAAGATCATGGTGAGAAATGCAAGCCCACCACGGCAGAGCTGGGAAGAGCATGGTGAGGAATGGAAGCCCACTAAGGTAGAGCTGGGAAGAGCATGACGAGGAATGGAAGCCCACAAAGGTAGAGCAGGGAAGAGCATGGCGAGGAATGGAAGCAAACAAAGTTGAGCAGGGAAGAGCATGGCGAGGAATGGAAGCCCACGAAGGTAGAGTTGGGAAGAGCATGGCGAGGAATGGAAGCCCACCAAGTCAGAGCTGGGGACAACATGGAAGGAAATGGAAACCCGCCAAAGCATAGCTCCGAAGAGCAAGGGAGGGAATGGAAGCCCTCATGGGAAGATCGTGAGAGGGAAAGACAGAGCTGAGAAGAGCATAGGAGGGAGGGAAACCCCGCTATATCAGGGCTGGGAAAAAGAAAATGGAAGCCCACTGTGAGAAAATTTGAACTGACCTAGAACAGAGTGGATCCCAACGTAGGCAAAGCTGGGAAGAGCATGGAGGCCTAACACTTCTAGGATGTATTCCACAATTTTCTCATCCAGTTAGCCAGGTCAGGTGGATCGTAGACACCCAAACTTACCTCCTGTCCTCATAATTTCTTCCTTTGCTCTCCGGCATATTATAAATACAGAAAACGCATCAAGTTAAGTTCTTAGTTAAATAATTCATTCAAACTCTGCAACGATCCTGGGTTCATATTCATTACGACATCATATAATATAATGACATAGTAACATTTTTCTCTTTCGTGAAACGTCGATATCTGCCATACATGTATCCCTTCACCAGATTTTAAAATCATGACTGTTTTCCTTCAGCATCTTGGTAAAAAGGCAAGTTTTGAAGAGGAGACCGAGCTGTTTGAGGAACTCATACAGAACGGTGTGTACTGCGTTCCGGGGAAATCCATGGGTTGTGTGGAGCCCGGCTGGTTCCGACTGGTTTTCACCGTGACCACAGAGGAACTTACAGCAGGTATACCCTTCAGGTCCATATGAGTAGGAGTAGGGTCTCTTTTCCGCCTCACATTTGTCTGGTCCTGTGCATTTGCTGTGTGGCACAAAGTGAGAGCCATGATTCATATATATTGGAGATATCGTGTGAGAAGGGAGCGCATCTTTCCTTGAGCTCTGATTGATCTTCATATATATCCAGTCCAGTTTCACTTTGAGTAAATAAATAAATTAGTTTGAGTGTTCAGCCATAATCAGTGGAATTGCAGAGTAAATGGGTGCTTTGGTAAACTGTATCTTACTGCCAGTTACTTCAGTTGCTTGCGGATGAAGGATTACTAATATGTGCTATGAGTTTCTTTCTGCCCTCTTTTTTAACTACCGCGCTAAATGTTTCTGGTTTCTCGTATGTTTTTTCTTTCTGTACAGGGCTGACGAGAATAGAGGAAGTCCTTATGAAGCGGTCGTCTGTGGGCGACAGGCACACACCTGAGTACACCAGGAATACGAAACACGTGGGATCCTGTCATGTGCAGAATGGCGTTACGTGCTCTGAGAGACACATTACCAACAAAACGTTGGCCAAAATAAGCGTCCCGGATCAGAATGCAACCAATCCGGCTATCAGCGACGTCAAAGTGAGCAATGGCTCTAAACCTGATACCTTACGGGACTCGGATAACTGCCGTCAGACGAGTCCCCATTCTGTCCATTCTTCGAGAGTCACGCCAAATCCAAACGATGTCACGAGTTTTCAGGCAGGGGATTTCCCAGAATGGCTGCATGGACTTCGAGGGAAAGGTGATGTTTTCACCCAAGACGAAAACAATTACACGCCGCTTCCCAAGGGGGAGAAAAAACGTAAGGCATTCCTAATTAATCCACATGTTTCCTTGCGGGTATTTCTTTGTGATTTCATCACGTTTGATTTTTTGGTGATTTCAATAATTTAGAGTTATGTGATGAACTATAATACTCATGTCTACAGACGATCACTGGCACTCGCGTGCCGTTTTGTGCTGGTCAGTCTGCAAATATTACAATACATTCAGTACCTTATCTGTTAGCTTCAGTAAAATTTATTCATGTAAATAAATATGATTTTGTAACTGTGACATTAAACATATGCCGTTATCTTTACTCCCCAAATCCCCGAATAACAAATCACATTGGCGCCTGTTATTAATCTGAAGTAAATATTCTTTTCTTTACCTCCAGGTCTTTTCAAGAGACTCGGGGAGATTATTTGGGGGAAAGTCTCTTCTGGAAAACCAAAACAGTGTACCACAAAACAGAACAGCAACATACATTGGAAAAGAAGGGCAAAAAGCGAAGCGGATTTGATGATAATCTCGTACAACGCAATCGCCTCCTAAGTATTTGCTCAATAAACCTTGTGGTACTGTTGATGGAATCACGAGTTGGAACCTAATCATACAAGGACTCCAAAATGATTGGCCTGTCGATATTACAGTGGAGAAGATACCCTTCACAATGACGTCACATCCGTTGTTCCATATACAAGCTACAATACCATGTCCATCAGCAGATTGCAGAATGGTGATTGGCTTTCCCTGCAGCTTTTCTGATACGACAAATACAACGGATGTAATCTCGGGCTACTGTTGATTCCTCGAGAAACCTGGTGCATAATTTGTTGCATGTTATTACTAGCTAGCACCACTTAATCTTGTAAGACATTTTCATCACTTGGAATACACTAGTATTTGTATAAATCGCATAGGATATGACCAACATAACAGTTCACAGCTACATGACATAGTTTGTATAGTTGCCACACTGTATACTTTGTAGGCCGATATAGGTCTTTTACAAACTCCGCAAGACATCTAATTCACAGACGCGGTTCTTTACCAAGAGTAAGATTGCTGTTTTCATTAAACATGGGGGTAATGAAATATACATCTTCTTTGTAGACCGCAATATATAAATATGCATGTATGTATATGTTAATATATTAGTTCTGGAAGGGAGAATCTCTACGCCTTAATCTCATACATGCAAATGTTTACCTCTTCGAGGTTTGTATAAATTACATAGTACCCCTCTCAGTACATCAGATAAATGCAACGTGAAAGATCACAGAAGAAAGCGCTAGGTGTCGTGCATTTAATAATATGGAAAGCAAAAGATGAAGAAATGGAAATGAAAAAATATTACCTAAAACTGGATTTTCCTTTCAGTTTGACTAAATTTTAATTGCAATATTTGAAAATAATTCACCGTAAAATTATTATTCGAGTTTATCATTTACTTTATGTGTAAATGGACATTTTACAGTGGAAGAAAAAATTTATAATCAGGATGGCAACCTATCACACACAATATCGCCCAAAACAAACATTTCATGTCAAGACACAAAATTTCATCCGATACAAACATTCCATGTGAAGGACGAAATATCCTCTAAGACAAGTTTTCATTCAACAAACCACTTGGCTATCCAAGACGCACCTGACATCAGAAACATATGGCGTCACTTTCGGTCAATCGGGCCAAATCATTTTACTTCCTTCTTCGGGCATACCAAACATCCGAGACTCCAAAACATGACGTCATCGGTTAAAACGACCTGGTGTGATTTCTTGAACAAACCTCTGTCTTGATCTTAATATAATTTTTTGGACTTTGGACTAGAATTTTTTTGTTGAACGACATTTTGCACCTTGATTCTGACTCATGCAGACTGTTTTTCAATTTTGATTAAAAATATTTGCTTTGCAGATTAATACCCCTGGTTTATTACATTATTGGGCATGTACAGTTGAGAAATTGAGCGAACATTTTGGCTTTGGAGTTCCATGCATTACATGATTTCAAAAATAAAACCTGTATTAGAGTGTGTGTGTGTTGTGGGGGTGCTCCATGGCCGAGGGGGTTATGACCCAGTTGACTCTCACCAAAGCGGTCACTAGGAGTTCAAGTCCAGCTCATGTTGGGTTCCTCTCCGGCCGTGCGTGGGGAAGTCTGCCAGCAGCCTGCAGATGGCAATGGATTTACTCCGGGATTTACCCGGTTTCCTCTCACCAAAATGTTGGCCTCCGTCGTATAAGTGAAATATTCTTGAGTACGGCATAAAACCCTGCATCCAGTAAATAAATGTATAAGTGGATACTACGAACCGAAGTTCCCCGGTTAGTGCTACCATGTTTATTAACCACAACAGCACCCAGATATATATCTGTGCTATGTGCATGTGCTGCTCATTGTATGATAATAAATAGTAGTATAATAAGTGTTGTCATGACAGCACCGGAAGTGACGTGGACATACAAGATGTAGTCTAGCATAACACCGCAAAGTTGTCGTTTTATGTAGGCTACTCATGCTCCAGTCGCTGTAACTTGATGCCACAGATTACAAGCATTGTGTCTTATATTTTCACACAACATCAGTGTGTATTAATCGTTGTATCACACATGAACCGGAGTTCAGTATTAATAAATTGGCAGTATTATTTCACCAATATGGGAATTGACTTATATTACTTTTTGGCCAGTCTGTTTGGTTGTAAGTTTATTGGGCGAGGGTGGCCATGTTCCTGTCTATTGAAAACTGTCCGCAATCCTGTGTATCAGATGTATGTCTTCATCTGACTATAGTTGTACTAAAGAGTATTTCACACCCTGGACGAATGGCAGGACAAACGATGAATTAATTTAAGTACCAAGACTGCCGATGAATGTTGGTGACAGAATAAGGGATGGGCCTGCTGGTAACATTATCGTACCTTGTATTAAGACGATGGAAATGGCATGACGATCTTTAGTAATGGTGTATATAACTCCTTATATGCTGATCGCAAAGAATACAAACCATGTAAAAGTTAACATTTTTTAACTTAGATGGTATATAGGCCGACATTTTTGAATTTAGTAGGTATTGTTTGAGATGAGAATAAAACGAAGAACCGATCTATAGATTGCTGCTCCTTTATCGACGGCTGCATGTCGCCCGTCTGGAAGTCTGTGACGGCAGGTCCAGGTATCAAAATCGTCTCAGCTAAGAATTCGGAGCTAAGTTTGGAACTGAATCCCGTGACTCACGTACACGCGGAGAACTTCAGGATATAGTACAGATACTAATGCTGAGAATATGTTCAGCCTAAGGATCCACAAGGGGAGATAATTCGGTGAAAAAATAACGGGGGGGGGGGGAGGCAGGGGAGGGGTCACTTTTGGCTTTTCCGGCAATGTGTGTAATGGCCTCTTCTGGTTGATGTACATAGTCAACAGGGCTTTAAAGACCTAGATTATCTACACGAGTATGATTTTAAGGGACAACAAGCGAGACAATCTAATATATGTGTTAAAATAAACTCCATGTAAAGTGAACGAAAATAATTTAATCCCAAATAATTCCACATCGCATAAACATATACATTCATATTCATTCATACAGGAATATAGGCATGGCAGACACATTCATGGTTAAAATGTACGTTAATATACAAAAAACGCCCTGAATGACAACACAGTTCTTTGATTTGAGGTCACTTCAACATTTTTTTTTTATTCTGAGTAACGTAACCGTGGTTGAAAAATGAATAAAGGTTCTTCGTTGCCATTTGTGGTCAGGATATGTGGCCGTCGGACACACACGGTACATTCTGAGTCATTAAACACTTGCCTCGGTAACTAAGTCAACATGGCATATGTAACAGACACATGTTTAAATATGAAATGATTCTATCAAAAAAAAAAATATTAATTGAACAATTTAGGTCAAAATTTCGCATCCACCAGTCACCATGCATTTGTAGGCCTGCGTTTCACTTCCTGGGACTAGGTCATGAGCTATTTTATCAACATGCATGTATCCTGTAACTCGCATCGACATCTCTAATAGGCTGGTAGGCCTATATATAACCCTACAGCGTTATGCAGAAATACTCTGTATACAAACGTTGGGGATACAAACGTATAGGCCTATACCTCTCAATCCAAACAGGCCTATACAGACCGGGAGAATGTCAGGATATAAGTCCAGCACAAACCAATACAGGTCTTAATTAACTTCTATGTACAAGCTGGGGATAGCCTTATGAACACCACATTCTGCTGCTCCGGTTACATATGCTTATATACCTTCTGAATTCGGTTATCAGATTGCTTTATTGATTATTATTGTCTAAATTCGACTGTGCAAGCTCTCAAGAGTTTCTCAAGAATATTTCACTTATATGACGGCAGCCAGCAGAGCCCAGGGGAAACCCACGACCATCGGAGGTACGGCCGGAGAGGAAGCCGGAAACCGCATTGATGAGAGCCGCCTGGACCATTGCGCTGCACTATCGCGCTAACTTCTTCGGTCACGGAGGACGCCTATTATTGATTACAATCTGTCAATACTGAGGTAGTGCTACAAAAGGTAGCATGTATATTTGTCTAATTTGTGACCCAATTCATAACGGCACAGTTGTGTCCTGAATGATTTAAGATAGAGGTATTATCTTACATTCGCTAAAAAATCTTGGCTTATCCGCTCAATGATTGTAGCTCTTATACCAGTCATACCAGCGGCCTCAAGTGATAACTTGTCAGTCATCGCTTCCTTTTGGCGTAGGATGTGGTGACGTGCTAATTCTTTGGGCGAGATTTTATAAATAGAGAACTTGCCTAATGAGCGAAAAGGTTGTTTTCTGCATGGTCTACTGTGACAGCCTCGGCGAAACCTTATCTGCATGGGGGTGCGTTATATAAATGTTGAGAGCCTAGGAAGCTTTTAAACCCGATATGGCATATGATGCATTTACGGGTCGACAAATGAGAAATTATACCACTGCAAGACCGCAAATCACAATACATATATACAGATGGACGGAGGTCTATTCCAAAACCCTCATCACTGCAAGTATAAGATCATTTATTGTGCATTGCATTCTATTTGATGTACACCGACAGTATAGATTATAGCTTGTTTACGCTACACGCAATGATAAAGAGCTATTCAGTCGGTACCTGAGCTAATTTACGAATTAAAAATATACATTTGAAATTTTAAAACTGAGTTATCTGTAAAGGAAGTGGGTGTGCAGCATTCTCAAACATTTTGTTATCGATTGAATCTAATGAGTGTGGAGTTCCACAAAGCTCTATTCTGGGACCTTTTTTCCATTTCCATATTTTTTTTCGCAGACGATACAATCATAATTTACTCTAATGGAAATGTCAGTGATATCATTACAAAACAAAATATCTTCCTATCCGATCTCTAACAAAAAAGAAGGTAAATTCATTACCGTCTCTTAAATACAGAGAGAGAGAGATAAGCCTAGCTGTCTTAAATTCACCTATAAGTATCCTATACATTCACTATATTGGTGCCAAGGTATATGATTAGACTCGAGAAATGATTAGACAGACCTGTTAAGCTTTCTATTCACCAAAAAAATTGTTCTTCATTCCATATTTTGCCCCATGTGGACCTATTTTTTTTTCAAATGGAAAGATTATGTCTGGAATGACACTCATCTGGTGGGCCTACCCTCAGATTCGATCAGGATAGCTACGATTAGACCACAGTAAACATGTACAACCTATACATAACTATATACTTAAATAAAGTACGCTACAATGGCGCGCTATCTCACTCGGCCACGAATGCCCCCCCCCCTCCCCGCATGCTTATAACTGGAGTGTCATAAATCTTTTTATGATTTCTGTTTGTGTTAGTTTGCTGTACTGCCATGCTAAATCACATCATTTACTGTATCACTAACACACAGGCGCACAAGCCTGTATTATCCACAACAGGGGCCACTTTCACCAAATGTCGTACCTGTACGATAATTTTGACAGTACGACAAATATGTAAGATATCGTACCTCAAATACACGTCTCTTTCACAGAACTGCTTTGTGAAAACGGGCCAACGTCGTAAATTATCGTACACAACGTTGTACGATAATATTTACAACAAAAAATATCGTGCAACCTTTCGTGAAAGTGGCCCTACGCCTGTATATAGCCTACTGTGTTAAACTTCGTAATTGTCATGGGATCGAGCAAGCTCTTCTCATCGAGCTTTATTCCTGCCCATTTCTGTTTTGCTTTTCTAAGGTTTTAGTGATTAGGCGAATTTCTGGATATATGCTGAATGAATGAATGAATATCCAGGCCAAAATTTGATATAAAATGAGCAAGGTTATGCTCATAAATCTGCGAATTCATCACCTAAAAACAACAACAAATCACTGCGAATGAATCTGAAAACACGGCTATGAAATTCACTATAAACGGAAAATAAGGCTAAAGCTATAGGCCACGAAGAAACAAAATACAATACTTAGTAGTCCTACGTTTTTCCAGCAAATAACACAGGCCTACCGGTACATGTAGCCGAAGTGGTTATCCTACAGCTGGATAATAAGGGTAAATTAAGTCTATAATTAATGTGCGAATGTCCAGGTTTTCAAGTCCTACTGTCATCATGTCATTTATCATGCAATTCAAAAACCCAGCTGAGTGACAAAGATCAAAGACACAGCTTGTTCACAACTTGTTTCCTCAGCTCGGCACGTTTTGGTGTGCCTGTGGTCGTTAGTCTGCTCTATAGCGCCATCTACCGGCCAATAGAGTAGCGAGAACCATTGTCAAGTTAAGAACTGTGTAGGTCATTCCAATTATCAGGAGAATTAATTGCAGGTTTGGGTAATGATTTTCAGTTTATTAACACACCTTATTTTAAGACCAATTTCCATTTCAAATAGAAGGCTGAAGACAGTAAAAAATGAAAAGTTATTGTCATCGGTGTCTACCACGTGGGCCATAGATGGTCCAGTTTTCGTTTCGTTATTCCCGCCTCGTTGTCTTCGTTTTATTTAAAAAAAATGGCAAGCTTGAAGAAAAGTGCGGTCCTTTTAGCTACGTGAATGCTGTTTTATGTACTTTGTGCCATTAAATCGTAATTGCTGAGGAAATCATGTTGCTCTGTAGACTAGAAAACAGTGGCACTTGAAGTTGAACATTGTTATTGCCATCTCTTGGTGCCGTAATTTTTGGGTGACTATGGCAACAATGAGTGGTTCTATGACCGTTAGCGTGGATGCTTTATTATTAGACCTGTATGTCAGGTAGTATTTTGGTGTGGCATTGTATGTCTGTCTTTCTGTTTGTCTGTTTGTAAACTTGCTGACATGAGCAGAATCGACATTGGAGCCGGCTCGCGAGATTAAGGCTGTTTGGGCGAGAGTGGATGCTCTCGCTAACGCAAAATAATGCTGAAAGACATGATTTTCGGTAGTCGCTATACCAAAAATGTTGTTGTTGGAGCGACTACCAGAAATCACATCTTTTTGGTGTTATTTTGCATTAGTTTTAGCGTTATTTTGCGTTAGTTGGCAAGAGCATCCACTCATGTTTCGCCCAAACAGCGTTAATCTCACGAGACGACTCCAGTGCTGATCTGGCTGATTACAGCACTACTGCTAGCACTCAGGTTGCTCAATACATGTGCTGGAGCGTATGGCTTCAATGTATATACAGTTGTCCATATACACACCCACTTTCATGATTTTGTGACCCAAAGTACGTCCAAGACTTGTTTGCTCAGAACCGTGGTAAATATGTTCATGTAGTAATAAAAAACACACCTAAAGTGGACACTTCAGTTGGCTGGGAGCTATATCATTTGGCAAAATTTTTTGTTTCAAGTCTTTTTTTTTCAGGGGCTTGCTGGCACAGATGGTTACACTGCCTGTTCACTGTGATCATCAAACCCTTGACAGGTGATCGAGGTCCCTTGGTCACTGTTTTGCGGATGTATCCATTATACTGTTTTTCTTTCTGCCTCTGTATTTGTAGAGCCCAAGTTACATAATGTCAGAGAAAGTAGCTGTAGATGATGTGGGGAGCACACAGGCAGCGGGAGAAGGGAAGGATGAGAAAGGCCAGCATGTGTCGTCCTCAGACACTCAGTCATCAGGTGAGACAGTAGGTGTAAATGATGCGGAGGGCGCACAGGCAGGGGGAGAAGGGAAGGTTGAGAAAGGCGAGTCTTAGTCGTCATCAGACACTCAGTCATCTGGTGAGAAGGCAGCTGTAGATGATGTGGGGAGCACACAAGTGGGAGGTGAAGAGAGCGGCTGAATTTTGATGTGGAATGAGTTTATTTGATGCCAAAACACAAAACTGAGATTGGCAGTTTTTGTTTCCTCATCACATAGAAATGAAAGTGTGTCTTTTTTCCTTCATTCAAATAAATTGCCAGTTTTGAACTACACACCACACATATTGTATGAGAAAAATTCTTCTTTTACGTTCGCACTAACACTGACTGTTATCTTATTCAGGTTCTTTGGAAGGCCTGTTGAGTACCCTGAAGCAGCAGATAAAGGATTCTAACTGGTTAGAAGTGAACACCCCTGAAAGGTGGGCACGAGAGAACCCGGAGTTAGCAGCAGAGTACAAGAAAGCTGCGGAGGAGAGTTCGACCCCATCCTCCACCACTTGAGGAAAGTGTGTGTGCTGAAAAGTGGAAAGACAAAGGCCCGAGGAAAACATAGCAGGGGATTGGAGACACTAGCCTGGGGTGGGTATTGGTGAGCTGATACCTGAGGTACTGGTGCAGGAGACTAGGGGACACTCACCTAGGGGAGACAAAGCAGGCTTAGGGAGATACTTGTTTAGAGGAGACACAGCAAGAGAGTTGGGGAGACACAGGGCTGGGGGAGGTAAACACTGCCCTTGATGAGACAAAGCAGTGTAAACCCCATGTCAGGAGTGATGTAGAGGCTATGTTGAACTCTGGACCAAAGAAATCTGAAGGTTTCATCGGACACCAAGTACTTGTGTAACTCACAAAAGTGCAAACTAAAGTCAGGGTCGGGCCAAAACTTGTCAGTGAAGCCAAAAGCGCCCAGCTCATTGTGTGAAACTTTGTCCTTTCCTGTGCACTGTCTGACCATTCACGTCACGGATGGCACTACTGCATGTCAGATACTGACCATAGTGATTAGCCTTCCTCAGGTGTGACTTTGTGTTATAAAGAGAATGGCTGATGGAATGTTATGTTATTTAAATCTGTGAAAGGTTGTGCTCAAGTAGGAAAAAAAACAACAAAAAGCGAGAGACCTTTGGTTTCACAAATAGTTAAAAGCAGAGGCCTTAGAATATTTTTAAAATTTTTAAAAGCAAGAGGAAACAGCAAAATTCTGGATGCATTTTGTATTAAAATCTATATCAGTTGTGAAAAAAGTCTGAGTATACAGGAACTGTTTTGTTATTCAAAACAGTAAAGTAAAACAAAATGATAATGGCAGACATTTGTCACTTGAATTGAAAGTCTGGGATCTGAGATGTCATGTCAGTGACTTACCTCCGGTAGACAAATCTGAACATCAACCAGACTAGTTTTGCTTACTGCAACTGCTGTTCAGCATGCAAATATATCTGCTGATGTTTTGTACAGAACTTGTGTCAAGCGTATTAATATTTGACATTCCAAGAGAGTAAATGTGTTCTTTTGTGATTAAAGTTGTCCCCTTTAATCCGCACAGGATTGTAGGAAGAGTTATTTCAAATTGGCTTTTTACCTCCGGCACTTATGAAACGGGTTGCTTTAATAGCTTTCCTTCTGTATTTGCTCTTTGCATTATGAAACATTTTAGTTCTCTTTCATTGGTTTTGTGGATGTCTACATTTCAATAAATTATTTTTCATCAACAAACACATTTTGGCAGTGTTATTTATGAGATTTATTTATTTATTTTATTGAAGTTTACATTGGTGGGAGGAAACCACAAGGGTAACCCAAGATATTCCCACATACGAGCTGGACTGCATTGTTGAGAGCTCTAAGTTATTATGCTGCGCTGGCCTGCTGACTTCAGCCAAAAAGGCCCCTGGCAGAGTTGCTCCTATATGTACAGTTTGTGGAGATCCTGGCTTACAAATGGCATATCACTTTTTCTGGTAACCAGTCATGCACGCTGGGTTACATAAGAGTGTTTCGTGGAATCAAGCTGGGGTAAATGGGTGAGTGGCATGGTAGAATTTTATGTACACCTTAAACTCTCTAAGAAATGCTCACCCTTTTTACCAAACATGTTAACATACACCAGTTTGTGGGACACTGGAAACTGGCAATCACAAGACCACGCAGCCTCTTCAAATAGGTCAGATGGAAGAGTGCATTGAACAGAATGCTCAGGAAATAGGTCTGATCTATGGCTAGAGGAAACCAGACTGTCATGAGTTCAGGTGTGAGGGTGGAGGAAACCAGATATTCCTGAAATAGACCATGTATAAGTGTGGGGCAAACCATGAAATAGGTCAAATGTACGGTTTGAGGAAATGATTCATAAACCACAACAATGTAAGGGAGGAAACCGGGCATTCCTGAAATAGTTCAAGTATAAGCGTAGAGCAAGTTGATGTGAAAGGGTGAACATTCCTGAAATAGATCTGGTGAAAAGGTGGCAGAGACCAGGCATTCCTGAAAAAGGCCAGTTGAAAGGGTGGAGGAAACCAGACCCTAATTAAATAGACCACGTGTAAGGGTGCAGGACACCAATCCCTCATGATATAAGGGTGCAAGAAACCTGACCTTCATGAAATAGGTGAGCTGTAAGGTTGGAGGAAACCAGAATTCCTGAAATGGGTCATGTATAAACGTAGAGTAAACCAGACCCTCATGAAATAGGCCAGGCGAAAGGGTGGAGGAAACCAGACCCTCGTGAAATGGGTCTGAAGGGTTTTCAGTCCATATTCTTTTTGGTTTCTTTCACTTCAAGACCAACTGAATGCAGCCATGTGATTCGAATCGCGTGGAGGAAACCAGGCATTCCTGAAATAGGCCAGTTGAAACAGTGGGGTGGAACTAGACCCTTGTGAAATAGACCATGTAAGGATGCAGGAAACCAGACCCTCTTGATACAAATTTGGTCTGCAGGAAGCCAGACCCTCATTAAATTGGCCATGTGTAAGGGTGCAGGACACCAAACCCTCATGATATAATGGTGCAGGAAACCAGATCTTCATAAAATAGGTCAGCTGTAAGGGTGGCGGAAACCAAACCCTCATGATATAATGGTGCAGGAAACCAGATCTTCATAAAATAGGTCAAGTGTAAGGGTGGGGGAAATCAGAATTCCTGAAATAGGTCAGGTATAAGCATGGAGCAAACTAGACCCTCATGAAATAGGCCAGGCGAAAGGGTGGAGGAAACCAGACCCTCATGAAATGGGTCTGAAGTTTTTTTACTTCATATTCTTTTTGGTTTCCAACTGAATGTAGCCATGTGATTTGAATCCTTTAGTCACAAGAACCAGAGTAACTAGTTTGCTTGTTCAACATGGGAAAAGACACAGAGGAAGTTAATTTTTTAAATAATTAGAAAAACACTGTACACATCACAACTGTCAGGTCTGTTCACCAAAGGAATGAGTTTTTATTGCCTTGGACTGGGAATCTGAAACGTTGGGCCTCTCAGAGACCGTGCCGACTGGCAGCTAAGGTAACAGCACACCGAACAGGAAGGGGAAGCAAGACAGGTCTCCATGGCAACAGGTGTGAAAGTTTTCAGCTATAATCTACATCTTGTGCTGCATGAAAGATGCATTACTCTGGTGGTAGAATCAGAGATTTTCACAAAATTGCAAAAAAAAGAACAAACGGACCACAGTCCAGTTTGGTTTCTTAAGACCATATACACATTGTAAACTTTGTTATGCTTACTGTTTGTAGTGTGAGCTGAACTAATCAGAGGTTGTTACCTCACATTTCTTACACGGTCTTGTATTTGCAGCAGGTAAGTAATTTGGCCATTTCATCCTTTGATCATTGTCCTAGTGCTACACTCATTCTCTCAGCATCAGATATTATACATGATAACACTGACCCATACAGAAGGGATACACAGAAAAATGGTCTAAGTTAAAAATTAAGGAATAATAATAATAATAATAAACAAAAAACGCAGGAAAAGTGAAAACAAAATCTTACAACAACTTTATGTAACATACCGATAACATGATACTGTCAGATTATACAGTAAGTATGGAGCGAGAGACACTGTACAAAATCTAGGATCTGTGGTATATAGCAGGAGAGGGGGATGGGTGTGCCAGTCCTTGGGGCAGGGCTACCAGAGCAACATCAAAAGCAGGTCAACGTATGGCCCTTGAGGAGATCTGCACCGCAGAGGTAAATATCAACAACAAGGCTTCTAAAACTCCTTTGAACGAAATTATTAACAAAGAGCAAAGGCAAAGTTCCACCCATCAGCATGGAGTCTCCTGTTGTCCATCTCCCTACTGACAGTCAGTCCACAGATCTTCAGGGCGGTGTTAGAGCTCCTCCTATCGCACTGGTCAATGATACCTTTCTATCTTAATGTGGTCGATACACGAGCTGTTTGTCAGATGCCACTTCCATTATTAAACTGCCTTCATACACTAAGATTGTTTAATCCTCTGTTCTACCAGTAACATTCAGTCTGCTTTTTGTTTTCTCTTTTTGTAAATTTCTTCAAGAGAAAATCTAAGAGGTCAGATCTCAAGAATACAAACAAATGGAAAAGAAAGTTGTACAGCGAAATTATGGGCATAGTGGTTAAAAAATAGCACGTTTGTCATAAAATGAGATCTGTACACACCAAATCTTTCTCTACAAAAAGTCTTGCCATTTGAAACAGAAGGAAAATTCATTAAGACATTCACAAATTAACTACACAAATATCTGTATTGCCCAGTGACAGTAGTTATCTTAGCCCAACCAGTCCGTCGTACTGGGCTATATACAGCAGGTGGCGCCCCCTTCTTCACATCCTAACTTGCCTCCTCCGCCTTTTCATCTTCTGTCTTCAAGTTATCTCGCCAGGCAGGGCCTCCGCTCTGAAACCACAACATCGGAAACTGATGCTTGTATGACGAGTCAAAACACACCTTAAACAAATTTATATACTTGTATCTAGATGGACATTAATGGTCCGAAAATGATACTTCACTTGCATCCATAAACATACCACAGTGTAGTATGCTAATAAGTTAACTACACAGATAGTTAAGGGTGTAATACCAACTACAAGAAAAGTTTACATGTACAAGCTACCTATTTGTTAGGGACCATGGTAGAATTAGGGGTAGAAGTTGATGTCTTCCAATTGTCTACCACATTAATCACAGAACTGTACTTATACTGTATCTAACATAACAGTGAGGTAGGAAAGTGTTCCGTATATAAACTTAAGACTGCTTGACTGACCTCTTTTTCTTCCTCCAAGGCATATTTGTTGTGTCCTGTCGACTTCAGGTTGGTACGGAAATCTTTAGCTTCTTTCTTTTCTATCTTGGCTAATCTGTTACAAAGAAACACCAAAGTGGTCAGGTGTGATTTTTGTTTCCACTGGATTGTGCCATAAACATGCTCCCAACAACGGTAAACATCACAGCTTATCATCACAGAACAGAACAGTTAGTCAACATCAGACACAACAGACAGTGGGACAGTGGCTCACAGAAGACTGTGCAGTCTCGCCTTCAGACAAATACTCTCTCTGACTGTTGTCGAGACACGATACCGAACTACAGAAACGACCACTCTCTCACAAACACACAGGTAAGCTGGTCAGTATCAACAGTCTTGGAACTATTCTGACAAGAGAATTTGGGGGCAGTTTATGGCTGATTCTGATCCCTACACTGTCATGCATTTTCAAACTTTGTGTGTAAAGTAGACTTGTGTAACAAGAGCAAACCTAGACTTGTATGTAATAGTACTGTACATGTGCCTGCATCTGCTCATGATTAGACAGCTTTGGCCTTTGTATGCACAGGTTGGCTGCTTGGACTGGGTTAGACTGTTAATCCAGTTATTATACTGGCTTGCACATTCACAAAGAGCTACAAAGATTTACAATTTGTACAATTTTCTTTCATTTATTAATGTTTTTTTTATATACCAATCATAATATAATAGCATTAATTCACAACAATGATATAAAGGTTATTTTATGTAAATAGTCATATGGGGTCAAGGACTATTCATTTTCTTGATACTGGCTGTCTTGATAATTAAATGCCTGGTTAAGCACAATGCAATAGCTTACATTTATCTGAGTACACATAGTTTTATTAGAAAAGCTCAGCACTAAACACACGTTGTCAGTTTACTGACAAAGCATCGGTGAGAAAGGTTAAACCAGTTGATACCCTGCCTCTTTCTTCTTTTTCATACATTTATCTAAAAATAGTCAGTGTGGTATTTAAGATTAGATCTTGATCCAAACAAGACTGGGTTCAGTCACACTGATCACTTGACTGACAAGAAATGAAAGATGCTGCAAAACTGGCATATGGATTTGAGGAGTCTTTTTAAAAAAAATATCTTTAATTCAATTCTTGCACAAATTTATGATCTGGTAACTATGGGTATTTTTCATTTATTTGAATATATTACTGTTTACTATAAAAATAAAAGAAAACAAAAACCCTATTCCATGACAGAGACAGGGCTGCAAGTTTGTGTTAATGACAGTGGAGCTAGATACAGTCAACGGTCAAAACGGACAGAACTAACTTCACTCTATTTTCTGTTAGGCAGAAGTTGAGTCTTACTGAAACTGTCCCTGCTCATCATGGCCAAAGATGTGGGATTTGTGAGCCATATTCACATTCTTTCTTTGAATGTATTATGATATTTTACACAAAGATAACTGTTTGCATTTTAAGTGAAAATTATCTTTTCAGAACAAATCTGGCCATATTAAGCAGCCACAGTGCCACTATGGGACAAAGAGAACCACCACTGTATTGGTGCAAAAGTCACAGTAGCTGGTTTAAAAAAGCTCACTCACCCAAGTTTGTATCTTTACATATTTGAAATGTAAAACAGAACATCACATCATGACAGTCAGAGAGATTTTAAAACAGAAAGACATCACATCACAGATGGTGAGACAGGATTTGTAACGACTACAGACAACAGCTCATCTGATTTATATTTGATATATTTGACTGGTTCACTTTTGTGGACGAAGACAACCAATCATGGCCTGGGTGAAACCACTGTCCAGGTATCTGACAAAACTCCTGACTTCAGGCTGCCTCTGATCCTAAATGAGCCGACTCAAGGTCATCTTGTAGTTCACAGACTCAAGGTCGTCTTGTAGTTCACAGGCTCATGGTCTGAAATCTTGGCCAGGGACTGACCCTGTTATTGTTAAAATCACATATTTACAGATTTCAATACAAAAACTTTAATGAACTTTCTACATCTAAAATTTCTAACACAATATGATCCACTGAGATTCCATGCTTTTCCTAAATTCCTTTAGTTGTCAAAACATAACCTAATGACAAATTTACTTACTTGGCCTCTGTCTTGGAAACTTTCCTGAGAACTGGCTTAACACTGTAAAATAGAAACAATGTTACACAAATACCATAGCCATGACTGGTAACGACTACATATAAAAGCAAATCAAAATCCTCCCCCAAAAATTGTGTTTTATAATAAATACAGTTCCACCAAAGTCCAAGTTCACTATGGCCAGCTTGGGCATGGCTAATATGAACATGATGGTTTCTGTCAGAAATAGCATGTAAACTGAAGCCCTGTTCATGTGCTCCCTTAGGTAGACTACAGCACATCTCATAGCACAACAACTCGGGAGTTTGTGATCTATGATGACACACTGTAGCTGGAGATCATAATACAACAATACCCCTGCTGCTGTATGAGAAGATATTACCACAATACCACTGCTGCTGTATGAGAAGATATTACCACAATACCACTGCTGCTGTATGAGAAGATATTACCACAATACCACTGCTGCTGTACAAGGAGATCATATTACCACGATACCCCTGCTGTTGTATGGCAATCTAAGAATTAACATCTTAATCAGATTATTAAACCACCAGCTTCACATTTGAAAACAGTATGAAATACATGTAAAATTTGTTGTAATTAAAGAAAAAAAATTCAGTCAACTTACAATTTTCCTTTCATATCATTTACTTTAAGAGTTAATTCGTTGATCTGCAAGTAGAAAAAAGAAAGACATGGTAAAATCCAAAGTTCATAACACTTTGAGCATGTATTTTGTACAAACTGCTGATTGGACAACTTACAGAAATCTATACAGAATGTTGGCTGGAGAACTTATGCCAGGCACTCATTATTAGAATTTGTACTAACTGTTGGTTAAAGAACTTATGCCAGGTATTCTTCATTGGAATTTGTACAAACTGCTGATGTCAGGGGCAAATCTGAGGAAATTGCTGGTTGGAGAACACACAGCAGGAACTCACCTCATAGTCTTGTTTGCGAATCTTAACTTCCCAGTCGTACACTTCTTCCTCCAGGTTGGCCACCTTCTGGTGAAGGTCCTTCACTAATTTGTTCAGTTCAGCTGTTCATGGGCACAAGGAGGGAGAAAACAGGGATTACAAGATATCCACAGTTGCTTTCTAGTGTTAGATAAACTCCAGCTTCTGAAGCAATACTGATGTTTTCCTATATCATGGTGAACACCAGCCATGCAGGCCATGTCAGGCTCAATACAGCACTGCTCTATCATGGTGCACCACTGCTGGGGACTTAGGGTGCTCAGCTCATAAAACAAACTATTGGTCCACACAACTAACTCTTCTAATTTATTCATTTATTTATTTGATTGTTTTTTTTATGCTGTACTCAAGAACTTCAGTAATGGCGGCCAGCATTATGGTGGGAGGAAACCAGGCAGAGCCCAGGGGAAACCCACGAACATCCACAGGTTGCTGGCAGACCTTTCCACCTACAGCCGGAGGGGAAACCAGCAAGAGCTGAACTTAACTTACAGCGACCACATTGGTGGGAGGCTTCTGAGTTATTATGCAGCTCTAGTGCACTAACCAACTGAGCCACGGAGGCCCCCACTAACTCTTCTTACATTTGTCACTGATGTCTGATTGCAAAAGAATGTCAAAATATGGTGACTGTCATATCCTCATCTCCAGTCTGTCATAAATAACCTTGACATACAATATACCTGGGTACTACAATAAAAAATTTGATTTTTATATTAAGCTGGTGACACTAATTTTATGCTGTCCTAAAGCACATGACATCTGTTTTGTACCCTGGTGATGATGCAGGGTGCACGAAGTGAGTGATTTCAAGACAGCATGCTTTGCATAAATATGGTGTAGTATATACCCCTGTGCACGTGAGGCAAGATACCATGTGACATCAGTAGGTGTTGCCATGTGCCAGGTCATCATTTGGCCTATGCTTGTATGAGGTATTTCCAGCTACATTTGACTATCAAATGTATAGATAGAACTACTAGGTTCTCCACAGACAAATAACAAGTTTAATATCTACATCTCAAATTCCATGCATTTTCACACATTACAGGCTCTCAGATATCTAAGCCTTGGTCTTGGTTTGAGGTTGTTGGTATGAGTATTGAGTAAATCTATTCCCCAATCCTTACAACACACATGTACAAGCCTTATGTCTTCCCTCTGGTTTCACATTTCTCACCACATCTCTAATGGTTATGTCAGAAAATCCCACTGCAGGCTACACTGGTACACGGCTACACACTAACACACAGTAACAGTCATTTCTCTGGTCACAGTGACTACACTGCACCTGTACTAATATAAAATCGATCCAACACAAGTGCTCTATTTGTCTGAACATCTTCTGGCTCATCCATGGAAAACTTGAAAACATTCATTTCCTTGTCCATTGTATCATTTTATCATACTCAATTTAGTATCGTTCTGTGAGGTTTAACATTACAACACTGACTGCCATCAAGTTACCCGTTATCAATTTATCAAAAGCGCACAAAGAGACAACTGGACAGACAGACAGACATTCAGGCAGGGTTTTCACTCACAACACAGACATATACATGTAAAGCTGGTTTTCTCACAGTAACCAATGTACCTTTGGGCATGTTTTGGCCACCAGCCAGGGCTGTTATGGAATAGAGCATAAAGGTACATAAAATATGTCAACAACATATATAACACACAAGATCACGTCAAATGTTGAATTTATCTTTGTTATCTAAATGAAAAAATTGTGCCAAGTAAATGTACGTGGTAGTTTATGTGCAAAATCAAAACGTCAGGGGTGTACTACTTAATCATTTGGACCAACAAGAACAGTTGTGCTGAAAAAGTCACATGGATTCACCTAATCGCCAGGTAGTATTGTACAACCCTGACATTTCCTGATGCCCATAGCTTTCTACATAGTCATAAAAGCATTAACGATAATTCTTTAACCTTAATCATCAATATAAAAATTTCTCCTTAGATATGGCAGACACTCTATTAACATGCACTTCCCGAATATTAGGCAAATAAATTCTTCCAGCTTGGAAAAACCAAAGATCTGCAGTTAGTAACCTATATCCTCCTACCTAATATTCTATCCATAAATCAGCAATCGCAATTTTAAAACGAAAAGATGCCTAACCATAAACTTCTGTGCTAAATCTATTGTTCTCAGAGATACAAATTACAAAGGATTTTTTTGTGCAATGCACATCCAGCTATCAATGCAGAACTTGAAACTTCTACCACTCTGCAGGGCACATTTCAGACAATCCTAAATCCACTAACAACAGCTTATCAAATCAAGCCCTGAGAAACACACTGCCTTCTGCCCAGGCACGAAGGTGAACTAGACATTAAGTGTTGCGTGCAGAGAACCATTGCAATGCAAAAAGAACACAGTTCTTCAATTGCAATTTCATTCACTTCAAGAGAACCATTTCAGAAGGTGTAACCTCTACACTGACAAGGCCCTAAATGCTTGCATTCTGGGTCATTCTAAAGCCCGCGCGCAAAATTTATCCCACAGTGTCTTAAATATCACACTATGGAAAGTAAACATTTAGTGCTATAGTCTGACATTGGAAATGCCTCCAATGGTCAACATTCAGTGACACCTCATCTTTTTTTGCTATTAAACTAGGTACATACAGCAAAGTTCAGCACTTGAATGTGGGCCTGCATACATAATATGTGTTAAACAATCAACAATATTAAGTCATTAAATAAGCTCAAAATTATAAAAGTGTAAGTTGGTTTACAGAAATCAATATAATCCTTCTTCCAGAAAAACAACTTATATGAATATTAAGTGTAAGAAGAGTAAGTTGGTTTACAGAAATCAACAGTACTCCTTCCTGTCAACATGTTACTTGCATATAAGAGTGTAACAAGTGTACAGAATTGGTTTACAGAAATCAAATGTCCTTCTTTTGACCAATTTCTTGTTTGAATATAGCAGAGTAACAGGTTTAAGTTGGTTTATAGAAATCCGAAATCCTTTCAACCAACATCTTATTTGAATATCAGGAGTGTAACAAGTGTAGGTTGATTTACAGAAAAGGAAAGTTATTCTTTCAAAAAACACCTCTTTTGAACATATTCTTTCATAACATCATGAGTTTGTGACTGTGCATGAATCCAGTGCCAATAATGCAATAGGGTCCTAGGCAACGTTTTCAGGATTTCTATGTCATCGTAACATGTTCATTAGGCATTTTGCACCACAGGGAGCACTGTGCCAAGCCACACCTCAAGTGCTTGTGATGATTAACTGTGAGAAAACTGTGCTGTGGAAGAAGCTGGTGTAAAACCGGTGCGGCTCAGAAAGAACTGACACAACTGTAACGAGGGAAATAACAACAACAACCACTGTTTTGCTCACAATCACATAGCAATTGCTGACAAATCCTGGGGTTGGGGTCATGCTAAAATCAAATTTCTCATACACAAGGCTGTCATGGATAGTTCAGCCATATGGTGCGTGGGAAGAAGTTGCAACTGGCAATACAACTGGTAATACAATCAAATAACATGAGGAGAGGGTAAAATACCAAACAAGTCTACAAATCAACGATGGTTAGGAAAAACGCAAGACGACAAACCAAAATAAGCACAGAACTGCTGTGAATTGTAATAGATGAAAACCAAAATGAAAACACAAAAATACTCCAAAATACTGCCATATGGAACATACCTAAAAGCAAACTCAATAAAAACTACAAAATGACATGCAAGGAAAATGACAACAGAAGATCAAAGATTGAATGTCATCACAATGTATCCTGGGAATTTCTACTGTGAGCAGGAGGCTACCCAACGCTCAGCCACCAGGGGGAGCTGCCACGCTACGTCCATGCTGCCCCACACTGCCTACCTTGCCGCAGCCCCTCCGTGTTAATGGCCTCCACCCTCTCATTGATGTATTTTTCTCTCTCTTCAGCCTTTTTAATGGCTTCATTTCTCAGATCTTCAGCCGCTTTTTGCATGATTAATTTCTAGAAACAGAAAGCGCTGGAAAGCTGACCAACTGGACTGGAAGATGAACATGAACACTGACAAGCACACCAAAAGACAATGGACATTCTGCTTAAAGAACACTTGTGTTTGTCTTCAAAGATCTTTCTCAACAGTGAACCGTTGAACAACCAATTCACAATGGCAAAAGGTGTATGTAAAGTAAAAATGTCCAGTATTAATGTAACAAATAACAGTTTTATACTAGATATACAGTAGTAAGGGTTACATAAAATATGTAAACAAATAATTATTATCTGAAATATTACAGAAAAATTTATCTTGAAAACATCACTTTAAGTCTAAAAAGACACAGAAAAAAGCAAAAAATATTCAAGACACAAATTCCTGAGAATTTGAGTTTTGAACAAATCTTTTCCATGACGAAGTCATACTGCACAATTCCACACAACAAAATAAGGTTAATATCTAGAACATTCCACACTGGTTAACACAGAAACACCTCTCACTAAGAAAATATATAACACACACTTCTATGAGAGTGTAGCACAAATAAAACTATCTATAGCAGTTTCCACCAGCAATAGAACCAATTATTCCATGTCAAAATTTAAACCCTCAGGTCCTGATGTCCTTATAATTCATTCTGCTTTAAACTGATTTCAATGTTCACCATAATTCATTTCCTTTTCTTAATGTTCTTCTTTGCTTTGAATTATTGCCTTATCCTATTTGATTATCTCATTATTTCTCAATGATAAACATATGCCTTTTTTTCTAGGTAGCCAATTTAAACCCCTCTTCTGTGACATAAATGAAAATTTGTGACTAAATGATGCTCTCAAAACAATTTTCACGTTGTAGCTAAAACTCCTCACAATCTTGATTGCCAAAAAATATTAAAAACCATCCCATGTTTGCTGTGTCAAGAGATGATAAAATATAAGGCTTCTTGACATATGTAACAAACCAATGTGTTTTTGATAGCAGAAAATACTGAGCTGTCCATAATCCTTGTCACAGAGGCCCTCTCAAGGTATCCATAATATAACCTCGATCTGGTTATCAACCACAAAATCAGTTATCTCATGACACTATAAATCCTAAACAGTCCACCCTGGCAATGAGGCTTTCACAAAAGCCAATCCTCAACCTCTCCTCTTTGGCAATGGGGCTTCACAAAAGCCAATCCTCAACTTCTCCTCTTTGGCAATGAGGCTTTCACGAAAGCTAACCATTAACCTCTCCTCGACTCAATACAGGGCTATGAAAACACAAACTGATTACAATGACCACAATAAAGGGCAACCCTAAGTGACAGTGATAGAACACATGTTTTTTTTTTCAAACATCAGGCTTTCCAGAATGGACAAAGCATCACAGATATTCATGACAGCATGGGCTTTCTCAACTAGCCTGAACAACTGGTTGATGGATTGCTGTTTGTTTACTGACAATACTCGCCTGTTTCTGGAAATCCATAGCACGAGTTGCCCATAAGTTCTGATCACAATGTAAGTTCACGACATCTACCCTCTCTACTGAAAGTCACTGCCTATGGCTGTATTATTCACGATAAAATCTGTACCTGATGCTTGAATCAAGAAAAGCATCAAATGCAGATTGTTATCCAAATTTAAATGTATTCCTTAAGTATCTGGACTGATGTGGTTTTTCAAATGCTGAAGTTGTGACCTATTTCCATATAAGGAAGCAATGAAGTCCAGTGACCTCCTACGTGTACCATGTGTATCAATCTGTCCACTGGAGTGTAACCAATGGCGTGCACATGCTAGGATGAAAAAAACAGCTTGAAATGGACTAATAAAGTTCTGCACTGCATTATCTAGATACCACTAAGGCTACTAACTGGGATCAAAACATTCCTATTTGTCTAAGATAAAATAAGTGGCAAAGTTTTTCATTTTAGCGGTCAAATACACTGAAAGTGATATTACTATTTTACTATGGAGGCGTTCCTGGCTGTGGAAGTCCAAATATCAAAATCATCACAGCTAAGATTTTTCGGCCATATTTGAACACGACTTTGGCAACACAAATACTTTCACAAACATCAGCCATCACGAGCCACTCCATGACTATATCAGGTATCTCAACATGACCTTGACAACACAAATTTCCATGACATCAGCTATAACTTCACAAATTTCCATGACAACACGAGCTATAGGTAACCAAACCTGACTATGCCCTGACACAGGCCCAAGGCTATATCATGGCATCACAAATATCCAGGAAAACATTGGCTATGCCATCCCTGACACAGTTGGAACCATTACGGCATCAAAAATACCCATGACAATATGAGCTATGAAATCACAAATAAACACCACAACCTTAGCTGCATGTAATGGGGTTGTGTTATCAATCCCAATAGCTGATCTGAGTCAGTTGAGCCCGACCCAACATTTGTCCAAATACTGATCCCGTGGATTTGACAATAACCTGAACAAACCCCAACAATGACAAATGACCACTGACAAACCCCAACACTGACATCTACCCTCTCCAAAGTCTAACTACACAAGTTTGACCACTATCAACATCATTGACCACAGTAAGAAGCAGAAACAACTACAAGTCACTGAAGAACCTTCTCAGACATGATGAATAGATATGCATGAAATAATGGTGAAAGACAAGAGGTCTTGTATGAATGTTAAAATGGCTGCAACAGCATCATCATCATTCTTGTCAGGGGCTATCAGAGTGCCTTCTCTTAGTTCTCTACAAACCTATAACACACGTTATTTCATCTGACATCTATTTTGTTCTGGTTTATCAATTCAATTTATAACATAGTGTGAACTTAGCTCATGAAATACAACTTGTCCTGTTTTCATTGAATTCAAGAGATCGTTACAACAAATCACACACTGTCAGTGCATCTTCACTGTTGACAAAGGGACAAAGGTTTCAATAAAAGAACTTTTAACTGGTTGTTTATCAATGGTGTTGTGAATGTTTAATACTCCTGTCATAATTTAAATATATACATATATCTATTACACCATGATTAATGTGTATCTTAACAATGAACCCATACTGTACTAGGACATTAACATTTACAGGTTCAATCTACACATCTACAACTACACCAAGATAAGTAATTTCCCAGCTTAAATACCATAACCTACTGTGGAAGGCAGGTTTTAATCCAGTTCTCTCATTACTGCCAAACATTTGTGAATGCTTTTGTATTGGTTGAAAAAATTTTAAGGTCTTCCACAAAACTCCATAGTAAGCTACATGTATTTAACACCTACTACAGAAATTTCCTTGTGATTTATCCTTAAATAACAATCCTTTTTTCAGAGTCAACAGGAAAGCGTGTACAAGAAACACTATGACTTGTTCAAGGTTGCTAGGAAAGAGTTATGGAAAGGCCATGTATTGAACTATCCAGCAAAGTTCTGATATAAGTAAGATTCATGAATTCTGACTTGATTTATGGTTTACAATAAATCTGACAAAAGGAACAGTATTGTTGATATTTGAGTTCATACCACTCTAGCTAGCTTGTATGACATGATTACCATTCGTCATGTTTTCAAGGTCCTCTGGCAATGGCTGAACTCGCTGACTAAGAATTTCCTTTCTCCGTCGACGCATCTCTTCAATTTCCTCACTCAAGTCTTCCAATGTCTCTTTAACATCATCATTCTACAACATGGTGGACAAGACAAACCATGCAGTCATCATGCCAACATAAAACACACCAAATCGCTCAAAACACAAGCAAACATTCCACATTGTGCCCAAGGACAAAAGGACATCTGAGGAAGGAAAATTTATAATTTAGACAAACATGGTTCATTGGACAATTTCTGTTTACATGTCTGTCCTAATACTGAGAAAAATTCTCGAAAGACAGACAACAAAACGCTGACTAGATGTCCTGGCATGGCTGGCACATTCTACAGGGGCATGCGGGAAGGGGTTCAACTAGGAAAAGAAAAGAGCCAACTGCTATGAAGAAAACTGATGACTGCTGCTTTAAAATCATCGATTTTTTTTTTTCCTTTTCAGAAATAATTTACATCTGATGTTCAAAATTATTGGACTTGTGTTGACCATTTAGGTGTTGGAAGATAGAAGTCCAGAGCCTGTGGCGTCACCAGGTTTATAACACTGAGGGACCCATGCAATGAACTAGAGCAAAAGCCATGATCTAGGATTCAATGATCTGGTTATTTTGATGATGCAGCCAAAGAGTTCAGCAGTTTTCTACACAATCAAGCAAAAAATGGGTCCATAACATCTATCCATCATTTCAATGTGAAAAAAAAAACAAATATAGTGAAAATCTCTCTCTACTGTACCAAAGGTGGACTCGTTAAAACAGTTCCTGCTCATGCCATTGGGCTGGTGTTTAAACAGAGGAAATCATCAATCCGCAATGATGTAATATCAACGCCCGCTGCCGCCACGACTGCCACCAACTGACTGTTGCTACTACACCAAACTTGATGATTTGCACAAGTTTCAAACAATGAATTCCGTTTTGGATGGTTTCTGTTCAATTTGTTTCAACAGTGTAAAAAACCTTACAAACTGTGTTAGGTTGCCATATAAAAATGAACGCAGTAGCCAGGTTAGCAA
This sequence comes from Acanthopleura granulata, assembly GCA_016165875.1. Lineage (NCBI taxonomy): Eukaryota > Metazoa > Mollusca > Polyplacophora > Chitonida > Chitonidae > Acanthopleura > Acanthopleura granulata. The sequence goes on along the minus strand of JABBOT010000001.1, from coordinate 12,204,594 downwards.
TGACAACGTACCAGTGGAGGGAGAGACGTCAGACCCGCATATTAACATGGCCGTCGGAGCTTTAAGCGGACTCGCATTGTAAATGATGAAATGGTTATGTACAATTTAGTACAAGAAGAAAAGTAGACAGAATAAAAAATACAGAATGAAAAAAAGAGAAATTTGAAGAAACGTTTCCCGTGTTAACATTGTCTCATGCAAAATGCGCTTAGGAAGTTGAATTGCCGCTTTTGCATGAACTTCAAGTCCTTGAACGGGTTAATTTTTTTTTTTTCTTCAGCGGAGAAATCTCTGCTCCTGCCCTACCTTGAGCAGTTTCTTCTTCTCCGGTGATAAGCCACCGAGACCCTTCCGCTTGCCTTTCTTCTTTCGTTCTTCCTCTTCCTTTCGCCTCGCAGCCTGCAGTTAGCAGAATTGCATAGCATGCCAAATACAGAGACTAGAAAGGGGGAAAGATGACTTAGGCCTGTGTGCTCATCTCTTTACTTGGCTCCCCTAACTGGCTCTTTGTTACTAGCCTACCAGCAGCAGCAGCCACTGCATGAGCACACCCTCTAGATAGGGTTACGTACAGCTACGCATAAAGCCTGCCCGCACTTCGTGATAACCGCATTACAGACGCACGAGCAAAGGGAGACAACTAGAGATAATGTGGTTGCGAGTTGCTATGTAGCTAGCTAGCGTGCGATGGACATATAAACTCCCCCAGGAAGAAAGGCCGTGTACGTAACTAGGGCTGTGGTACAGATAGCTAGCTCAGAGAAAGCTTGTAGTCTTCTCAGCCTCTCCTCCAACAAACTAACAACTCTAGATTATGAACAAATCCGCCAAAAATTGCAAAAAAAAAAAAAAAAAAAAGACGTGTAAACGACAGCAAGATGGGACAAAGTGGGTCTGTAGCAACATGGTGATTGATGAAGAGATGTGACAGAAAAAATTGGAATAAAACACCAGACCAATTCGCATAAAGGACAACTTGTGACAAATGCAATCCAACATCATAGCATGCAGAATGGTTCTGCACACTGGAACAAAAAGGAACGAGACAAGGGGACAAAGAGCGTACTTACCTCCTCCTTCTTGCGCTCGCGTTCTAGCCGCTCTTGTTCTTCCTTCTCCTCTTCCTCCTAAACAAAAGTGAAAACAGCAAGGCATGAAAACAGGACAGGTACACAAACTCTCAGTGCATGCCAGGTAGTCAACCAGAATCTGGCTGGTTATTTTGTAATTAACAACAAGTAAATAAGAATGACATTTTTGGAAGGGTCTTCTAACATGACACTGTAAGTTGTAATCCACAGAATTTAGAGGATCTAATCGATGACATGAGTCATGAAAGAGTTTCTGTAGTTTGGAATACAGGAAAACTCTAGTCTGGTATACTCAAGTTTATCACAATATGTACATTCATGTTGTAGGCCACTGCAGGTATACATTTCCAGAACTTCAACAACTGTCATATTCCAAGAATTCTTTTGAATACCAGAGATTTTTCAAAGACAAACATTTTGCAACAGTTGTGTAGAGTTCAATGTAAGCAAAGTAAACATGCAACCTCAACAGAGGAAATAACTGTTAGGAAGATATTACTACTCACTCAATAAATTTCAAACACTACTTTTTAGTAAAACTAATGTATATCTTATTTAACATCAAAGTACAAGATCTGCATTAAATTACTTAAATATCTCTACAAAAGTTTGGGGAGCCTTGAAAAGTAACATAACTGTCTTACCTTGGAGCTGCTAAGGGCAGGTGTAAAAGAGTTGGTCTTACCTTGTAACGGAGGGCTTCCCTCTCTCGCCATGTTGATGAGGAAGATGATGATATTGACGAGGAGGAGGAAAGACGGCGTTCTGAAGGTGCATTATCTCCCTTTACACACACAATCATGCACATGCAAAAAATAGAAACAACACAAACATATCTAAATATAAAACTGAAATGAAACATCACAGCAAGCCTACAGAATTAAATCCACAACAAAACCAAAAAAAAATACATTAAAGGTCCACAGTTCAGCGCATACACAACAAACGATTAAAAGAAATAATTTTCAACATTCAAATCAATTTCCTTTGTATGAATATAATAACATATATATTATTACAATACCAAGAAGAATCAATTATTATTATTTTTATTATTACACATTTATACACATATATGGATAATTTCACATCAATACTGTTAGCTGTACACTAACATATTAGTGTGGCTAGTTTATTACACTGTTTCCACAGTTAGGTGAACACAAAGGCAGTCAGGGACAGAGGTTCCTGAGTTTACATACACATTCACTGCTGCACTCAAGGTGAACACACAGCACAAACCACATAAAATCAAGCTTGTTCAACTCCAGTTTACACAGACCTTTTGACTACAGTTAGTAGGATGTAGTATGGACACAAGACAGAAGCAGAAACCATACTGACTGGAGACCAGCTATGCACACAGGTTTGTTCTCATACCCATCTACGAGCTTTTCCTTAGCCAATGCAGCTGTCAACAAGCACAAATTCCTTCATATTAAAACTGATTTTTTGCAAATCCAGTCATATACCTGTTCATAAATCAGTCCATAATCTGAAAGATGTTAGAAGCGGCTTTGTAGGTGGAAGGTTTGTACAAGCACAGTTTACAAGACCTGTGCATGATCAGCAAACCATGCAGCAGACCGGCACATAAAATCACCTCACAACCGGCTCGTGTAGGTGCATGTCGCAGAATGTCGCACAGGTGAAACACGGAGAATCATGACGGCAGCAAGAGGTACAGCTTCGTGACAAACTGTCCACTGATGCAGAAAGCAAGACTGAGATCAGAAAACGTTTACAGAAGGTGATTAAGGGATATTAACCCATGACCAAAGCAATAACATAAATGGAGATGATCTAACCCTTTCACCAAGAAGAGGAAACACATAAAGTATATAATATACATAAGCCAAAGACACAATCAGTAGTGGGTCCTGCCATGGGGAGATAATTTCCTTGAATAAGGGCATTATACCATAAGAGATTACAGATTATGGTGTAGCCAAGAGGAAAATGGTCTTGACATATCTGAAGTCTAATGTGAAATCCATATATTTGTTCTCTAAAAACATTTAGATGAGGTGAAATTTGTCAAATCTTTGACACCAGCAACTATCAAATTCAGTCTTCCTTAGCCCTTACCATATCGTATTACTGGCTATATTAAGCTGCCCTATGTAGAGTAAACCAGTGAACATATAAGTACAACTTATGGCCTTTACTGGCAGGAGTGCCACAACTGACAATGTCTAGAGCAGAGAAAGCTGAAATTAAGCAAAAATGAGACTAGGGTACTGTATGACCAGGCTTACGTCTGTGCCACTCTCTGACCGCTGTCTGGTGGAGATGGGCTGAGGATGAGGGATAGAGCCGGAGACCACGCCCTAAACACACACCATTATAGCCAACCATCAGCACCACGATGATATATATATATACATGTATACATATGCATATACATGCAGGTACGTGATACCAGGTCACTGATATGGGGATGACGATAATGATACATCGTAAGTAATGGATGTAAATTTCTCTTACACAGTCCATAGTCTGCACTGCTTTCCATAATTTAGCCGTTAAAAGTTTGTCAAATGTCCATTATCTGCATGTAATCATGCCATACATGTATGTGTAGGTGAAACATTTACTTACGTACATAAATGCAGTAATAATCAAACACATTATTTAAGGGCAAGATTTTACAGATATCAATTACAGAAACAACAGCAACTTGAGTTATTTTTCCTTCCATTTTGGAATAGGTGTGCATGAAAGCAGGCGTGCATGTGAACTGGTGTGCTTACGCTATGTTCTTCACGTGCTTTCCACTTCTGCATGACAGTATTGGCAGAGTTCAACCTCAACTCTATCGGCTTTTGTCGAGCAGGCTCGCTTGTTCTTTGAGCAGATTCAAACAGAGCCTTTTTGTCCTTTGTCCTTCCAGTTAGTGGAGCAGCCCAAGGTTTAGAGTTATCTTCCCTTGGTGTCACTGATGTGGATAATGTAGTGATCTTTGTGATAACAGCTGAAGGCGTCTCGGTTTTACCAAATCTTGATGACAATGATGATGATGACAATGATGGTGATGTGTTCTTGATAAGCTCAGAATCTTGCTGTTAAATAAAGCCATATGGATTGTGTCGAGATTGGCAACATACTTTGAACATATCAGACCTCATATCTTCAGTAACATACCTCTACTTCATTAAAACTGACAGCAAAGAGTTTTGAAGTAATTATGGTTTGACTACAAACACTCCAACACCTGCAAATACTGCTCAGTTTGGCTTTTCAAACTTTATCGCTATACATGTAGGTAAAGCATGCTAACCACGAACGTGTGCATTCTAGAGGAATTCTCTGAAGGCGAGCTGGTAACACGATATCACACACAGTATTATTCTAACAACACAAAAATCTTCCAGGGGAGAACCCGGCAACAAGAAAAACAACATCTATTAATGGCACTGCTTCAGCCCTTTCTACCAGGTAGCTTCTGCACTGGCCTCTCTTACACATACATGTACGCACATTTTGCCGGCTTTAATTAGTAATTTTTTTCTCACTGGCAAGATTTTGATGTTTGCCACATGGCTGAGAGTGTGTAGGAACGGCCAGGCATTCTCATTAGCCCTAAATACCTGAGAAAGGCAATGGACTACCCTTCCCTGGAACCTCCCAGACCATGCTGGAGCTGGGCCAAGAGACAGCCAATGTGGCAAGGTCATTTCAAGGTCAAAGCAACCAGAGAGATAACGGGAGATTTTTTACAATGAGATTTGTAGTTCACCAGATTTTGAGTCCCTTCAGTGAAAACCTGTACTTTAAATCTCAAACTTTCACTACCATTAAAACTTGAAAACTTCAAGAAAAAAAGTCTTTCTACAGCATGCTTACATTTATGGCTTCTCCATTATCTAACTTCCATCTGGTGACAACCTTGTTGCTATTCTCATCATAGCATGGTTTCTGATCTTCCTAGAAAGCATTGAGGCAAACAATATTCCAGTCATCACACTGCTATATACATCTGCTACTTGGATAGTGCATTTATAACAGTTGATCACTTAGCCAAAGACTATTAAAATGGTCCAACACAAAAAGTGGTATACAAACACAAGTATTTAATGTAGAACCACTTCATTTGGGCAGTAAGAAAACTGCCCATATTTCTGAAATACACATAAAGCAATTCTCTGGTGCATGTTATCCACTATTCCACTCCTTTCTTTAGTACTGGAAACAATAACTTTAGCATCTTAATCCAGACAATTAAATGACTGTTCTGCGAGGATAAGAAGAAATGTCAAAGTCCATCAAAACCTGCTCCAACTTTCATACCTCTTATCATTTAACAATTCCCCATGTAAGCAGACACTGTCACTTATGTTAAATGCGCCTTATATAAAATGAGGTCAGAAACCACATAATTTGACTGAATTGAGGCAAACCACACTAGCCTGTGTTCCATTTCCTCCACCAAAGATATACAGCCAGCAAGCTATATATGTATCATGCTGTAACTGGCCAGTCCATATGGGCATATATATGTAGTTACTGTCATTGCACAAAGTCCTTGAAACCAGCAGTCACATTTGAAATTTTAATTAAAAGTAAAAGAAATGAGAGAAACAGAATGTATCTCACGTTGCTATCTTTTGTCTTGGTGACAGATTTGACAGGATCTGCATGTGACATCCCAGAATCATCAGCCTCGGACTTACTAAACTAGTAACAACACAAAGTTGAACTGGGTTAAAAATCGTAATCAAAAATAACTCGAGGTCTCATGTCTTAAATTAATAATACATGCATTACTTGAAAAATTCAAATAAAAATCCTTCATAAAAAAGAAGAAAAAGCCTTGTGCTATTAATTAAAATTACAAGTGAAGAGCAATTAGTCAATACTTTTTTGATTAGAAAAATAGTTCTTCTGATTGGATAGGTTGAAATTTTAGTAAAACTGAAAATGTGTTGCTACCTAAATTTCTAAAGAGGTCTTGTTGAGAGAGCTTACTTTTTCCTGAAGGCTTTTCAGGTTTGGAGCACCATATACATGTATACGTCGTTCAGGCTTTAGTACAGGCTTATCTTCCTGTAAAATGCCAGGCAAGTGTTTTAACAAGAGACTTTCTCCACAACAAGGTGGCAATGGCAGATGAGCAATGACAGATTATTACTGGTGAATTTTCCACATGCTTTACCCACTCACAGGGCTATTCATAATAAACCATACAGATCCTTGGCAAAGATACTATTCCCTCTACCATATCTGGCTAGCAACACAACACCCAATATTTACTTAAAGTATCCAACAACAATATAAGCTGTCAAGCAGGCATGTTGCTGTTTACCTCAGCTCTTTAAAAACAATATATCAAAGCAGAGATTGGATATATGTGCTTTGGAAGTCAACAGTAACTATCAGTTGTGCTCCTCCTGGCAAATGATAAACAACTTTAGCTTTGCAAAGTTGTTTTCCAAGTTTACCTCCACATTGTAACAAAAAAAAACATTGCAAAAAGAACAAGCACTTCCTGGAAATTACGCCATACATGTAAAGGTTTACCTGTGTATTTCGAGACTCAAACTTGGCTTTATGGTCACCAACTTTACTATTTATCGACACAGCCTAGAATGAGCAAAGAAACATATAAAAAATGTAGCTCATAGAGAATCTGCATGAAATTGATCGATATGATAGATGATTAAGGCAAACTAAATATATGTAATATAAATGATAATCCAAAGTGTTTGGGAAGAGAGAGAAATGAAAATGACTGAAGACAAGCAACATACCTTGCCTGATGAGACAAAACCATTGCTTATGTCACTGTCTTCAAGCTTTGGTCGACTTTGCTTATCATTCCACTGATTCCTCAATCTCCCAGCACTCTGTTCTCTGTCATCATCGTCACTCCTTTGTCCCTGGCGCAGCTGCTGTTCCAGTCCATCTTTTTCATGTAGGCGCTCACGGGCCAACCTTTCCTCCTCTAGATGCCTCTGCCCCAATAGTTCTTCTTGTTCCAAGTGTTCCTGTCCCAACCGTTCTTCTTCCTCTAACTCCATTTGTTGCAAGCGTTCTTCTTCCAAATGTGCCTGTTCCAAACGCTCTTCTTTCTCTAATGGCATTTGTTCCAAACGTACTTCTTCCACATGTTCCTGTTCCAACCGCTCTTCCTCCAATCGCAATTGTTCCAAGCGTTCCTGTTCTTTCTCCTCTAACTGCATTTGTTCCAAATGTTCTTGCTGTAGATGTTCTTCCTTAAGTCTTCCTTTCTCCTCGTGCTCTAACTGTCTTTGTCTTAAGCGTTCTTGCTCTAAACTTTTATCACGCTCAGAGAGGGCAGATGACTTTTTCCAACTTTCTAATTTTTCTCTGTCCTGATAGACATTTAATCTATCCATGTTTAAACGACTGACCCTCTGAAGATCAGGCTTATCATCTTTCCCATAATCCGACCCGTTCACATCAGAGCGACTTTCAGCAGCCAGTCGGAACTTCGTAAAGTTACTCTGGTTTGTATTAAGAAAACCAAGCTTTTCTGGGGGTCCTTTGGGCTTGTCAAGTGTCTGGCTTTGAGTTTCACGCTCAAACTTTTCCTTGGCCGCCCGCACTTTTTCTGCAGCGTACCTACGTGCCTCCTCATTGATTCTCTCCTCCTCGCAGCGCCGTTTCTCTATGTACTCCTTTTCTTTCTGTGATGAGGCTTTTTCCACTTCTCCCTCTCCACGCCATTTCTTCAGCCGCTCTGCTCGCCTGCGTTCCCGGTCATTCGTCTCAACTTCTTGGACAGGCTCAGGAATCTCCTCACTCTCTGGTTCGGGTCCAGGATCAGCCATCATCACTACTTCTGACTGACGCTGTTGTCGGAAGTGTGCCAAGGCCTGTGTGCGGAAGTCAGAGTTGTCATGTTCGTGAGTGGAGCGTGAACGCCGAGCCCTTGGTTTGGGAATCACCGGAGCGTGCTCAGCTTCATTCCATCGCTGCGCCCGGGATCTGATCGGCTCTTGGATCACATCAGTTTCAATCAGGTTGCGTCGTCGCCTTGATGCAATGCCGGCTGTAGAGCTGTTTGTGTTGGATTCTACGTTTAACCACTTTTGCACCACAGAGCTGACTGCCCCTGGAGGTGCCCCTATCTGTCTCTCCTGACGCTTGAGTTGCCATCCTCTCATATCCACCCCTGCTTCATCAGCTTGGTCTAAGCTGACACTGCCATGCATCAGTCTGCCTCGAGCCCTGCCCGGCACAGGGTCACTGTGATCAGTGGTTAGAGCCTAGGGTAAGTGCAACAACAACATCATGCCATCATTGAACACACCATCCATACAATCAAGCCAAAGGAATGTTAATAAAAAACACAACCAAATCACAACAAATTACACTTCTTACCATTTCCAGCAAAACCAAACGTTCCCTTTTCAAAAATTCCTACGAATTTCTGCGCAAATACCGAGGTCACAGAAAATTCAACAATAACATTTTCATGCATTAAATATGACCTTTGCTTCACATTTCATGCACTCACACATTAAAGCTATTAACATCTAGCTCACAAACAATAAGCAAATATATTATGTAAAATACACAGAGTCAAAAATTAAAAAAAGATATTAGGATAAACTAATTACGAACACTTTTGGTATACTAAGCCATTCATGTAGTCAAATCACAACACTCCTTCCCTGTGACACTCAACAACTCCATTGTGGATTCCAACAGTGAATGAAATAGGCAATTATGAAAAAAAGTTTCCAGCTGCAGACAACTTACAGGAGCCATCAATTTACACGGAGTGAAGTTTCACACAAAGTTCTTGAGCTCACATGGACATGTTAGCTAGGATCAAGCTGTCAAGGCCGCACACAGTCACTTACCTTCACTCAGGCTGATCTGCCAGATGATTCTCACACGGTTTCTGCCTTGTACCTGACACTGTACATAAACTTAGCACTATCTTAATACAGAGCCAAAAAGCACACATTTTTCCAGAACCTGCTCAATGAACTAAACTCAAAACAACTTGTGGGCTGAGGATCCAGCAAATTAGACAATGCGGTCTGTACCTTTCTCTTTCGCTCAGCCTCCTCTCGTGCTTTCCGTTCTTCCTCCTCTTTCTGGCGGCGCTCCTCCTCGGCTTTCCTTCGAGCTTCTTCCTGCTCTCGTCTGCGCTCGGCCTCGGCTTCCTGTTCCTGGCGTCTGCGCTCAGCTTCCGCGGCTTCCTCTGCTTCACGAGCAGCAGCGTCTTCTGCCTGGCGTGTAATAAAGGGTAAGTTAGGTCAGCAGTCACAACGACAACACAATGGTCATCACAGTCACAATGATGACACAATGGTCATCACAGTTACAACGACAACACAATGGTTATCACAATGTGGAAAAGCCAACGTACCATAAACATATGAGTCACATCAAAATGCATTTCCTACAACTGATGTTTGGTTGGATGTTTCTGTATTTGGTCAGTGTTAACCAAATGCCTCATTTTATTAATAAACTCACTAAATTACTAAATGCACCATTATCAAGGCCGTCATGCAAACATGCAGATGGAAGGTTACTGATTGAATTGATTGGGAAAAAGAAATGCAATCCATTGTACAAATGCCTTCAACATTTGTTAGGCGAACCAAAAGAAAAAATCAGCAACAAGTACTGTTTCTGAAGTTGTTTCAGCACTACGTTACACTACACAGCCATAACAGACAGTTGTGTCATGTCCTCTCACAGCTTAACCATTATCATTTGCCTTCTGGCACTGAGTTACCCATCAGATCTCGTCACATCTTTGCCAAGTTCTACAACAAGATTTGGTTTTTGTCCTTTTTTTGAACTGCCACAGCACCTAACCTGCTTCATAAGGTTTTGGCAAGAAACAAGTTCTGTGTCTCTTCAACAACACACTTTTACATGCATAAAAAATGTTTCATGTTATAAACAGATCTCATCAGACAGACTGCATGACAGATCTTTTTTACACTCAGCCAAACGTCTTAGTCCCTCTCACTGAAATGCTTTTACTTAAATGCTTCATAGGCGTGTTTTAAATGTTTGCATCATCTCCATGTGGATTAAGTAAGTTGGCTTTCTCTCTGAATTTTTCAATCTTTAGTTTCGTATATCAGCGCATCACATCAGGACTTCCTTTCTTCAACAGTTTTAGTGAACACTGTATCTTCAACCCAATCAATATGTTGTATCATGTCAAATCAAGATGTACCTTTTGCATTTGTTATCTTACAGTTTACACGTGCACTGATTTCAGTTTGAACACTAGCTTGTTAACAACTATATACATGAGGATAACAAAGTGACAGGTGTTCAGTGATACAAATTAAGAATGTTCTAATGACGTTCTATTTGAAGTATTTGGCTGTATGGCACCATAATGAATCATCTTTATGGAGCAAATAACACACTGCCACATGCATACTGGGTACATCTGTCCCTGGCAGCAGAAGGAATTTGGCGGAGACTTACTGGCTGTATGACCATTGGTATTATTTTTACCAAATAGTCACATAATACTTATTATTAACCATTATTCACCTAGTGGTTTAACTGTCTTCCCCAGACATGCAGATTTCCCTCGACCATTACAGCATGCTTCATAAATTTATTATTTTGTTCACAAATACACAGACAAAATCTTCCATATGGAATTATGCATTTCATGTCACAGAAGATCATGCATACTTTTACACAGGAAGCAGAATATATCCAGGCAGAAACAGTCATTGGCAAGAATTGCCACCCTGGAGTACACCTGTGGATTACCACACAAAAGGTGATCTTGTGGAAGGATGGAGTATGCAGAAATACTATATATACCGTCACTAAAGTGGGCAATGGCAGTGAAGGATGATGTGGTGACTCACAAAGATGAGATATAGACACATGGGGGGAGGGGGTGGAACAGAGTTCAAATCTAGCCTGGGTCCGGGAACAAGAGAGGTTCACTGAGAGGGATGAGGGATAAAACACACAAAATCAGACAGTCCTGATCAGACAGTTCAAATCACACGCCGCACCAACCTCCTTTTGTTTACGCTTGCGTTCTTCCTCCTCAGCAGCAGCTTTGGCAGCCGCCTCAGCAGCCTCCTTCTCGGGATCCACAGCAGCCTGTTAGAGATTAGCATTAATCTGCATTACAGTTTCTGTCACCTTACTCCTGGGCAGGAGAGCTTGGGGGAAACCGTTAAGCTGAAAAGTTGTGTACTGAGGGGACAGTCTCAAAAAGAGTGTGGGAAGATGTATACATACTTGTACAAGAACATGATGATAGAGGAGAGGTTGGTTTGTGATTCAGTTCAATGTTTTTAATGTTTGTGTTCAATGTGGAAAAAGTTTGTTAAATGTGAATGTAGTTAGATTTTAGATGCCGGAAGTATAATTTAGCAGACACTTTCAGAATACAATATGATACAATATTAAACACTATGATGTCAATAATTTTGGTACACGAAAAATACTTTAGATTTCGTTTTGGACATTTCGCAACTGTTTATAATGGAAAGAGTGGGAATTTTTCTTTGGTGGAAAGCAACACAGTATATCACGTATTTAAAGTCCGAAAAGGAAGTATGGAATGTGTCATTTTTTCCATACTTGGGACTAGGATATCTTATTTTTAAGTGGATTTATCAACTTACAATGGTTCCCTGACAAGCAATATTATTCCACAAACACTGGTAAGACGCAGGGAGATGTGAAAGAAGGCGTATGAAGACAGTAACTACACGTAAGAGCTAGATACAAACCCAGCATGATTACATTTGACAAATAATATTGATAAAGCTGCCAAGATGAGAGTCTAAAGCCTTGAGCTAATGCAAAAGCAAGTTGCACGTTGATTGCAAAATGTGTAATAAGCATAATAGGAAATAGTAAGTCAACATGGTTACAGATTATTTCTTTATTACTTACAACTGTTTTTTTTCCAGCTCCAATAACATTAGTTAGTGAGCATGTAACATGAGTCAGTTTTTAGCTGTAACAGTAACATTAGTAAATCCATGTCCATATATGTCCACTGATATATCAGTGCCACTTGCCTAAGTTTTTTCACTGATTAGCAAACAATAGTAGAGCATGCTGTATGAATGTATTAATGGTATCATATTGTGGCAACAGAGCCTCATATTATTTAATGATCAACTTAATGCACTATGAAGAGTATTAAAGTATGAATTACATGAAAAGAATCAACGTCTGAAAAAATGAATTGATGAACTATAATAATAATACAGAGTAATAATTATTGACAATCAACAGGACACTTACATGTGAAAGAAGTTCTAAGCATATAGAAAACAGAGAGAATAGGTGTTGGGTAGGTTGGTAATATATTGTATAGCGACAGCCCCGACTAGAAGTAGAGGTCCTCAGACAACTGTAGACTGACACCACAGCCATATTTATTTATTTTGTTGTTTTTTGCCTTACTTAAGCATATTTCACTTAAATTACAGTGGCCGGCAATATGACTGCAAGCAAACTGGACAGAGCCCAGAAGAAACCCATGACCATTCACAAGTTGTCAGCAGACCTTCCCACAAACGATCGGAGAGGAAGCCAGCATGAGCTGGACTTGAACTCACAGCGACCACATTGGTGAGAGGATCCTAGGGCATTGTGCTGTACTAGCATGTTAACACAAGGCCCAGTTATCACAACACAACGCTGGCAATGGACAAAGTCTATATACTTGAACAGAGACAGACCAAACTAGGTACACAGGTCTACAGATTACTGCACAATGGAACCACAGACTTACACCACAACACACACTGACAACGGATGAAAGCCATGGGATTTTAAACATCAACAACAGTTCAAGGTCTTACTTTCTGTCCAAATGAAATAATTTGAAGTAAATTTTTATCTGTTAGCCAAATGAAACTTTTTAACATATCCTCTAATGACTTAAGTCAACAGAGGAAATCTCAGTTGAGAACAATAATACTGGACAAGTGACAAGAGAAAGTATCCCTCCTGTAAAAAGTCTACTTCCAACAGAGAATTTGCAGACCAATGAGGATTGGTACCATTGTTAGCATAATAACCTTTGAACTGTTCCATGGCAAGGCTAAGCCCATAGACATCTCACACCAATCTAAAGTTTACTACAGCTGCCACTGTATACAACAGCAACATCAACAACTGGCCAAATCTTCTACACCCAAGCTGGAAATTTCCCAAATCAAGTTTTAACAAAGCTCAGAAGGAGATATGTTGGGATTACAAGTACGGTAGACCTCATACAGTTCACCAGGTAATTTCCAAACATGCAGTTAATGGTGAATTATCTCACATGGCCTGAGTACAGGGATTTCCAGCTTAGTTTCAGGTGTAACAAGACTGAGCATGAAACTGAAATGGACCTAGAATAGAAAGCTGTGCCAGCTGGACAGTCGCTGTAACCACACTGAAGTATTATGTTCTGTTATCAAGGTGATAAAAAGAGCTTTAGCTGTGAGATAGCAGTATTCGTATAAAACTGGCACCAAATTACACATTTTCTAGACACAGTTACATACACAAAAGCTTTGTAAATTTTGTAGCAAGAAAGCACATCTGGAAGTGGCTGTAAGGTAACTGTAAATGCTCTGTATATCTCAGTCTGCTTAGAATTCACAGGAATTTCCACTCTACCTGTGGACGTTCCTTACAATGCGCCACTGCACAGAGACTGTCCGCTGGCATTTTGATGTTATTCCTTCAGTGAGACAACATGTACAAGATAGTCAGCGAGAGATAAAGAGGCTACAAGCAGTACAAGAGGACGCGATGAACCAAAGCACGCCTCCAGACAATACTCCACCTCTTCCGCGGCAGGGGCAGGGGCTTCTTCCTCCTCCTCCTGCTGGGCTCTACGCCTCCGAGAACGAGCGCTAGATTCCTGGAAGAGCATTATGGGATAGGAAAACATGCACAGACAGATTACATTTGGGCAACAGACAGAACATTGGTCATATATGTTGGTGAATGTAGAACTTAATCAACAACGAAAACATGTGAAATGTTTACAGACAGCTTTGTTAATAGGCAAATGATTGGAAATTAAAAACATTTCAAGGCACAGATGTAAACATTAAAACAAATAAAAAAACAAGTGGACAAAGTTACAGAAATAAAATTCAACTTAAAGTTTACAAGGAAAATAAATACACCAAAAAAAAACCCCAACAAAATGTATAAAAGCATGTGTGATCAGTTTCAATGAGCTGGCACATCCTGAAATTGTAGATGTACTTACGTTTTACGTAAATAACTTTTAGCTCCAGGCACTTGAACATATTGTTAAAATTAAAACAGAACTTTGTCTTGAATCTACACTTAACCTACAAGTAGCTTGCATTCCATTAACAGGTACTTTGACCTTCACTAAACGTTGCATCCCAGCAACATGTACTTCAATCTTCACTAAACCTGGTGTGACAGGAACAACACATTAATCCTCACCAGACACACATGTAGCATCCTAACAACAGCACTTGTATCTTCACTAAACCCTGCATCCTACAAAAGCATTTGTATCTTCACTAAACTAACATCACAGAAGCAGAACTGTGACCTTCACTAAACCTAGCAGGCAAGAAACAGCACAATCTTCACTAAACCCAGTATCCTAACAACAGTACTCAATAAAACTAACACCAAAGGAACAGTACTTTGACCTTCACTAAGCCTAGTAGGCAAGAAACAGCACAACATTCACGAAACCCAGTATCCTAACAACAGTACTTGTATCTTCACTAAAACTGACATCGTAGGAATGGCACTTTGACCTTCACTAAACCCAGCAGACTGGAAACAGCACTTTGACCTTCACTAAACCAAGCTGGCTAGAAACAGCATAACCTTCACTAAACCCAGCATTCTAACAATAGCACTTGGATTTTCACTAAACCTAACATCCTAGCAACAGCACTTAATGCTCCAATTAACCTGGCATCCTTGGATCAGCCACTGAACCTTGTTTCTCCATTATGATCACTCATGTACAGACCAACAGGCAGACAAATGAAGATAAAACTTTCCATTTACTTTCCTATAACTTGTCTCATAATTCTTTGTATTTATGGGCTAGCTAGTCCTTTAAAAACAGCGAATTCAAGAAAAGTCACAGAACATTTCTAATCAAGTCCCACATTTAAGTAAGTCACTGTTGAGCTTGCCTTTAATACAGTAGCATAACTACAATAAAGTCTTCACTTGTAAGGACATACACATAATAACCGGGAAACAGAAAGTAAAGTAAAAAGGTACAGGCCAAGCATGGTAAGACTTGACCAACCGTAACAAGGACCTGACTATCACAAACTGATGATGACAAAGACATTAGACATATCCTGACTGTACCACTGACAGCACAGAACTGGGTGACATAGGAAACATACAAAAGAGAAAGAACTCTCCCTCCCAGTACTGATTACTGTTTCCATGGTTACCAGCCGGTTGGGTTCCATGGTTACCAGCCAGTTTGGTGACATTACCTCTTGTGGAGCGTCATCGTCCTCAGCCTGTCGGTTGCGACGACTGCGACGGCTGGTTGTTTCCTCCTCTGCATCTCCCCCCTCGGCTGTTGCTCTGATGGTCAAGTTAGAAAGTGACAAAACAATGAGGATGGGCGACTTGTACAAACAGTAAGACAAGTGGCACAATACGATAACCGGACCTAATTCATCACTCTACCTGGACACCAGAGTCGATCCCTGTAGCTTCTTTGATGTCTGCAACAGAATATGATGGGAGCCATGGTGTGATGTGGGACAATGGACGATGACGTATGTGTGGGGTGGGGTGTGGTGGATGAGAAGTGTCTGTAAAGGATGAGCACAAGTACAGTGGATAGGTGGATGACTGACTGAGTGGATAAGTGGACAAACCAGGAACTAACAGACACAGTTACATCGACAATGAGCATCAATACAAGTACAATACTGATAACCACACAAGGCACTAGTTTAACCCAGTGACTACCGGCAGACAGGGGGTACAACTGTATAACAGGGCCTGGGCTATGGGGTTAGACGTAGGAGACTCAGGTAGACAAGCCTGATTGCAGGTGAGGTACATATACCAGGTGACAAGACAACAGATTATACAACTATGACTTAATACAGAGATTAACATTGTTTTCTACAGACACATAAGACAAAGTCACTCCATTTAAATGCATGATGCAAAGGAAATTCAGATAAGCACAATGCCATCCTAAAGGGTAATTGTTTTGCAGTCCAAGTTCATAAAAAATGGACTGATAAAATACTGGGCATTCCACTCCAAGCACTACATATATCAAGTCAGACATGCTACACCTAGAAGCCACAAGCCAAAATAATAATAACGCTAAGTTCAAAATAGCTCCAACAAATGCAGAATACACTGTTACCGTAATCCCTAACTATAACTTCTTCCTAGCATGAACAGGTAAATCCATCCAACAATTAGGTAAATCCAGCATCATAAAATGAGGCATTTGTAAGCACACCTGAATCCCACAACTGGCTAAAGCTCTGAGACACCAATATCATATGATCTTGACAAAGAAGACTCCAATACAACCCTGCAGCAATCTGTGTGAACACCATTACAGCAGGCGCCACTGATGACTTCTAATACATCACAACCATCAAAGATATTCCTCATTCCAGGTGCTCACTTTCAGGTGAGAAAGCAAATCTTACAGAAAATTGGTCACGAAATACAGGTAAATAATTCCCGTTAGGTGCTGCCTGAAGCCAGCTTGTGTTTCCCACCTGTGTGAGGGTGCTGTCAGGTATTGTAGTCAGTACTCTGGCCCCGGGGGAAGAGTTTGGTCTGGGAAGCTTTACCTGTTGTCCTGAGTTAGGAGGAGGAGGTAGCAGCTACTCTGGTTCTGACTGCTCAGCTCCACTGGGTGACAGCCAGGTATCGTATGGCAGCTGTATCCACTACCTCTCTCTACACATCCTCTATTTTTATCCCCTCTACAGCCAGCAGGGTGTGCAAGCAAACTTTTGCCTAAATTAAGGCTGCAGCCTCACTATGAAACTGAGGCTGGCTTCCAGCGACTGGGTAACCATTGGAAACTCAACACCTACACCAACAGGGCTAATTCTCAAAAGCATGCCAAGATTTGCCTTGCAAATCAGTGTGGTGCGTGTTTCGCCGAGTTTCTGTATTGTATCAAATGCTCCAATGGGGAACCTGACAGGTGAAATAACACAAATGTTTGCCAGAGAAAACCTCAATGGATTGTGACAAACAGGAGCAATTTTGGTGTAACTATAGCTGACATTTAGCAAGGCCCTGCGAAACATGGATGGACAGATTCCTTTAGCTGAACTCTACAAGATACTCCATCAGATTCCAGCCTTCACTGTTAAACTGATAACGTTAACATTACCACAATTAAATCACCTTTCAACCCATTATAAAATGTAAAAGTAGGAAAGTTCATACAGTGAATATGCTAGCCCAGGGAAATGGCAATCACTGGGAGGCCATCCAGGATTCAGCGTACTTATTTCTGAAACCTGCCACTTTTGTGCCCTTGATGTACTTTCTTCATCCACAGCTCAAGTCACTAAGTACACTTTCAAATAACACCACTTGATGGAAAGTATGTGGCATAAAATTACCTTATCACATGGCCTTCGTTTAATAGCTAGTTCAATCAAGACCATGAGTCCATTATACAACACTTCAGAACAACTTGTGCCACCTAAATGCACATTGGCTGGATTCCTAGCCCAGGCCTCTTGAAGCCACTCTGGAGGTAAACACGTTCCAGCATAACAGCAGGCTGTCCCATGTGTGACCCCTAAACCACAAAAACTGAGGCCTTGCCCCTGATAATCAATGGCTAAACATAAGACATTCTGAACAGTTTCTCTAAGAGAGCCAGATTACCATTAAACTGTTTGTATGGTGCTAGACCAAGATACCATGCTGTTGGGCGTTTGTGATGCACATAGCCATGCCAGGAACAAGACAGCAGCTCTCATGCCAGGCAGTGAGTCCCAAACATAGACTGACATGCTACTGCTATGCTCCACTACACTGACTGAAGATGAAGACAACATCAGCCACATGTACACTACACTGACTCAGGGTGTAGAAAACATCCCTTACACTCTACTCTTCTACTTTGCCAAGCTAAATATTCTAGTCGCTCAGGCTATGGCTACATCATATCCACACCCAGTACCACTTTCACCAAAGGCTCATCCAATAATGTATCAAGTTCACCATATTGGTTTGTTCTTGGTATTTTGGTTCGGGTTCACTGTATGGCTTTGTTTCAGGTATTTTGGTACAGATTCATTGTATTGGTTTGTTTCTCGTATTTTGGTATGGGTTCACTGCACTGGTTTGTTCTTGGTATTTTGGTACAGGTTCATTGTATTGGCTTGTGTTTCATATTTTGGTACAGGGTCACTGTATTTTTGGTTTGTCTTTGGAACTGGTTTGTGTTTAGTATTTTGGTACAGGTTCACTGTATTGGTTTCTTTTTGGTACTTTGGTACAGGTTCACTGTATTGAATTGTTTTTGGCATTTTGGTACAGGTTCATTGTATTTGTTTGTTCTTGGTATTTTCATACAGGTTCACCGTATTTGTTTGTTCTTGGTATTTTAGTTCATGTTCACTGTATTAGTTTGTTTTTGGTATTAAATACAGGTTCACTGCATTGGTTTGTGCTTGGTATTTTCGTACATGTTCATTGTATTGGTTTGTTTATGGTATTTTAGTACAGGTTCACTGAATTGGTTTGTTGACGTTCATAGTGTGGATTTGTTTTTTGTATTTTGGCAAAGGTACAGTCTTGTTTTTTGTTGTTCTGCTATACTTTCACGACACTGGTCTAACTTTGGTCTTTTGATGTAGATTCACAGTATTGGTGTTCTTCTTGTATGTCCAATGTACTGATTTGTTTTTTGGTGTTTTTCTAAATAAACAAAGGCAATGTTTCTGTAGATTAAACTTTCATACAGACATTGTCATTACACACAATTGCAATTTTATAACATACTAACCACAATATTAAGGATGTATGAACAAATACGATAAGATTCTTTTATTTATAGTTTCCGCAATGGAAAAGCATAATTTCCTTCCTCTATTCTAACTTTGTTTAGTTCTTAACTGATGACGTTATATTTTGTGATTTCAACTAATTCATGAAATGTTGTATGTTCAACCACTGAATTAAAAAGTTTTCTATTCACTAATGAAATGATGTAAATGTCATGATAGAAGAGTGTGCAAAGTGCAAATGGAAAAAAACACACACAAACAGGTGGAATCACACAGGAAATAACTTCTTTAAAACTAAATCACGTTATCTGTAAAATATAAATCTGTCACATCTCAAAATCAAATCAAATCAAATCAAAGAACAGAATCTTGGAAAGGAGAGAGTTCACACGTGGGAAATTGCTCACATCCCATGCTTAATACAGGCAGATTGTAAACCTTTTCAACCTTTAGACCTCTTCATCTCCTGCACCTCTTCATGTCTTCTCTTTCTTTTGTTTTCCAAAGGTTTGATCATTGTTTCAAATTGTTTTTGCCAATTATTTCCAATGTCATGACAAAGGCAGAAGTCTAACTTTTTTTTCCACTTCATGTAGTCCAAGCATCAACAACAAGGTCAATCTTAAAAATGCGCACTCTCAAATAGTAGTTCACCTCCTTATTTTTCTTCTTTTTAAAACATTTTATTATCTAATTCAAAATACATGTTAACATTCCTGAAACAGACAATAAGTTAATCTATATGTGGGCCATTTGTGTCCTGCATTCAAAACAATTGGCAGAAACAGTAGCTTTTATCAAAATATGACATTTACATATGAGATTTCAGTGGCTAAGCACTGAGGAGCCTTGCCTTAATCGAGCTTCTCGGGCTTCCCTTCGTTCACGACGCTTACGCTCCATTTCATCATCATCCTCGATGCTGTTTGTATCAGCGGCTCTGTATCAACGACACCATGCAGAAATTTGGACATGAACGGACAAACGGACAGACAGATAGACGAGACAGCAGCAAACAGGTCTAGCACAAAGGTTAAAGTATGGGAAAACATGTACTGTACCTGGAATTATATACATACTGAGACCCACCCAGACACAGATATATTAAAAAACACCTTGCATCAAACAATGCAAATGCACCAGGCATTAACTGAATGTGTATAAAACAAACTTTACAACCAGATATTCCTAAACAATGAGACAAAACTTAACATTCTCAACAAAATTACAGTACTTGTTTTTGTAAAATGTTCCTTTACAATTTTCCTGAAGTTTTCCCAAAGGTTTATCTCGTGCAAATTTTAGAAACGATTCATGATTACATGTTGCTTAGCTTTCCTTGTAATGGAGGCGAAAGCTGTGGAATAGACAGCAGAAATTATCCAAAGAACAACAACTACATTTCAATTAAAAATTTTGGGTTTTTACAGGACTTGGTGATGATAATTTTACAAATAATGAGTCAATATGTGTTGTTCACTACGACATACACCCTTTAGAATTATGGTACTCAGGAGAAGAAATTTTCACAAGCATTTGAGAGACAGTTAGGAATGTAAAGCACACACATACAACTTCTTCAATCTTTCTTCTCGTTCTCTCCTCCGTTGTTGCAATCTCTGAGTGAAGTCATCTGGCGGTTCTTCTTGTCTAAACATGCAACATGCCACAAACAAACAACACATACAACACTCGGACGGTTGTGAACAAACTACAACATTTGTATAGTTTAAAGGACAAAAAAACTTTTACTTCAGACATTGAAAAAAACGAGCATATTTAAGTAAAAGAAGAGCAAAAATTTACTTTAAAAGAACAGGTCACAGTTTTCCAAAGCAAGCATCATCTGAAAGACAATTTCGCGCTGATTCCAAATACAGTCTTCATTATTTTTTTGGCCTTTTTTTTCACAGTGATTCAAACGGAAGTAAACATTGAGGTGCTACAATGGACTTTTTGGACCATGTTTAAGCACAGCGACGTTACAGATTCATTTTTGTCGCTAAACATGCTGTAGCTGTTGTTTCCACATTAAATACCAATAGAGGTGTTGTACTACATATATATACATTCATGTAGAACATAGACATATAGCAATCAGAGGATGTTTTGCAGCTAAAAAGAATCTGTGACATGACTGTGCTTCAAAATGGTCCAAAATATCCATCACAGCACCTCAATCTTTATTTCCATTTTAGTGACCATTTTTAGTAAAAATGTCAAAAAATAATGAAGACCATATTTAGAATCAGTGCAAAACTGCCTTTCAGATAATGTGTAATTTCTAAAAATGTGGGCTGTTTCTTTTAAATCACATGTAAAGTTTCAGAAACCTTTCATGTGTCTTCAAGCTAAGACATTCAAACAACAATCCTAACCTACTAGATCATGCAGATGCATTAAACCACATTGAAGTTCAGACAGAAGACACCATATGTAGGAAAGTTCCCAAATTAAGGTTCAGGAACAAACAGAATGCCTAATAGCAAATAGGAAAATGAAATCAATGTGTGGAAACAAAAGTAACTAGAAAACGCTTAACATTAACCATTTAACACTTAACTCTATCCCTGTCATGCAACAGTTTAAAGACATCTGCATAAGAAAAGTGAAATTTGTCTTTCACAAAGAATACTACTGAAAAAATATTCAAATTTAACAAGTTACATTTACATGTACAAAGCTGACAGGAAAAACATTAAAACATAGGTAGAGACAGATGGCATGACAAGGCAATTCTATGAGTGTATATCGGGGGGGGGGGAGAGGAGGGGGAAGAATGAAATGAACTGTAATCTGTCAAGCTGGAGAAACAATTAGGTCAACTACGGACGGTTTTCAGTGATAGAAAAACACAGGTAAATACAAAGAAAGTAGTCAACAACTACCCAACCCACCCACCCCTCAAAGATATAATTTAAAATTATCATTATAAAATTAACATCTTCGCAACTTAAGAACAAAAGTAAAACCCCCAAAATTTACTTTCAGGAACTTCAGCTTGAAATTACCTGTATATTCATTACAGTCAGACAATTACCATCCTCATACAACTGGCTTTAAGAAGAGAATTGTTTCTTTCTGTAACCTAGTTAGTACTGTTAACCATATAAACATGTACCTTAATGATCTTGTCAATTTGTTGAGAAAAAGCAAAGTTAACTTCACTGTACAGATACTTTGAGCTAGGGAGTTGGCAAGAGGGAGATATCAAGAATCAAGTTGAGTGTAACACTGACAAGAACACTGGCCAAGGTGAGATAACATCAAGTCAGTGTCTACACTGTAGTATCTGAGGAGCTAGCTAATGTCTTCCACACTCCCTTCTCACAGGTTTAAATATCATCCAGTTCATCTATAAATAACTTCTAGACATGTGTTTTCCAACGAAAGGCTAAAGGTGGTGTATAAATGAACTAATATACAGAAAGAAAAAAAACAACCTTCAAACGTGAATCCTTGGTAAGGAGCTCCTACAGATCTCCATGTAGTTACATCACTGAATCTAATAACAGACTTGGAGTATTTCTGATTCAGTATGAGTCTTCAAATTAATGTTCTTATTATTTATTGTTAACTAGTTAACAGTCACCAAAACTAAAGAACTAAACTTTGAGTAATTAACCACACGTACATGCATGATGTGAATACATAATTCTGGAGACATTCACGGGATTTGTCACTCCGGGCACTCCTGTCTCCTGAACCCGTAAAAGTGCAAAATTCTTCAGTATGGTATTAAACAACAATCAAGTAAATAAATAAATAAATACACAGATTGAGGAATAACTGACATTTCATTTAGAACGTGCATACTGACTGTGTATTCGACTTTGTGTTACATAAGGGAGATAACTCTCGCCAACTCAACATCTAGACAATGAAGTTAAAGCTCAAAATCTACACATGTATATCATGGAAGCAAGTTTCTTGACCAGAATTAGGTTAGAGCAGACTGACTTCTCAGGTATGCTCCTAAATTCCTAAAATAGAAAACTTATCAGATACCACTCAAGTGTAAGCTTGCAAAACTGTTTCTCTACCAGTGGTCCATCTAGTAAGTGGTTTCCATGGCAACTGTGCAGATATGCCAGAAGTATATGTTAAGTCGGATCAACGAACACCAATTGCCAGATTTTATAACCCCATGGAGATGGGCAGGGGAATCATTCTCTAAAAATATTTTTCAAAGCCTAAATAGGTAACAGATGTGGATTTGCCTCAATGTGATATTGCTTTTGATAAGCGGACATCACAAGCATTCCATTTCCAATCTGTGTCAGATAAGGAGACAAAATATGAACCAGATCAAAGGAAGTCTCTGCCAACTCCCCTACTGAGTATAAACAGGATTACGATCTGATAATATCACACTTTACGCTTCTTCCCCAAATCTGTGACTTTTGCCCAATATCACAGGAAGCTGGGTTATACATATACATGTATCTATGTGTTAGAAGACTTGTTAGAGAAATGAAGTAATGTATTAACTTCAATGGAGCCACTGGAATTGACTTAATTCACAGATAAACAATAAAAAATGCATCTATTCTAATTACTAGGACTATCTGCAGTGCAAAGGCCTGTAACAAAATTACAAATCAGTATTTCACAGTATTTCATGTGCTTTGGGTGCATTGATGTTTCTTAAAACTGTGGTACCATCAGTTTAATAGATGGTAGTTTTTACTTCATTTTTTCCGGTGAATAACATTTTGTGATTGAAACATGCATTAGCATGTGTGCATTTGCTATAAACCTAGGCTTACTGTGGTCTGTCAAGGGGAGATAACTGTACTTACTCCTCTTGCCGCCTCCTCCTACGGGCTTCTCTTCTCTCTTCCAGACTCATTTTGCGGGGTGTTTATGAAGTGTAACGAAAGACCTACAAACATATAAAGAACAAACATTGTAGAGAAAGGCTTTTTCCACACTATGTAAGGTTAAAAATGAACTATGACCACAGATCACTTTTGTGTAAAAAAACACAAGAGAAACTCTGTGACTAAAGTAGTGAACATTTTGGTATTCAGCATTTTGGTATAACTATGTAGCCATCATCAGGAATTTATGGCAGACAGCTGGTGCTTTCCACTGTGTTTATATAAGCCAGAACATTTGTTTCCGCAGGGCAAATTGTTAACATCAACATTCAAAATTTCTTTTGTTTTATATAAGATTTATTTATTTATGCTAATCAAGAACAAACTTGATAAACTGCATTAACTATGTGAATGAATGATTATGGCAAATCATCCCAGCGGCAATGTTTCAGCCATATCTTGGCGACATTAACAACACATTAACAAGTCAGAATACCAGCCAGAAGCTTATGCATTATGCACACTTGAAGGGAGACAACTCTGACAAGCTAACTGAACACACCTACTGAACCCCTAAAACCAGCAAGTTGTTAACAGTTCACCTGTCCCAAGAGCTGCCATACTGAATTTCAAGGTAACTGTAAATGAATCTGGCAAATGGACGCTTTTCTCCTTAGCTATGACAAAACAACAACAGTTCTGTTTCTCATACTTTATAAAACATTTAACTGCTCCTTAAGAACAATTAAACCCAGGTAATAATTATTAAAAACAGAAAGAATAAAGAAGGCCTTATCGCTTTCAAGCAGCAAAAATTTGTAGATTAATTAACTCCTCTGAATGTACAAACTGTAATGATGTATTTTAAGTCATTTCATATCATCCTCCTATTACAATACCAATAACCAGCACACCTGCCATACTGCAAACATAATGGGATTATACCATGGACAAACTGGAGAAGATGCTCACATGGAGGGCTCCTACTCGATTCTAAGAATTATTAGGAGGCCATTTCGCCATTTTCAGGCACAATGGTTAGGTCTTGAGAGAAAAACAATAAATTTCATCAATGGAGTCTATGATTATAAAAGTAATTTAGTATTTGACACAAGAGCAATGAACGCCCTGGGTTCATGTGCAGATCAATGCAGCTTGTATCTGTCACCTGTGCACAAGAACAGAGAATAAGTGTGACTATGAACACAGATGCGTTGTTGTGAGAGGTACAGCTATTTGGTCAGTTGTAATAAATGTGCAAGAACAGACGCCTGTGCACATGTATGCACATCATTACACAATCCTACAGAGAAAAACCTTGGAAATACTTTGACACAGAGCCAACAAGGAACCAGTGTGTAAATAGTCTAGCCAGCCTATAAGAACCCCTTTCCACACCCATGTCTCGGCCCTGATCATCACCTTGATAGGCACATGTAGAGTGCCATGGTAACAGCTAGGTCCGCCTCCAAAAATCCTGACTGTTAGGGCAACCTATGGAAGAGTCCACTTTCACTGATAATTAGGGGCACCAGAAAGCTAATTTATCTGTCTAAAAATAACAGAGCTCTCACAGAGAGACAAAGTACAGACAGGAAAAGATTGGCTTCTGTGTATTTTTAAACACCCTTTCTGTCTGATTGTTGCTATAAATAAACAGACCAGGGGAACTGCATGACCTTGCTAGATTTTATAACCAGCCACATGTAGCTGAATGAAACGGACAAGCTGTAACCAGGTAAACCTAACAAGAGCAAAAACATCACTTGTCATTAACATGATATTTTGCTTACTCCTGAATCTTCTCTTCCATCAAAGGGAGATTTATTTCCACTGAATGGCCTAGTTATTCTATCAAACCAAATTAATATGTACAACATATGCTGAGCAAAATATTCACTATTTACATGTATGCACAGCATTTCTGTCGTCTTCATTCGGGCCATCAATGAAGTACATGTAAATGCCTAACTAGTGTCACTGCATCACGATCAGGTAATCTGGAACTATTTTACACATTGTCATTGTGACTACTGAAATCTGCACTACCTTAGTGGTAAATCAGTGAATACCAATATTCTCAGCAGTGTTTCTGAAGCAAAGTGAACACAAACATATTTGCTGCAGCTGGTTCCTTTTACCACTTATGTTTTCTGCAATTATTGGTATTGCTTGTGTTGTGGGCCTATAGGCCTTCACAACAGGGCAGAGTAGTGTCCCTTGAGCTAGCTTCTGTACTGGCAGACAACACAGTCACATTGGGCTTTTACTCTTTTATGCTGTAATCCAAATTTAAACTCTTTAATCCAAAATTGTAATCCAAATCAAACTCCAAATTCTAATCCAAATGAAGTGTATGTAGCAAACCAACAAAATTTTGATCCCTGATTCTATTTAGTGATGGTACAATTTCAGCTACGTTTGAGCATCCAACATCAATTGTTTTAATTTATGCTCAATATATATATATATATATATATATATAAATATGTTAAAATTTTTAACAACAGCTCAAAAAGGCTTAGAGAAACAGGCTGCAGACCCTCTTTATCAGGGATAGTAATATTAGCTATGTTCCTTGCAAAAGACATTAAACAGTAATTACATGCAAATACATATCCTGGCTCAAGGTTGATGATTAATATTTATTATTTATTTATTTGTTTGTTGTTTTACACCATACTCAAGAATATTTCACTTATATGATGGCAGCCAGCATTATGGTGGGCGGAAACTCAGTTATGATTAATAATATTCACATGTAAGTACACATACTACTACAATATAGTTAGTGCCTTTAGCACATAAGTGAAAAACCAAAAAAAAAATTATATACAGAGTATAAAGTTACAAAAGCAATTAACTCTGCCCAAGAGGAAGAACATGGACTCATTATTTGTAGACCGACATATTATGTAATTACAAATGTACTTCCTCTTACAGCACACTACTATAAGGCTGAATGTCCATCTCCTGACATTAACATCAGCTTTCGGAATATATGATCATAAACAGATGTGCCATAATAACAAATTTGTTGTGAAGTTTGACCTCACAATTCCACAACAATTGGTCTTTGTTTAAGCAGGTTTACTGGTATGATACATGTACATCTGTAAATAGAGCACTCATTGGTCAATAAATCTGATCTCTGAAGATGATTAGCACCTGTAATCGCTAGTCACACGCTAACTGTAACCCTTTTCCACGGCATCCAGAAGATAAGAAACATCTGCACTCGCAGCTTAGATTCTACACCACAGCTGTAAATTACAGATAGAAATTATGATTCAGTTAGTCCCTAATCTGACAAATGAATGTAATTACATAAACAGATAGATCTGTGCTGAGTAAGTCATCACCAGCATTATTCTGCTAGGCAAAGGAACAATTCATCCTCAGTAAACTGCTGTATTAACATATGGAGATTCTGACCGATCTCGGATGTGACAGTTCGTGTACATGTACACGTAGGCCTCTCCTGTTTTCACAGCTCTCAGGCTATCCAGACACCATTTCCAAGTGATACATGTACACATTCAAAGTCCTCTCAGCTTCAGTTTTATGCCTCATTTACACAAAACTATACCTGCTTACATGTATCCTACCAACTATGAGGACAAGCAATGGTTTGGACAGTCTGTTAGCCAAGTTGGACCACATCAATAAATGCCAGAGAAAGCTGGTTCAAACACCTTGTATCACTGAGAATCCAGTTCAACACATTGTACTGTGAAGAAGCCAACTAAACCGTTAAGTTAGTCTGTGAATGCTGACTTCATGCATTCGCAGATTGTTTTTAACTTGATATTTGCTTCTTTTCTCTTTTTGAGTTAGCCTTTTCATTTAATTTTTTGGAGAATAAGATATCTGGCCATGGGACCATGCCAACTGTGTCAGGTAATATTATATCACTGATATACTATGAGATGCTGGGATGCAATCAATGAACAAAGGACTTGTATGTATACCCATGGAAGATTGCATGGTCAAGCCCATGAAAGTTACCACACTGTAACACACAGGGATCCAACTTAACTTTGTACAGCAGGGAGTTTCCAGACAGCATGTAATTCATTCCTGTTTGAGCCCTTGCAGCTGGTATTCTGAAATGGGAGCTCAGCCCTGGTTTCAGAGACCTACATGCACATGTAGGGGTCAGGCATGTCATTTTACCACACATCAGGCTTCCCCAACTGCAATCACACTCTTCACTTCCACATCCCTGGCTGTCCCTAACAAGTTAGCCTTAATGACAGCCAGGAGAGAACACTTTGCTGTTCATAGACAGGGTATCATACATAGAAATACTGCAAGAATATCCATCATATATGCTGAGGTTCTTTCCTCCTGACAGCTGGCTGTGGTCTGGCAGTTTCTGCTGACATGACAGATTTCCACAGAATGCTTACAGTGTAATAGAATCTGAGCACTATCAGGATCTTCCACCAGAACACATCCTCTCCTCACTCCAGGCTGGAACCTGATGTCCAGTGACAGTTGTTCTGTTTACATACACAGCACTCCCATCACAAGGTACACACAGAGAATCTCCAACACCAGACAACTTTTCCGGCTCTATTTGAACTTAACTGACAACAAGGTGTAAAGGTGTTGGTCACATTCAATTAGATCTTCAGTCTGAACTAATTACGTATTGTACATATGGCACAACATTTCCAATTTATTTTAAAGCATATATGCACTGTAGGAATCCTTTCTTCATTAACACTGTTTAATTATTAATCATAATAATACATGTTTAATATTAATGTTCACATAATGTGGATGGAATTACATGTGTACATATACATGAAGCATCTCTGACAAGCTTCTTTCAGCGGAATGTTGATCAGGCAGGGCACTAGCTGCTTCATTGTGACTGAAGGCACATAATGTGGATGGAATTACATGTGTACATATACATGTATGTGAAGGGCAATCATGCAATAATGCAGAGGACATGTCTGAAAAAGGAAGCCATATTCAAACCACACTTCCATGCACAGCATGAAGACTAAAGACAACATAGTTATACAGAGATGTACTCCTTCCCCCTTTGATGTTTTTCTGACCAACTTGTGTTGTGCACCACCTACATACATGTACTACTTCATAGGCACAATGGTTTTTCAGTGCACAAAACTTTCAAGCAATCCTGAACAGTAAACACTGAAATAGCTTAGAAAAGTCTACAATATATGAGTAAATGTTCTCCTTACAGTTAGACACAGGTACATTGTACATGTATTTACTTGTACATTTGTACATTACAGCAATGGAGAGAAGGAGATAGTACTTACACTTCCGTCAGGGTAGAGTACCTAATGTGCAGCCTTAGGCCTGTGCCAGTACTACAGCTGTGCGCTGATCATGTACTGTGGGTTGAAGGGTTGGAGGCAGCAGAGATAAGCAGATGATACCCCACAGCTTATCACACTATTGGAATTACTAGCCCCTACATCAAAGCCACATGAACCTGAGATACCTACTCCCTTTAAGGACTACCTCTGACTGAGGCTGCTCCACATGGCAACAGCCTTTACTACTCCCCACTCGGGCCCCAATGCCCACTGGTTTACTAAATAAGGAGGAAGGAGGATCTAAGGGCTGTCCAGGGGTTACTACTGGGGGGTTCCAACAGCTCATCCGACTGCATCACATTTCACAACAGGAACTTTTGACTGTGGACATGTGGGATGAGGGTGTAATATTAGCACAGCTACAGGAAGCTGTCCTTCAGGCCCACAGGAAACCGACACATCAATCTACTACTACCAATGATTGACATGTGGTTCAAGTGCATGCAGTTGATGTCCAGAAAATGTCCCAATTCTTTGACATCCCCTATAGAAACAGCCATGTGAGCCACAAAGGAGTTTCATGAAGAGCAATGGTGAAGTAACTCCAAATAATGATCCCATTCTTGTCGATACTTCAGTTTACTTCCAAACCACTATGCAACTAATCAAACAGAGGAATTATAAACATCTACATGAACAAAATGGCATCATTATGCAGAGTTACTTCACTATTACTCTATACAGGAGCACATGTGGTTCATATATTTCTTCTTTCAAATATTTCCACACAGGCTTCATGTTCAACAGAAGGCCCACAGACCTATTCCTGTAAGGAGATGATTTATGTCAGTAGAGCTGCTGCTGTCTAACCTGATCATAAACCAGTAGCAAGGACAAGTGCACCTAACCCTGGGTGGCCTGCACCATGATCTATGTTCACACAAAGGCTCCTGTTTTACCTTCCCTACCCCAGCCTTCTGATAAGGCTGTGCTGGAGTTATGTACACCAGCATAAACAGGAGACCATTCTTACTCTCTTCTGACCTCAAGTACATGTATAGTGCTAGTACCAAAAGACCATTTACCGAGCTAGAAATGAACCCAGCTTCCAGCTGCTATGCAGTTCCACCTAATTCATACAAATGTTATTACCTCTAAACATTTCCTATAACACATTTTCTCGTAACAATAAGTATGCTTTAAAAGCATACAGAGTGCCAAAATATTCCAGTCCCAAGGTAACTAAGACTGCAACTCCCATATTAAAGGTGAACAAATCCTTTCATCTTGCCTCTCAACAAACCTCAAATCACCTTCCTAAGGTCAATACAACTCTTAGAATGGGACAAAATGAACAACTTAGAAGTGGACAAGATTTTAGGTCAAATACTGTAGTTTGCTTCAAGGTTTGAATGAGGTAGTCCAGCAGTATGAGACTAAGTCTAAACTGGCAAAAACTACGACTTGGCATAACTGGTAAAAATATGGTTGGAATGCCAACCATAAAATTCAATGTTTCAAATGCATTTTACTTGGTGGAAAAACATCTAATAAAAATACATCTATATTTCTTGAGAGTGGTTAATGGTCTTTCATCTGACATAGCAAGACTTTGTGCTTATTGTTATGTCTCTTTATGACTGCTAACAGTTCACTGAACACCAGAATTCATCAGAGCACAGCCACCTTTGTGACACTATAAAGATTTATGGGTCTTGGTCACATCAAATGTCTGGAATTTTCATGGCCGGATGTGGTCCTCTGAACTATGCCCACTCCCAAGTACAATGTACAATGTTACTTGTACACATAGGGACATCCTGAAGTATAACAATCTGCCCGTACATGTACCACTCCTGTATCACTCAAATGAGACAATGAAGACACAAGCAGGATGGAAAGGATGTACCTACAGTGTGTATTGTTGGGATGTGGAACATCCCTAAAGAGCCTTGAAGTAGACTCCTCCTGTAATAGCTCACAAACAATAGGTTTATTAAAAGCCAAAAAGTAAAAATACCAGCTCAAGACACATGCCAGTATCCAAACACTGTTTCCGCTTGTGGATGTACATGTTTTACCTCAATAGTCAAGGTACTAATTGGAGAGTTCCTTGACAATACATCACAGGTTCACACACTACCTGTCATGATGTTATTTACCAGATAGTCTCCACATGCCAAAACATGATAAATAAGTTGTATGTCATCAGACAGAAATATCATGAATCCTGAAGCCTGTTATAATTATACGTTTGCCACATATCCAACAGCTTGTACAGTCTGTACCAGAACATGTTAAATCCAGTGTTATCTCATCATGGAAACTATGAGAAGCCTGAAAGTCTTTAATCATAAACCTCCCTCAAAATATGTAAAAACATATGTAGCACCAAAACATGGTGAAGTCGAACAACAAAATGGCCGCCCTGATCAACTAGAGTTGGGCTCTACAGTGAAAATATTTTTACCTCCACACTGATGTGGATATTGTCACGCAAAGGATATGAAAAGGTCTGTGAAGTGTTCGAGATCAAGGAGAACAATCCTACAGTGAAGATTTCCGCATCTGTGAAATAACATTGAACTGGAAATATCTAACTGTCAAATGCATTGTCATGATGAATGATACAGCTGCCTGTGTCGCAGCTGTATCAATATTCTCCTTCAAGAAATGGACTAAAAATCATTTAGTAGTTTTATTTTATCACCTATACCTGCTGTGGAACCAGTGAAAAAGTTACAGAGAAGACTGAGGATATTTTTGCTGTAAAAAATCAACCTCAGCAAAATCAAAACAACAACACTTCCTTAGCAACCAACTGCACAATGATGGACGAATCGTATCAACTGTCAAACTTGGTTCATCATATCTCTGTCAGCACAAATAATGTATGATGTAAACTGTTGTACAGGAATCAGAGAATGGTTATGCTACAACGTGTCAGCCTCAGCAAAACACCACAACCAGCAAAGATTACAGCATGAACACCTCCTTAACAACTGACTACAAAGAGACAGACGAAAATCAAAAGCTGATACTGTCAACATATTTAATGCTGACTCATCAAATGTTTCACCAAAATGTCAGTCTTAAGCATTTAATTCATAGCTGGAACAGTAAGAAGGTGACTACATCAGTTCAAACACCAACCACCACCAGAGAATCCTATGCTGATGCTGTAAGGAACAAAGCAGTTACACCTCCTAGTGTTGTCGGTGTACCTTTTAGAGTGGAAATGAGAGCTTCAACTACCAATGAAGAAGTAAATGTGCCTTCTCGCCCAGATAATTCTGAGAAATTAAAAGTATACAGCAGATCAGAGGAAGAAAAGACTAAATCTATACCAATGATTATCATGACATCCGAACGAGAAGTTAACTTTGAAAACATTGCAAGTACTATGAATTCGAAGTTTGAAAGATGTTATCCTGATTCAAATAAATGGAAACCATCAACGCTAATCACAGGAAATTCCATAATTCAAGGAATCAACACTGGGGGACTGAGAAGAGGAACTGAAGTGCAGACGCTGAGAGGTGCTCAGATTCAACCCATCGCTAACAAAATAAAAAGCATGGATATTAAAAGACTGGGCAGCATAATCATACAAGTTGGAACAAATGATTGTCACAAATATGTGAACAAATTCACCCAAGAATATGACAACTTACTCAATGTGATTCACAATAAGTCTCCCAGAGTTAACATACTTCTGTCAGGTATCTGCCCTAGGATGGATATAAGGACAACAAAATTTCGGATACTATTAATGGCAACCTGTAGGAACTTGTACGTAGCTATGATCTGGAGTTCACCGACAATGTTCAGGAATTTCTTCTACCTTATGGACATATCAACTGCGAACTGTTTGTGGGAGTTGGACTCCACCCAAGCCAAAAAGGTACATCATGCCTTTTGATATCTATTAACAGAATGGTATCAATTTTACCACACAAAACTAAAAATAACACAAGAGTGAACAGAAATCAAAGCTGTTTTTCAGTGTGGAGAGCAAAGCCATACCCAATAAAATTGTAGGCATCAACAACCTCTGTGTTGCCATTACTGCTCTAAACTCTGACATAAGTCTAAACATTGTCTCACAAAGTAGCACTTTGGCGAAGAAAGGAAAATTGTTGAAATGACATTTACTAACACCAAAGGAAATAAATTCTCTTTACTTAATGGACTTTGTGATGAATGTAATTCTACAGTTTGTGGTTGTACAATTTCCTGACAAACCACTGTGTTCAAGAACCTGACATTCTGATAAATTTAGAGGGACTAAAAGTTGTGATGAAGTGCATCTTATTAGTGCCTTAGATTTTATTAATATCTTCACTTATATTACCAGATTAGATTTTTGTATTATTTACATATCTTTTCAACTGAGGTATCTACTGAGGCAAATAATTTTGATTCCACAGTTCTCCCTATCAGTAACAATGTTAAACTCTGGAATCTAAATACTGACTTTCTTACTTGTAACATAGATCTTGGTTTAACTAACAAAGGTTTAAGAATAGGTCATATGAACATCTGTCATTTGCTACCTAAAGTCGATCAAGCGGAAATATTACTAACAGAAAATACTACATACTTCCAAACCCGTCATTCTCAGCTTTTCTTATAGGCCTCCAAATGCAAAGAAATTCTGATCTTATGGGATTTCAACATTAATCTGAAGAAAACCCCTTCCCCTAAATGGCAGGAATGAACTGAACCTTTACTAAAATCTCTACTGATCCTAATATTGCCGTTCATACATGGACTCAGTCCTTTATGAACATTACAGATACTAACCTTCCACTTAGGCAAAAGTGTGTTAAACGAACCAAACAACCAGACTAGCAAACTGAAGAAATTCTGCAAGCTATCAATTTGAAGAATATGACTCATGAGAACCATGATCCCTCAGAAAACAAAGAAATAAGAAACTCTGTAAACAGACTTATGCAAGAAGCCAAGAGAGATTTTTTGACTGAGGCCATTTTAAATGACAAGCATAAGAACACCTGGAAGGTAATCGAAAACTGTCTCCCAATACATGCCCCTCATGCCAAGTATCTTGGCACACTAATAACACTAATGGTCACTTGTTACCAGATGCCACTGAAACTGCAAATGAATTTAACAAATTCTTCACAGAAGCTACAGAAAATCTTTTCCCAGAAGAAAATATCAATGCAACTTCATCACTAGCAAAGCTAGCCGATTTCGTTTCTACACGAAAATCTACAGGTAACACTTTCTCTATTTCCCTCATGACTGAAAATGATGTATATTGGCATCTCATGATGCTAGATGTCTCCAAAAGCACAGGGTTAGATGAGATCAGCCCAAAATTTATAAAATTCAGTGCAGACACTATTACACGTGCCATTACAAAATCATTAACCTGTGCATCATGTTTGTTATTTTTTCATGCAACTGGAAGAAATCAAAAATAATCCCACTGCATAAAGCAGGAATGGTTAACAAGGCTGTCCCATCCCCATATTACCAATTCTGTCAAAAGTCTTACTACGCCACATGCATGCATGTCTTATTATACATCTGACAACAACCTTCTCAGTGATAAACAATTTGGCTTCCGTCCTTGACACTCCTCTTTTATACTTTTAACACCAACTGACTGAGAGCGGGCTAAAGGCTATTGATAATGATGAGATAACTGGCTCTGTGATGATCAACTTCAGAAAAGCATCTGACCTTATTGATCAAAAGTTATGTATTTATGGCATAACCGATGCTGAATTAGATTGGATGTTTTCGTATCTAGACTCTAGGTCTCAAAAAGTCAGTTTTAAAAACAGTTTATCCTTATCTTTGAAGGTAACATCTTGGGTTCCCCAGGGTTTGACTCTTGGTCTGCTGTTGTTCATTATTTACTTAAATGACTTAAATGATGCTGCTGACAAGTCATTGTACTGTTCTTCCCAACCCCTAGCAGAAATTGAAAAAACTTTAAATTTTAATCTTCAGCATATATCTTGATGGTGTTCAGAAAATAAATTGATAATAAATGGAAAGACAACCAATACCATGATGATTTGAACATCTAAAAAGCTGAAGTTTTGTCGTCATCATCCTCTCAACATTATGGCTGACTGTCACCACATTGAAAATGTGAATAATTTAAAGTTGTTTGTTTACATGTAGATGAAAGCCTTACCTGGTGAAAACATTTTGATTCTGCATGTGCTACTATTTCTAAACTGCTGTCTGTATTGAGGAAGCACAAAGATTTTCTACCTAACAAAACCAGAGTGCTCTGTTATAATGCATACATTCTTCCACACATAACATATTGTGTTACAGGATGGTCTAACTGCTCACAGGCACTTTTGGAAAGAGTGTATAAACTGCAAAAGACTGCAGCACGGTTGACATTAGACAATAGCACAAGTATGACTACCTCTAAAATGTTTTCAGCCTTAACATGAAAAAGTATATATGTAATCATTCAGTGTCATAAGGGTCTAACTATAAATTTGTAAGTTATATCTAACTGCAAATCTCTGAATGACTATTTCCCAGTAAATACGAAATATACATTTCATCGAAAAGAACAAGAAGAAAGACAACTAAGATCAAGTAAAACAATATGACTAATTGCTCCTTTTCCTCTTTCCTATTCTGGAAGTTTGAACTGGAATGCTCTCCCTACTACTCTCCAATGTGCATCCTCAGTACAGAATTTCCATCACCTACGTGACAAGTGGTTAACCCATATACATGTATCCGAAAGATAGCTGCATTATTATATCATTATACCTTAATTCTTCCACCTTTTCTACCACCCCTGAAAACAATATTTCAAAATTTTCTTGGAGAACTGTAAGGTTCAGAGAAATGGTTCTCATGCTTTTATGAACCTTACACCTCTGGTGAGACAGACAAGTCATTTATCGCTTCGTTTTTACAATAACTGTATACATTCACAAGCCTTTGATAACATTAATGTCTGAAAAGGTTGAAGATTTACAGTAGCCTGCCTTGTACATAGTTCCCGAGTTCCATAGCCCATTTTACCATATATTTGTTTAAATACTGATATCTTTGGTATTACATTCAGTTTTCATTTTAGTTCAACTAGTGTATTGTGTCAATGTTTATATATATGTGTTTGTAGAGGGCCTCAGGGAAAATCAATAATATACTGACTGAATTGCATTACCCTAAGAAACTAAAGACATTATTCTTCTTATTATTATTATTGTGCCTTCCCTAAATATATGTAGCTTACATTGTTAAATTCTTAAGGCTATGCCTGCTTCTATGCCCATGAACATGTTTTGATCAGCTAAGACAAAAGGGTAGTTCTGGGGGTCTTCATCTCTGTACATGGCATGTACTGGGAGGTTCGTACCTCATACAACAGATCTTTTCACCTGACTGGTCTTGAACAGATACATATACATTACAGTAGGTAAACACTGATATGCAAATACCTAGAGACGCAGCATACATAGGTCCATCATACCTGTCCTGTCCTAACACACATCCACATAACTTGTTCATGCTCAACACTCCATCTGGATTTACTTAAATACCTTAATCTTTTTGCACACTGCAGACTTCATTGGCATTTTGGTCATGGTTTTCATATTTTATTTCACAAATGTAGTTGACCTAGATTTCCAGTAAGTTCAACCTATAACACATTCCAAAATCATTACAGGGGATGTAATATCACCATCACATTCAGAAATTGTTTTCACTTCATTTCCCTGACAGATAACTGGTGTAGGCATATAGCCTCGAGTGATTCATGGAAAATTACACCACATTACAAACACCAATTTGTCCAGAATAAATTTGTACAGGACATGCTTAGATCACGAAAACTAAACTGTTACATAACTACTGCTTGCTGTACATAATACAAACAGAAACTTCACAATTTGTTCGAAAAAAATGTCATTATGGATGTCCCTGTATATTCATCGCCACAGGCCTAGAATGTGTAAAACGAAAGTATTCCTGTCCACATTTTTATTTAATTCCTTGTTTCAGATCAATGTAAAATTTATCACCCCTTTTTTTTGACCACAGATTTCCGTGGGAAAGCAGGGAGTTCAGTAACACTCCCTAAGCTCTGCTTGTTCTGACATCATGATATCAATGATGTCTGATATTCAAAGTTCAGTGCTGGACCCAGAAACTAACAGGCCTGAACACAATGCAAAATGTGATAAATAAAAGTGATGAATATCAACAGGGCTAACTTGCACTGGACGGATAATTGTAGATGTATTTATATCAACCTACATGAAATCTGTCTTCAACACTGTACATGTACTCTCCGTCGCTGTAACACAATCCAATACACAAGTGTGTTCCAAAAATTTTTCACTAAACTGTTGATGTACACATCTGAATATATACGATACTTTCACTCCAGAAACAATGTAGAAAGTAACTTTTCTATGGCAGCCATGATATTATGCTGATTTGGCTGGTATAATAATTAATAGCCAACAACACATTGCCTCTTCCTATATTACATGTACATGTCATAGGATATCTGAAGCAACAGAACTTCATAAAATACAAATTTATAACAACGCAGATAGATTTCTCCCCCCCTCATCCTCCCCTGCAAAGGTAATACAGGTAACACTACCTATATCTCCTCCACTAATTGATACATTAGTTTTCCTTCCACGCATATAATATAGTAAATGTGGGTGGCCAAAAAACCTACGTTATGATGGAATGTGGTTGTAAAAACCAGGCAAGCATGTAGACATGTTCTGAAAGTCGTACCATACATACACAGCTTATCACCTGGCCTAGATCTACATGTACCATACAAACAGATGTCACGGACAGTGTAGATGGGATGTACATGGCTACTGACATGCTCAAGTTCCAGGGTCTATCCTGTTGTATCAGAGTTCAAACCTGTATCATTTAGAGCATAACCATTCAAATTAAAGCATAAAATCTGTTCAGGAGCCTGAAACATCGAAGCGGTAAAGTGTAGCTTCCCTCTATTCAGGAGTAAAAAAATCAAAAAAAATCAACTCATCAAAGATTTTCAAACTAATTATAAATATTTAATTATCCCCTATATTCTGAATCACATACATGTGGAGAGCACCAATGGTTGTTACAACAAATGTGCTTGACAATGTTAACATAATGGCACCAGTATTATGGTATTAACAGTTTATGAAAACCACAAAATCTATTCCCCTTTGTGTCTAGAGGCCTGGTTCTCACTTATAATGAAGACAAAACATCCCTTGCCCACCCCACTTAGCATTCTGCTGACACCCGACCCAGGTAACCCGCTAGCATCTGATCCAGCTATCACAGTGAACATATGGCAGATTGCTGATGGTAGACACTCCATTTGTTGGCCTTCCTCTGACAATCTGAGAGCACTGGAAAGAACAGTGAAATTCCTTGGCAACCTGCCACAGAAGCAAGACAACCTCTCATTCCCTTCCTCACATTTAATATGTTTTTGCTAATGGCAGGATGCGGACAGAGAACCTAGAGGAGCATGTGTGATATATACAAAGGCAGTTCTACTCCAGAGCAATGTCAAACAGGACAGAGTTGGGCATATCAGTATCATGGCACCATATCTGAGGGTGGTGCAACAGGTGCTGGGTTACTGAACTTACACTCACCACAAAAGTCTTTTCCATCCAGCTTACATTCACTAGGTGCTAGGTGCTTTGAGGTTCAATATGAAATTTAATTTCATATGATGACAATCTGGACTTTAAAATGCAGGCAAAGTATCTGTATTTCTTGTCAAAGTCTCTTGGAAAGTTTCATCTCAGGGCTTTGTCTTAGATTAGCATACATTCTTAAATTCAGTACTACACAGTGGAGAAAACACAGGCGTATACATGTACTAAATAAATAAACCGAGAAAATAGCTCCGTGACATAAGGATCTGAAGGAAACACCAAAACTAACTTAAATTGCCACACTCAACAAAGCCTGCATTTTCTAGGCATGTCAATGGCTAATGAAACCACTGCTAAAGGCAAACAATTCTGGCTGTTCCAGAGCAAATTTTATCTAGTAAGTGACAAGGGAAATGCACGAGATTTTCATCAGCTTTAAACTTAATGAGGTTTTAGCTGCTAGCCAACCACTCCAAAAACACAGGAAATACATCCCCTTGCTAATTAACATGACAGTTTAATGTGAAATTAATTTCACTTGCTGTTTGCCAGAAGTGCGAACCATTTTAAAAGTTGCTGAGGAACTTGTGCTATAAAAAAACAGGTTAAGCATTAAAATAACTTGATAATCCCTTCCAAACAATTGTTTTCTTGTTAACAACAGAGATTAGTATCTTAAACATGGAATCAGTCAGATGGAAAATACATGTTCTGTAACAAAAGGTTAAGCTTTGATAACTACCTCAGAGAAAGTCACTCCGCTACAACCCTTGGCAAACACACTTCAAACTGCAGCAACAACCCTTCAATGCCTGGTTTCAAACTGCCATGTCCAAACCCTTTAATAACAGGCCGGCTTCAAACTGTACACCACAAGCTCACAGCACTCCAGCATGTACACGTAGCAGCAGATCTACATCTACTTGACGTATCCCCTAAACACCGGTAAAAATAGCTCCAGCAATACCCTCTTTGCAACCCAGGAAGGTGTTCTAGCATACTGGCCTTCAGAGAAACCTTGTTATCTTTCTACCAGATTATGAATGGTAGCCATTAAAACCCCAGGCCTAACATACAACTGGCAAAAAGCTAGAGTAGCAGGGTAACCCATTAACAGGACAAGGTTCCTTCTCAAATTAGACCCATTTCTGGTCTTTACCTATCCCAGCTAGCACCAGTTACAAACGTTCCACTCTGATGAGTATTCAACTGCCAAAGGAACGCACTGCAATTCCTTTACTTTTGTGCATGTATACATGTACATGTATGTGGTTTATATTTCAACATGTTTGACATCAAGATCTTTGGGTGATTAGATTACAATTTACTTTCCCTGTGTGGTAGAAAAGTTGGGCTAAATTCCATGGAGAAAACTAAAATTCCCTTTAAACTTTACAGTACACATTTAAAATATAATCTGTCAGTCTAAATGAGAAAAGTCAGAATAACATTATGATTATTCACATTAAAACACCATACAGGTCCAAAATTTTATGTCTAAATTTCATTTGCCGACAATGCCAAATGTGCAGTATCAGAATTTGGCAGGAAAACATTATTAGAAAGGCGTACAGTTCTCAACCCTGAAAAAAATCCCTTGTATTCTTCACGTCTGACCCACTCATATTTATTCCTTGAAAAAGAAAAATACTGCTTCAGTTATTTCCAGATCATAATGTTTGCAGATTACTAGGACTAAATCTGGGTGCAGAAGAGTTTATGTTACAAAGTGGCCTCTCCATATCTTAAATGTATATAGGCTAGTCATGATAATTTGTAACTGGAGGCCCACAATGGTGAAGTGGGCCCAATACAGTAGTCCAATGAATCAACTCTTGACTTAACATCACATGATAGCTGTGTAAATACATAAGTAGTTCAAGTAGTTACATGAATCTTTTTATCCTGGTTATACACAGACAGTGTAAACGTTAAACTCTGTAGTTTTCTCTGGCCATGGCTGATGGATTTGGTAGGCGCTTTCACCATCAAACCCTCTCTTATAGCACAAACACTGTCCACGGTTTCAGCTAACTCATCCTGTAGATTACCTCTCCAGTTTAACCTATTGCTTCTCTTGTCATCATACAAAACAGTTTACCTGACAGGTTCAGAAGGGATACTATTTACCTAATCATATCCATTCCTCTGCAAAATAAACACTGTACTCAAATCAGCAGTGTGTGCCAAACCCTGGCTTATTTGGGAGCTGGAAGAAAGGAGAGAAACTGAAGAAAAAAAAATGGATGATCTTCTGCTTGCTCGATGCCTTGTCACTGATATCAGAAAGAGAAGCCACCCAAGTGCTAAGCCTGCAATTACTTGTGAAAATATTTGATAATTTTAAAAGTTTTACCACATGCCTTATAACAGAAATGTCAGCTTGACAAAAAGACGAAAGCAGAAAAAAGAAACCACCTTATTTTTTTTCCAACTAGTATTTGTGGTATTTCATGAGTACATGTGCTCTGTTATTACACATCATAATATACAAAATGAAGAACCAAATTTTCGAGCTGCTCTGTCTTGCATATCACATACAACACTCGGAAATCTTCAGTGGTTGTAAACAGATTTTTAGTTCTAGAACAATCAGGAAAACTTCCACAAAATGTCAGGTTTTCCACTAAAGAGCAAAACCAGTTTGGGAAAAACTATTGTTTTAATTGGACACCTTTCAGGCATCAGGCTAATATCCAACTGTCCAGGCCTCTGATCCCCTGACCAAGACACTGGCAAATCTTGACTGTTCCAATTAGACCATTTGTCTATGAAAACA
The DNA here is from genome assembly GCA_016165875.1 of Acanthopleura granulata. Lineage (NCBI taxonomy): Eukaryota > Metazoa > Mollusca > Polyplacophora > Chitonida > Chitonidae > Acanthopleura > Acanthopleura granulata. The sequence continues at coordinate 12,162,961 of JABBOT010000001.1, read as the reverse complement.
GCTGCCGAGTCAGTTTCTTGCAATAATGCAATAAACATGTCTACTCTGAAACCTACAACATCTTCATATTAAAGAGTACATTTATTCTCGTACAAAAGTGTTACCAGGGAAACCTACATGTACCCAGCTCTTTACCTTCTCCGCCAATGTCGAATACATGCTAAGTTAACTGCACACCAAGGAAACCTGTACACCAAGCCAACTGCACAATGGCGAGAAGGAGTCCTAGAAGAGCATAGCAGGTGATCTGGAAATTCCTGCCAGCAAATTACCACCATGTTGTTTTGGCCAGTGTTCAATCTTCATACAAACACTTTGAAGGAGCCAGCACCACCAGACTACAGTGTATACACAGTGTCTCAGACTTACCCTTGAAATTTCCCACTGATACATGATCACATCTTCTGCAACCTTTCCTACTGAGCATTCCCTCTGTTCAAGTCCTGAATACATACCGCTTTACTAAACAGGTAACTTTATCCAAAATTTTCACTTGTGAATCTAATGACAATTTTCTAAATTTACCAGGTCTGGTTACTTACTAGTTATAGTTATTAACACGAAAAGGCTAGTACCATCTGGAAATGCAAAATTAGTCTATAGTCTGGCAGTCCTTGTCTTGTGGACCACATACATATTGCCAACAGCCAAATATACTGATGTCATTTGTATTTATCTTTCATATTTATAAGCACACATGCATTTGAGTACATGAAGACACATACAATACAGATATGTGTGCAATGGAGCCTAAATATGTTCAGTGAAGCATACACACTTATTAATAACCTAGACGATTCCGTGCCAGAATGGTTCAAGATAAAACCTAAAGCATATATCTCTTTCGTGGATAGTAAAGTCTTGTACACTACTGTGTAAAGTTGTCAGTCATGTCTCTCAATGTGGAACATGTAGCATGTAGGCAGGCCCAGCATGAGCACACATACATGTACATGTAGATGTGGCTACCCGCAAGCTTAGTCAATACTTGTATATCTGTCCATAAATGATTGACCTGAATGTGAAATAGCGTTCCAGACAAGCTGATCCATGGACAAAAGTTTGTAAGGTGAGGTTCGCTTGAGAGGGGTCTGAAAAGCTCAAGTACTTGTACCTGTCCACTTAGGCAAGATCAAAGAGGAAATCCTGAGGAGACAATCCAGGGCACACTTATTTACCAGATACAGGCAATTCATAAGAGCATGGACAGTTTAGCAGTACATAAGCTTCATATCAATTCAAATCCCTTGAAACAAAATCATTTTCCTAAATACTTCAGCAGTAACAGTTTTGAGGAAAAAATGACAATCCAACCGCGTTCTTTACATGTATAAAGAATATGCCTAAATGCATCTCAAATGTCCTCTGGTATGTACATCTATACATCATATCTTCCTTTCTGAAGGCAAACATACATGAATGTACATGTATAGGTATGTGGTACAATTCTTCTGTCGAAAAATCTGGTTATCTTGGTGCTCCAAGTAAGCTTTGCGTACACCCTATTACATGTACAGGCAACCCACACAAAGCAAATCACTCCTAAATTAATAACATACATGTTCACATGAATCAGATATTTCCAAGGATTTACTCTCAGCACAAATGTAAAACCAAAACCACACCCTGTGGCAGGCACAAGTGGCCTGCAGTACATCTTAAGCTGAACTTGAGTCATATACCCAGTAAATGCTGTCACAATCTGACCCCAACCCAAGAGCCTCTCTAATGCACATGCACCAGCAGGTGATAATTCTGGATTGTGATACCAGATTTCACTCTGAAAACCCTACAAAATGTTTCATGTTACTGTGCTGTGGGCATTTGTTCATCTTGTTACCAAGATAACATTCATTACACTTTGAGACAGACTTGATAACAGCTCTACAACCCCTCCTTGCTATACATCAATAACTAAGAAATTAGTTCACAGTATGAGGAAAAACAGGTAAGCATGAGGTAACTGATAGAGAACAACTTTTGTGGGCAATGACTTACCCTGTTCAAGGACAAGTCAACACTTATGTCACATATTTTTAACTTAGCCTGAAGGGATTAACCTGAGAGTTAAACCTGATTGGCTGACAGCTGAGATGGGAGATCCTGGGTTCAAGTGCCATTCTTAAATTCATGAAGAATTTACAGGACTTGAAAGCAACATGCCACTTGCCTATCTTATACAGCATCCTGTCAGTCTGTAGACTCTGTTGTCCTTAAAATACCAATGCCACAGTACAGAGCGAAGAAAATAGCTGTCAGAATTACAGAAATCAGGTAGGACTCAGGACGTAGGGCACAGCAGTGATACACCCACACAACCAGACATTTAAGATATTCCGGCACCTTCACGAAACGAACACTCCAGTATTTTAGCCTGATCGCGGTGATTAATGTCATCGAATGAATGATTATGGCTTAACGTCACATCAGCAGCATTTCAGCCGTATCTCCTCACACATACTCACACACCCACATGTAGGTAGAGCCACAGGTAAATTCTACACCAAATACATGTATATGAATAAGCACCAGCACCATAAACTTAACCCATGTAACCATTACAGTTCCTTTCAAGTCAACTCATGTTCTCTCTGACAGCAGATCAAAGAGTGCATATTGCTGTATGTTCTGCTTGGTTCTGTGTGCCTTTTTGTCACCTGTGCAAGTCACTTGTGGAATGACCGAGTCATATACCAACATGTATCTCAGACAGTTCAGCCCTTGCAGTCTGTGTTGCTCGTACCACCTTTGGCTGACACATACACAATACACTGTGCACTGATGTAGCTGTCATGTATTTCTTTGTGTACATTTTGTACTGATGATTTTGAGGAGGATCAGCTGGGTGTATGTACATGTATGACGTTTTGCAGATTCATATGCAGTGTACTTCTACAAAAACTGTGATAGGATGATATGATCTTCATGTGTACATCCAGAGAACTGATGGGATGATCATCACCTGTGTGTATGCTAAATAGCTGTAAGGTGACTGGGACATCTGAATGCTGCATGTGTATCATTGGCAATGCCTTGAAACAATCATTCTAAAGCCATCACTGACATCGAACAACTACATGCACAAGATCAGCAATCATCCTGATCAAATTATATTGCAATCTATGTAGAACGCTTGTAAAGGATCCAAGTCTCCTGAACTAGGTACAAAATAGTCCCTTGGATTTAACTCATCATCAGGTACTTCAAAAAGCAGATCTATACATTCATGCTCTTTGGTTCTTGGCCTCTGTTAGATGTGAAGTCCCAGCGACTAGATTCATTTATTCATTTGATTGGTGTTTTAGGCCGTACTCAGTTATACTTCACTTCTATGATGGCTGCAAGCATCATGGTGGGAGGAAACCAAGCAGTGCCTGTTGGGAAACCCACGGCCATCCGCAGGTTGCTTGCAAACTTTCTCACATACGGCCGGGGAAGATAGCTCACATGTGCTCATTGCGCTGCACCTTGGCGAAGGAGGAAACCCACTGACTAGTTGACATGAATGTCTAGATTACACTACACCAATATCTGGATCTACACAGAGCCTAAAAGGTCAAATATATCAACTGCTCTTTTACTTTTGACACTCTTGTATATTCACATTTACCTAACAGTACTAGTATTTATTTACCAAATTTATGTTTGTGCAGGAAATGTTTTATCTATCAAAACACCATGGGCTTACCTTGGTGTATGGAAGATGGTCAACACTGACTGGCCCTGAAGAAATGCAATGTGCTTCAGCTCCTGGAAATAAAAATATAACCTTTAAGTCAACACTGGTAAAACTGATATGATGTCAGAGAGGACATACAGTGCTGCATCACATATGCACTGTCAACCTGTGAAACTACACGTGCATGTAGTTTTTTATGGCATAATTACCTAATGAAATAAGTTTGTAATGCATGGTGCACTAACCATTTTGTCATGAACGAAACAGTGTTTAGATCAATGTTTTCAGGGTGACACTCCCCCTTCACAAGCACATATGTAGTTAATAGCCCAACAGTACTGCTGGTTGAAGGTGTTCAGAACAAATCACACAAATGTAACTCTAGTCCAGGTATAGCAGAGTATAATGGGTGGGTCCGGTCTGCGGGTGTCTAGGCCCAGGACTGCCCTATCTCTACTACAGGTCCCTGGTTAAAAGGGTGTATCAGAGTGTACCTGCCCCAGTATAGGGATTCCTCCTCCCCCCACACCCCACTCCCCAAGCAAACACAGCCAGCATAGGGATGGTATACAACCTTAGGCCTACCCTTATGACCACATTACAAACACAGCAAGGACTGTTTCAACGCCTTTTCATGCACCTTTGTTAATCTCTACATCAAAGTGAAATCTATGCAGATACATGGAGAACATTGCAACCTTCAGGCAAAATGTCTGAAGATATAATACTGATTCAACTGGAGATGTGACCTACTTGATAATATATTGCAAATTAAGTATAGTGGTCCACATCATGGGTGTTTAGTGACAACCAATGGCCCGGGGCATGTAACTTACAAACTGTTTCAACATGACATAAGTCATCCTGAGAATGAGCACAATTTCTATGCCACACAGGCTGATTATGTAAGTTATCATCTGTGACAATCATCATCACACTGTTCTGTTGTATCCCATGTAAAGTCACACTGTTCTGTTCTGTCCGACATACTGTAATAGTGTTCTGTTGTATTCCATACACTGTCACACTGTCACACACAAACACACACCTTCTTTCTCTGCTATCACTTAACACGTTTACCACTTGATTTATCGGAAGCATCTAAACTGACTGCACAAAACATTGGTTAAGAATGGCACAAAAGACTTTCTTGTACATAAACAGCAACCAGACACATGTTGACCTGTGGTATCATGTTATACATACACACCTCAGTGTAAAAGAACCAGGGACAAAAACCACGCAAAACACACCCCTGAACAAAAATGCTCAAATATTTATTGCATGCAAAAACAGATTTGAAAGCCAGCATTTGTTGAATTGAAGTTCGAATGAATGCTCATTTTTCAAATCTATGACAAGTTTGTTTGCTTTTTATGTCAGTGACAGCTTTATATGCCAGTGAGGCTGGGAAAGCTCAAAAGCTGACCTCATTGCTACAGTTCTAGCTTTCTACCTTCTTACCTGTTTACACAGTCGTGTCCTACTCTACATAGGTTAGTTCTTTCTCCTGGTTCAGGGACTAAACATTTTTATACACCTACATGTACAATGTCCAGGTTTGACACCAAAAAGACAAAGGCTATAACTGCTGCAACACCAACAGCACTCTGTAGCACCTTCATCATCTTTATGTAATACTCTTGATTCCTCTACAAACTTTCCAAAGGCCACATGTAAGCATATAATTATTAAACTGATGAACTGATGTCTGCTGATGCAATGGATTTATAAAAACAATAATGTGTTCTAATGCAAAGAGTGGCTGACATTGACTAATTAACAAAGAAAGAAATTACTAGAATATGTTTTAATACATGTACTTGCATAACTCCACAACTGATTCAGGCCCCTGTTCCACAAAGCAGTTTAACACTAAGTCGACTGTAACTACCATGACAACCCATGTTTAAGAGATTGGGAGCCATGGTAGTTACAATGAACTTAGCCTGCGACTGCTTTGTGAAATAGGATCCTGGTTTACATGGGACTTAGTACCTCCTATAACTCTTTGCCCTACATTCTTAAGATTTGACCAAACATTTAAAATTAACTCATAACATATCAATATGAAGAATAGTGCAGTGTTAATAATTCTGTTAAATGTATTGTATTCCAATGATCCTTGTAATCTTGTAAATATCATGACGAATTAGATTACCTTTCTGTCAGCCAATGGCCAGTCCATCACTAAAACATAGCCTGGGCCATCATTAAAAATATGTTTGCTGTGGGTAAAACAACCAACCCTCCAAAAAAGGGCCCTAAGTTTCACTGGACTTTCGCAGGTGAAATTTCTTTTTCATTTTATTTTTCTCTCTATCTTAATTTCTTTAAAATCTGTATCTATTTCATTAGTACGAATAAAAAACAAAAGCACTTCCAGCCGACCTTACTTTCTGTAATGGTGTTGTGTTACCTGCAACAAAGAATTTCATAAGGATGGCCCTGTACACACAAATATCCAGTGGCAGCCATCACAACTTACATACCAAAACGTATAGTTTCTCACTTGAAACATGGCCCTTAGGGCAGTTTGGCACATGAAAAAATTTGTTGGTTATTATGCAGAAAATTCCTCCAAAATAAAACTTATTCTACACAAGCATGATCCCCATATTATCTGCACGATACATGTTCATGCCCTTCTCCATCACAAGTTATTGAATATTTAAGACCAATATCATGGATGTAATTTTATTGGCTGTCAGGAAAATAATGGTACAACACTACACACTGGTCACACCCAGTGTCTATTTGTAATTACAAGACAGTCTTCATGTTCAGTGCAAAAAACACATGCACACAGTAAAAGCTTTGATCTCCATCAACCAACATTATTATGCATGGTGTTTTCTCTCCGTCAAACTACTGGTAAATGTATGAATACTAGCCCTGCAGCCTACATCCAGATAGGTACTGGTATGAGGCAGTCAACAGTCCTTTTGACAGCAAAGCACCATGATGTCCTCAAACGGATCACCGTCTTTTCACGCAGCATTGGTCAAGCACACAATTTGACTGAGTAAGGTCAAGGTCATCATGACAGTCAGTTTTAGCACTTACTCTGGTACACACTACATTTCAACATTTATTCTGGTAAACACAACAACTGAACACTTACTCTCATAAACAACATTTGGACACTTACTCTGATACACACTATATTTCAACACTTACTCTGGTAAACACAAGTGAGCACTTACTTTCATAAACTCTGGTAAACACCACATCTGGACACAAACTCTGATGCATGCAGCAACTGAACTTTTTCCCGGCTGTACATAACAATTGAACATTTAATCTGGTACACAATAGCTGAACACTTATTCAAGTACACACAACATTTGAGCACTTACTCTGGTACACACAGTATTTAAACTCTTACTCGCACACACAACTAAACATTTTCCATCATGAACACAACTTAACACAATCTGGTATACACCATTTGAACACTTCGGAATACAGAACATATTTGAATGCTTACTTAGGTACACTGAACATTTGAACACTTATCCTGGTGCACACAACTTTTGGACACTTAATCTGGTACACACAACATTTGAGCACTTATAATATTAACTCTACTACACACACCATTTGGACACTTACTCTGGTACACATAATATCTGAACACTTATCCTAGTAGGCACAACATTTGAACACTTACCCTGGTACACACAATATTTGAACACTTACTATGATGCCAGAACCATCTTGACACTTTTCTTGGTACTAACAACATTTGAACACTTTTTCTGACACACGCAACACTTGAACACCTTCTCTGGTACACACAACATTTAAACACTTTCCTTAATGCACACAATATCGGAACATTTCAGGAGGCTTAAGTCACACACTTCTACATATGTCAAATTTTACAAGCTCAACCACACATGAATTGACAATCACAGTATAAACAGGAAATCACAAGTCCAACAGAGTTTCACATTCTAAAGACTCCCTGGGGATATTTCTGGCAACAACTTAATGAGCATAACTGTCCAACAGAGCTGGTAAGCTTTCAAATTGGGGACAGTCCAAGGGCAGTCCATAAACAACTCCTCTCTAAAGGAAAGTGTTTGGAACCCACCCTCTCTCACCTTAATGTTTATGTATTTATTTCATTAGGGCTACAAAAGCAAACTTACTAACTATATGCTGATCTGATCTTAAGCACCTACAATATATCCAAAATAATATACTTCAGAGTCATTTTGTGGCTGGTAGTTGCAATTGATATACGTAAGGGATCTGTTATTCTCTTACATCCAAGAAGCTTGATATAGAATCACAAACTTTGGATACATAATCTTCAGGGGAAATTATGAACATGCAAAGTCCATTTTGGGCAGTTGCCTCCTCTTTCTATGTTTTCTTGTCAGCACAACTGAATTATGAAAAGCCTATTTAAACTATGATATTTTCATGTCATAATTTTTCAAACATATTCAGGTGATATAGGATATTTCTCTGTTAACATGCTGATTTTTGTGCAGTATCCATGGATTAAACACTTAGAAATAATTTCCACATGTTGTTTGCATGTACCTACATTGGATGTATGCAAGACTTGTTTATATTTATAGTGTTGCATCAAAATGCTGATGCCACATGCAGACTGCTTTCATCTACACCACACAGAGGATCCCACCTAACTGACAGTTTACAGGCTTAATAATCAAGCAGGAATTTTACAGAAAAACTGCCAACATGTTTCCCATGTACTCTTTTTTGAACATAAACCATTAAAACTGTTAAACATGAAATGAGTCACTGCTGTTAACCTGCAGAATGTTTGAGCCCTCCTGTGAACCACCAGGAGGATGAACACGACTCTACCTGGCTAAGAATAGGCTCTGTGCAAGAAAAGGTGAAATTTTTCCCAAAGGACAATAATTACCTGCTGTGCAACTGCTCAAGCTTAACACGTGTCTCTGTAGATCATCAATAAAATGAGCCTCCGCCATTTTTCACCCTCTGCCAGAAAGCCTGACCTTTAGTCAGGGTATCTCTGACACTGGAGAACCCCCAGTTCTGTATATGCACATGCAACACTTTTCAAAATTTCTTTGTCTGTCTCTAATTTCTGTATTATTGCCACAGCATTTTCCTTTCATTTTCACACGTTTTTTATTGTCACAGGCTGCCCTAAAGTAAAACAAGACCATTTTGGCGGTACATTTGATTACTTATCTCTGGTTTGGTTCTGGCAAAACGCAAAAATAAAATAAAAAAATGAAAAATAAAATAAGGAACCCAATGAGGAATGGTCTGGAATGGTTAATCTTGGGTTTTCGTAATGCCTCTGTATGCATGTATACAGTGTACTGTACAGAAGACATAAGAATGTGTCATATTATAATAAGCAGGGCACAATTGCAATTGCACAATTGTCCAGTTGAAAACCGTCTCTAATTTTAACAATAATATCTTTATTTTCAGAGGGTAACAAACTCAGTCAATATGACAGTGTTGATCTTCCCTGAGGCCCTCCATTCACTCACACAATCACTCGGCAGTCACACGGGTAAATTATGGTTAAAAAAAAAAAAATTCCATGAAGTATTAATTAGTTCAAAGGTATACATATATATATATATATATATACAGACAAAGATACAAGGCTTTACTATGTGTTTGGCACTTTTGGTGCAAATTTAACTGAGGACGCAGACTGCAATCCATAAAAGGCCCCCATACCAAAACCACAGAATCTGATCTATTCCTTAAGCTTCTACATGTAGTCAGTAATGGTGGGTGATTATCATGATTCCTTGCATCCGATTTTTTTCTTTCTTGTGATTCTCAGTGTGCACTTGTCGGCCTGCACACAAATAGTTAATTAGAGATACAATCTGAATCACAGAATATGTTTTAATCTTTTTATCACAGATGTACACTGAATAATGCAGAGCCAAAAGCTGGAAAATTTAGGGGACAGAGTTATCAACTTTAACAAAAATTGATTCTTTGCATGTCATCATGTAAGCAAAAAACAAAGTTTTAAATAATCATTCAATAATACAGGGTTACAACAGGAATGGGATGTTTCCAAAGTGCATAAAATAATGTGAAGGAGAACTGCCAGGGGCTCTCCTGGTTCTTTACTTTTCTACCTAAACTGTAACTAAAACCCCATTTCTGTCCTACACCAGGTAGACTTAACAGTAAACTGTATGCTGTGTACAGGTAAAATGCTCCAGCTTTGTCATGCACCAGTTGCCCTGTGTAACCTAACAGGCTAGGGCTTCAGAATGACCCTTTGAAGGACAAGATGTACTTCCTATTCATCTACACCTTTAGACCTGAATCTGATGCATAAAAGCCAAAATACACTCATTTATACCTCTATACATGTATAGATGAATCACTGACACATCTGCTGGAATAAGATGGGACATTTTAGAGCTGTGACCAAACGTACGTCTATGCCTAAGCTGCATTCACAAGGGTTGATTTGTTGACAAGCTGCATGAAATGGTGTTAGTCTTACTTTGATTCCCACTAGCGAGTCAATGCTATACACATCGCAATATCAGTACCTGGCATCTTGCAAACATTTTAGCTGCTACAGGAAATGCCAAACCCATAGCCATACTACATTTACCCCATGAAAACATGATCTTGATTCATACAGTTACATGGTGTAGAGTGTAATACAGGAGTACGTTTCTCCAAGGAAATGGATTACACAAACAGTACATGATTGGCCAGATGGAGGAAGATCAAAACCAAATGAATTTTCTACTTACTAATACATTAACACATTACCTACTCCTCACATGATCACCTTCAGGACTGACTAGAAAGTTTCACAACTTACACCTCTTTGTTGTTCACGTCCATTCTGAACTGTTCATATCTCTGAACTAACAATGGGTTTAATAATCAACAGGCTATTTGACTCTTATTTGCCATAAGGAAAACAATCCACATTACCAGCATGCATAATCTGTATGCTTACATGAATGAATATGTATGAAGTATCCTACATGAACGTGAATATATTAACATAAAATTCTATCTAAACAAGACACACAGAATTTCCTACATCACCAATCTCTGTACAAACTACTTATGGTAGAACAAACTGGCTACCTTAACCTACCCTAAAAGTGGGATAAATATTTTCTATTTATTACATAACCATACTTAAAACAAGGCAAGGAACATGGATGTACACTGTAAGCCTGATTCAATAGCTTTCTTAAGTCTTTGGAATGTTCTTCCGCACAGGTGTGGTTTTGTTTTATACTGTCAAGTTTAATACAATGAATGGATATAAATACAATAGCTGTGAGCCAGCATAAACATATATGTATAAAATAGACCAAGTGGACTGGTTTAACAACATTTTATATATATCATGCAGCAACACTTAATCACTTCCATGACCTGCAGCTTAAATGTATTCAAATTAGCCCAGTTTTCCATCTTCAGGTTGAGGGTTTATTCATGTCAAAGTGTGCCTGTGAATAAACATTATTAGAATATTGGGATTCACCAAACATAAAGATAGATACATGCATGACTGATCACACTTCAATCCAAGTATACAGTTCAAATCCAGACCTTGCCACCTTTCCTTTGAATTATATGTACAAGAGACTTGTCGAGAATTTGGAATGTTGTAGTGATTCCTTTGGGCAAAAGGATGTTTCAAACAACTTGTACAAGCACGTACAACGCAAAATGCTCGAAGGCTTCTATCTCATGATCTATTCTTGATTAATCCAAAAATAATAAGTATAAAATTCTGTATCAAACATACTTCACCAGCATCCCTCCCTGGCCCATCTCCTGCCTTCTGTGGAGACAAATGGAGCTAACTTACAAAAAATTTATTTCTGAATTACACAAATGTCTGTCTTATATAGCCTACATTGCTAAAGTATTTTACTGTTCTATTTTTTTTTGGGGGGGGGGTAAACCTTAAGATATAAGACTTATGCCTAGTTTTACTTATTTACCTATTTATTTGATTGATGTTTCACGCCTTACTATGCCCAGTTTTACCCTACAATCCTGAACTTTCATAACACACAGAATCTTCACTGCTTTGAGAAACAACACCCTAATATAACTTAATTACACTCTCCCCCAACCTTCCAATTCTTTCAAAGTGATGTCAATAAACACATAAATTAATTAATAATTTAACAATGCACAAACAGGTGAAAATGCCAGGTAAACATTCCCTGGTGATGGGTGACTCAAGGACAAATTTTAAGTGAATAAGAATAATATCATATTAGCTTGAGCGTACAGGTAATAGAGGTGTATGTCTACGGACACCTAAATCCATAAATATTGTAACACTTCAATCCCTATACTTTGCAATCATCCAACAGGTCCATAGGAAAGTTTTGATTTTAAATTCAATGCATACGAGAGGGTAACAGCATTCAGCTAGTAAGCAGGCTCTTAACTAACTTTTCAACTCGTTCACGCTCTGATAACACCCTAATCATTACATGTACGCGGCGAGTTGGGGAGCGCCGATACATTCATGGGGCCCTACTAGGGGTTCCTCTGTCAGAGTCACAACCATATCACTTTCGCTAATTACAGCACACGAGTATTACAATCTACGCCAGCCTCCAGGGCTATAGGTTTCTTTCGGATCGCATGTGCCACGTTATGAGCAGTCATGGTATGAACTTGTGTGCATTTATTCGTCTGCGTTTCGCGGAAAACATGATGTAAATGTAAAACGAAGTGTATTTTTGTACCG